>CM053787.1:234434449-234459449 GCA_028749045.1 Cupressus sempervirens | reverse complement strand
ATTGAGCAGTCTTGGAACCTATAATGATGCTAAAATAATATTAGGTCTTCAAGATAGGTTTAGGTATAGAAATGAGTTTAATGTTTAATAAAACAATTGTATGGTTTTTCAAGTTCAAACATTAAATAAAAAAAAGGTAACGGCTGGTTTAGAGGGAAGTTTAGTTTGTAATAATTTTAAAATACCCAACTCAACGATGATAGTTGGTTGGAGTCAGTTATTATAGGGTGTCTTATAAATTGAAAAGAGTCTCTGATGTAAAGAGGAGAGAAAATATTGGAAGACTAGTATGTACGGACTCATGAACAGCAATATTAAAACTTAGATATTCTGCAACTCAAATTGCATATTGTGGTCCACAAACTGATTGGTCGGCTCTACAAATGCATTAATAAGGTTTCCTTCATCATTCCAAGTACTTTGTTGATAAGTTTCATGTTATTATAGGTTTGTTGTTACGCCTGTTGCAGAATTTAGTAGATTTCTCTTAAATATTTATTTGTTGTAGTAGGTTTTAAAGGAAATGAAGATCTTTCCATGAGGATGAAGGCCTGATACTCATGGAAAGAGTTATTCTAACATGTATGATATATTACTTACCAAGCACGTGCAAAATTAAATAAGATAGAGATTCTACCCAAACAAGGGGTCTATTTGTTGATTGGAGACATTAAACAATGTCCATGTGAAGGTGAATCCATTGTTAGTTGAGATTGGAAATGTGTGTAATCAAGTGATTGAGAAAACCCTAGTTCAAGAGTAAGAAGTGCTAGGAGGAGTCTGCCATATGATTCCTTTTTAAATTGTATCGTTTATTATTTGATTGTCATTATTGTGATTGCTCCTCATCACAAAACAACCCCAAAACTGTAATCATCGCTTCGATCTGTAAGCTGACCATACAGAGCATATTCAGGAGCCAAATAACCATGAGTTCCCGCTATACGTGTGGTCAGGTGAGATTCACCTTCTGTGGTCATTCTGGTGAGCCCAAAATCAGCCACACACGCATTCATTTGATCATCCAGCAGAATGTTAGTGGCCTTTATATCTCTGTGATAGATGGCAGGCTGAACTCCAAAGTGCAAATAATAGAGTCCCTTAGCAGTACCGATCGCAATGTTCTTCCGCTGTTTCCAATCTAATCGCGTCTTGCTCTTATTCTCCACACCGAAGATATGTTCGTCGAGGCTGCCATTAGCGAGGTAATCGTAGATGAGAAACCGCTGGCGGCCATCGGTATCATCGCTGGCGACACAGAAACCTCTCAGAACAACCAGATTCCGGTGCCTAATGCTGTTTATGATCTCCACCTCGTTAATAAACTCCGAATCCCCTTCCGAAGTGCAGTTTCTGATCCTCTTCACCGCGATCTGTTGACCGTTGGAAAGAGTTCCCCTGTACACCGTCCCGAAACCGCCCTCGCCGATGACATTGCCGGCGCTGAAATTGTCTGTGGCGCCGGCGATCTGATCCAAGTGAAACCAGACTGCCCCTGTGTTGGGCTTCAACATGCCTCTACTCATTTCCACGAAATGCCTGTGCTTTAATTTGTTTTTAATCTTGGCCCAAAAGTAGTAACACATGCCCGAGCTACAGATCATTACAATACCTATTATAGTGCCCATAGAACCGTATAACACGATTGGCCTGTTAGAGACAGGATTTACGTCCACGTAGGGCACGCGAAGTATACAGCCCGCAGCTTTATTGCTCATTGGCCCATATGTATTCACCACGCCAATTGCATAGAGACACACAAAATAATAACATTGGGTGCCCATTGCCTCTGTAGCCCCTTTTATCATGCTCACCAATTGCCTCTGAACGACTTGTCCGCTGTCATGGCACGTATGGCACGCAGAGATTTCAGTGAGATCCCCTTTCCAATCCGTGTCCAATGCAGTTTTTCCTACTTTGTCAATCCAGTCCTTCCTGGTCTGAATACCACCACAGGAGCTCGGAGACGAAACAAACTCAGATGTGTTGTTGAAACAGAGTTGAACCAAATTAGGCCGGAGACCCAAAAACGTTAGCTTTTCCTGAAATGTAGTCAAACAGGCAGTGGCAGAGGCACTGTCGGGAAGTTGGAATGCCGATTCCTTTCTGAGGTATTGTGCAAGGCCTACACCCACCATGCTTCTCAATGCCGCACCACAGTTTTCCAGTTCCACGGAAGTTTGAATGGATCGACAGGATGATGTGTTCCATGGCATTTGAGTAATATAGTCGAAGTTAATCGGACATTCGACTGCAACATTTGGGATTGCCCCATAATACACCAATAGCAGCAGTGCAATGAATCCTTCCAGTCCCATCTTCATTTTCTCCTAAAATGGCTCTACTTTGGGTTGTACTGCTAATGTGGATTAGCTTCAAATGATCTTTGTCGAAAGCAAAATGAAACCCTGCGAGATGGGCCAGGTCTGGGCGTTGTACCTAATGCTGTGGAAAGTGATGATAAGCCATGTTGGATTCTCTGTCGAATACGGTTGAGCAGAGGAAGACACAATATTGTATTTCAATGGGCTGTCAATCACAAGATTCCAAAGACTCGGGGCCCCCGTTCGCTTTGTCTATCCAAAAATTGATTCTCGCGTGAATCATGATTTTTAATTGAAAATACATAGAAGTCTAAAGTTTCGATCCATTAAAAATTAGAATCACATGGACATCTTGGCTGCCCTTTGTCTCCATGACTTCACACATTGCTATTTCTTATATTTGGCAGTTAATTTTCAGTGCGCGTGACGAAGGTGATTTTAATTTTCAGTGCGCGTGATGAAGTTGATTGCTCTTTTTATCTCGCAAAGCACAAAACAAACATGGAGAGGGCCTACTGAGCACGCGGTTGGTGCGGCAAACGAAATTTATGTTTTAATTGGCCAAAACTAGATTGAATAACAGCCCATGGAACTTCAAAACATGTTCCAGAAGAATGATTCTATTTAATGGGAAAATTAATTAAGGATAGAATGTTTTGATTGGTATATTATATAATTTTGTATAAAATTGATTAATTTATATATACAAATGTATGTTTATGTATATATTTACTCTCTCGCACATACATACAAATATATACGAGGAGGTACTTGGTGACCTTGTCTAGCAACTAACAATTCTTGGGTGAGATCCTCCGCCTGCTGGCCATCCCACCTTTTTAATTTGGGAGCAGTTTTGAATTCAAGACCATGGGAAACTATCCATAACCTTAAACGATTATACTACTTATATATATTCAATCACATTTTCTCATTCATACTTTTCATTTATTTGTTCTTAAGCTTTGTTATTCTACGTCATGTGACTTTTTTGCATTGCAAAACTAGAACAAACACCGAAACTTGAAAGAGAAATCAAATTTAAAAGAGTCTTTCAAAAGATATTCACAAAAGAGACTGTCCAACCAAAGAGTTTGCTCCATAACAGATAAGTTAGTTTAAAACTAAAACAAAGGTTCACTAAATAACATACAAGCAAAGTGGACATATATTCAACACTCAAACTAGTCTAATCAGATGATGAAAACAACGATTCAGAATATTCAAGTTTTATTGGATGTCATATGGTATTACATGATTTGCTACATTGTTTCTATCTAAGCAATATATTAATAATATGAAAGTTTCTAGCAGTCAACTAGAGAGACCTCAATATAGGAAATTTTGAGTTCCACTCTGACCTATATATGTGTGGCAGGGACTAACTTTATCATAAATAAAAACTAGCAGTCGCATGCTTTTGTACATGCAACGAGTGCGTTGATAGGAGATGAGATTTAAGAGAAAAATGTAAAATGAACATTAAATAATGAAAATATATGTTTTTTAAAAATGAAAATACAAAAATAAAAAAGTTGAAAATTAAAACATAGATATAAAATTTACAATGTTTAGGAAATTTGAATATTGCTTAAGAAACGTGTTTAATAATTTTAATTTCAATATTTTATAATTAAATTCAATTTATCAAATATGAAAAAAAATCATTTAAAAAAAAAATTAAAAAAATTGTTATGAAAAATTAATAAGAAGATTAAAAAAAATAATATGAGAAATAGCAACATATCTAAGAAATATTATATTGACTAAATAAATTATAGAAACTAAAAAAAACAATATTTAAAGAAAAAACTAAACTAAACTAAACTAAACTATAAAAAATAAAAATTTAAAGTGATTTAAAAACTAAAAACTAAATAAATTTAAAAAATCAGAAGTTTAACAAATAGAGATCACAACATAATCTAATGTGGAGATCACAAGTAATTATTTTTTAAATAAATAAGAAAAGAAAAATGATAATTAAAAGTAGATATTTAAATTATAATTTTATGTGAACAAATTAGATTATTAATTATTTTTAATTTAAATAACATAAAATCTTTTAAATAGATTAATAAATATTATTTATTTAAATTAAATTTATCAAATATGAAAATAAATTATTAAAAAAAAACTCATCAAAAACAAAAAAAAATTGTCTAATAAATATTATATTGGCTAAATAAATTAAAGAAACTACAAAATAATATTTAAAAAAAAAATTAAACTAATACATTTTTTTAAAAATTAAAAAAAACTAAAATCTAAATCAATTTAAAAAATCAAAAGTTAACTAAATAGATCACAAAATGAGCTAATGTGGAGATCACAACTAATAAATAGAAAAAGAAAAACAATAGTGTGGATGGATGGCCCCATGGGTTGGATGGCTTGGGTGGACACCTGGGATGATGTGCTTCACTAGGTGTCTTGGTTCATGATTTTGTTCTGCTCTTTCATTGTATATACTTCTTTTTTGATGGTGTGAGGCTTGGCCTCTGAACTCCGATACTTTGCGATCTCTTGTATTATTTATCTCCTTATTTCTAATATAAAAATTGATAAAAGTGGAGATAACAACTAATAAATATCAAAATAAGAGTTAAAAGTGGAGGGAGATAAAAACTGGCCAATAAATAATTAACTAACGGAAAGGATTTTCAATTTTTTGGCCGAATTCTTGCAAATTTTCCATCAAAAATTTAATTTCTGAGAACAAAGTTCCCACAAATAGCTTATTGGCTTAATAAAAATTGATACAATTTTTTTAAAAAAAAAAAAAAAAAAACAAATACTGTTGAAACAAACTTAACTATAACACCAATTCCTCTTATATTTTCTGATATAACATCAATTTCTCAGTTTCAACAATAGGAGTGTTGCTGCAGAGCCAAAAACATACCGTAACTTTGTTTCCTTATATTCTTCTTTGTCTTTTGCGTCCTTAAGCTACAAATGGGATGTTTTTGCCTATCTAGCAACGCTCCCATTATCCAAACTATGTTTCCTTTTTAAGGTGGATTGTGAGGAAGGAATCCCTTTCAGTTTTAGGTAAGGTTTTTAGCTACAATGGAATGTTGGTAATAAATATAGAGCTGGACGTCAAGCTCGATGTGAAGAGGACAATATATATCTGGGAAGTGGCGAAACAAATATTCACTTGTCCGCCCATCAAGCCGACTTTCTCGTTCATATAAGAAACTAATTGTAGCTTGCATGGAGATCATCACACAAGGAAATTCATGCTTTGAGAGTGCCGCTGCTTTTAACTTTCTTCGTTGGGAATATTATCTAATTTACGAAAATGTATATATTCCACAAATGTATATATTAGTACAAATCAATTTAATTATATAACAAGAGCTCGTTGACAGCTGGAGTCCCTGCTTTTTGGGGTTATAGTAGAAGTTGTTGTTGTTAGCATCTTATATTGTTTATGTCAAAGCCTATTAGTCAAAGATATCAAGATGACAACCACATGACATGAATCGAGCGAATTACTCACTCCAAATCTCATAGTATTATAGGGTAGTTTTGCCCTATGCTCATTAAACTAATCATGTATTAAATTTTTTAATTTTAACTTATTTTAATAATAACTATAACATATAATGTACAATTTTGTTATTTTTAAAAATATATAATTTCTTTACAAAATAATTCTTCATATTTAGTTAACAAATATTAAGACAATAATATGAAATTTTTAATAATTTAATTTTCTTATGTATTGAAATTAGATAATTATTTTTCTAGATTGTATGTGATGTTTTATAATAAGTATATTAGAACATATATTTAAATATCTAAATATATAGATAAAAAATAAATATATTGTTTATAATTTAATACTATTTTACAAATTTGAAATTTAAATGATGAAAAAATTAAATAACTTAATTATATGAAAATTTTAATAATAAATCAAAAATTTAAAATTAAGATAATAATTTTTTTTTTTAAAATTATTAAAATAGGTAAGAATAGAAAAAAAATAAAGCAAATATGTAAAGGGTTTGAATTAATAGCAATGGACTCGTGTACATATATTTCCCTTTTGCGGGCCTGCGTTCACAGTAACGCCTTGCATCAAGCCAAATTAATCCATGCCCACATCAATAAAATGGGGTTCATCCCAGATACTCTTCTCTACAACACACTTTCCAACGCATATATGTCAAGTGTGAGAAGGTGGTGGATGCTCACAAAGTGTTTGACAAAATACCTGAATAGAATGTTTGTTCATGGACTGTCATGATTGCTACTTATTCAAGGCATGGAGCTTACGAGGAAGCATTTTCTCTATTTCACCAAATGCAAGAAATAGGCATCGAACTAAATCACTTTGCCTTGGGAAGCATTCTGCTTGCACTTGCTAGCATGCAGTGACTTCTTTAATATGGTTAGATGAAAGAATAGTTTGTGTAAAATGAGGAAAAAGTTAAAGTTACATTTGAAAACATTGAAACCAGTAAATTGATTTTGGATTGTGTTTCCAATTGCATTGTTTAGATTATTTCATAGTATTGGTTAAGTATTTTTTAGTATCATAATTAGTTGTTTAAGTGATAATTTGAAAATAATTTTACATTACACTAACTAAGAAGCCATAATAGAAGCAGGTAAGTATGAAGAAATATGTAACTGAATATAAAAACATAGTCAACAAAATATTGGACTATCAAATCTAGAAATTTTATCCAATTACACATAATAATGTGTGTGGGGATGGAGATAGAGGGGCAAAGAGAATTATGGAGTTCTAAGAAGGTGGAGATAGAGTGAATGTTTAAAATGGAGTCATGTCTAAAGAGAGACTATATAACTTTAAAATATTTAATACATATTTAATTCTATTGTATAACTATAATCACAAAAAAAAATCATAATAATTTAAACAAGCATAATATACTCATCTTAAATATTAAATCATTACTAGTAAACCTCTAATGCCAATGTTATATTTAAGGTTTTAAAGTAATCAAACTATTGATTTTACTAATATTTGGTGGAATTTAGTTGAAATAATTTTCTAAAGAAAATACAATTAAAATTTAAAAATAATAAATTAAATATAAAATTAATTGAAATATAAATAATAATTTTAAAAATTAATAGCATATATTTAAAGTATGAAGTTAAATAATAGAAAATTGTTAATTATTTCTAATTAAAAAATATGAAAAAGAATAGGTTATATATATTTGAAACGTGGAGACCAAAAAATTGTTATACTTCAATATGCCTTGCAATTTATCAAACATCAAATATGGAGCAATTTTTTAACATTGAACAAAGCAATTAAAACTATTACAAAATAAAAGCTACAAAGATATCTAAATAAAAGTAGTGGACCACTACTACACCGTAACTTTAACAAAGAGTAGACAATTGAATAACTCTTTTACCATGTAAGTTCAAAATCACCCTCCTCACAATGAAATTAAAAATTTTAACAAAAGAAAAAAAATAATATGGAAATTTAGAAGATGACTTTTACAGTTGCACAATGCAGACATTAATTTTCATTATAATAATTGCTATTATAACTTGTTCAAATATATTAATAATAATAATAGTATTTGTCTGCCAGATGAATTTGATTAGCCCATCAAAGTCATCTATATATCCTGATCTAAAAAAAATTTAAAATCATATTTTTAGATGAATGCTAATAGAAACTTTAAGCCATAAATAAATATTTTATTAAAAACTGTATATCATATTAGAAACTGTAGAGGAGACCATTTCCAAACAAAAAATCCCAGCATCTCAAATATAGTTTTGAAAAGTAGATATGGTATTGGATAAAGAAATGCCACACTTTTAAAATCTCCTAAAATATATACTACTAAAATAGAAAAATTATTAAATCACACACATTACTTTTTTCATAAGTCTAAATTCATAGGCAATAACACTAAAAATATATAGCTATAGATATTTTAATTTTATATAATTAGTTTGTAATATTTATTTTACAAGAATTCTTAACCTTTTATCATTCTGGCATGAATGATGTGTGTTATGTCTTTTGTGGTTAACATGAAATTCCAAAATAGGTGGAATGAATAATTTCATGCATCTGAATAGTTGTTCAGCTACCAAACATTATGACAGAACACCAAATAATCATTTCTTCCCAGTGTACAAGGTGTTAGTAGGAGGATAATAAAAAGATGGGCCAAGCATTATGAAATGGCAGTAATTTTAATTCTTTTCTAACACCTCTACATTTTGACTCCCACAACAAATTTGAAAATGGTGGAGGCAGAAAGTGGTGAGAAAATATTTGATGGTGGCTGCTTAAATTCTTTGTGGAGACATTCAAGGGTGGGTAGTGAAGATGAAACTTTCGACGACTGCTATTTATACCACTTCCATTGTTTCATGGGTGGGATGGGAAAATTGTAGGAGGGCCTAACATAAATCGTAGAAGCCTAGTGTCAGTGTAGGGTAGTTGAATACACCAATTCTTTGGCTTGACAAAAAGAGTTCGGTATTGTTGTTTGTGTTGAGAATGCACCCATGAAGCTAAACAGATTGAAAGCTTTGTCTTCCACAAAAGTGACATCACCTAGTCTTCCTTATGGCTTTCAGTAGTAAATATCCTGAGAAGAAGAAATGGTGCTAGTTCTCACATCCATCTTTAAATAGGGAGCTAATTGTGCTGTAAATATGGGAGATTTTGTTAATTTCTTTACTTGTAATGTTTTTGGATAGATGACTTTCCACGTGAGACTCTGCAACAAAAATAATGCTGAGGTTGAGCATTTCAAAGGAATTAATGGATGATTTCGTGGGAATGACTGTTTATTTTTGGATTGGGGATTTCATTCATTTTTTAGAGTGGATTGGGTTGGGCAGTTCTCTTGATGGATTGAGAAGCCGGCACAAGCGCCTTCATGATATTCTGGTGCAAAAGTTTGAAGAACAAAGGAGTGGACCTCTGCCCTAGAGGACAACATCTAGATATAACATTCTTGTAATTAAGTTCAAACTAACTTCAATAACAAAGTTCTGTAAAAAATTTTGTGTCACAACCATTGTGAATTCTTTGTTTCAGTGCTTTCACTACAATCTTTAAGCAACAAGTTGTGTGGAATTGATTTGTGAGGAGACTGTATTTCATACACAGATTTCCAGCCACAAATCCCAATTGTGGTAGGGTTTCTCTAGAGGCCACCACTACATTTGGAGAAATAAATGCTCATGTATTTGCAGTGGTAGATGCTACTTATAAGCAAAGCCACTAATCCTTTATGATAGTTCTATAACTTAATTTTTTAAGCTAAACATATGGTTGACTTTTGATTTGGCTTTAAATGTTTGCAAATACAGAGCCAAGAAAATGGTGTTGGTAAAATAGAAACCATAAAAATGCTCATGCGTTATTTAGCATTCATGGGAGGTCAAGCTGCAATAGAAAGAAGGACAGTTGAGCAACAAGTTCTAGAAGTAAGATGAATGTCATTTGTGCAATTATAAGTCAAGGCCAAAAAGTTTTTGATTTTGTAAAAGTTAGTGATAAGAATTGATAATTAATGTGGTTGTTTTCCAGATGTTATAGAAATGATAAGAATTGAAAATAGTAAATAATGTGACTCCTTTATAGGCAATATGGGATAAAGGAAAAAACTAAGGTTAAAATCCCAATGGAGGTGGCTTCCTTTAAAATAAAGCTGGAGTTGGTTGAAACTGATGACATTTGACAAGTAGAAGCTCTATGAGTAAAACACAAAGCTTACATTTTATAGATAAAGACAACCATCACAAGTGACTTCCAAATTGTCTTTGTTACCAATAGTCCTATGAGAGAAAAAGGGCAGAATTTGTAGGGAAATATATTAAAAATTGTATCAAAACTGTGTATAATGAGATGAATCAAACATAATCTCCCTACAACTATATAAAAGGGAAATAAACTAAAAATTGTGTAAAATGAGACAAATCAAACATATCCTCCTTGCAACTACTTCAGTCAATATAAAGACATTTTGATAATCTAATATATGTTACTAAAAAAGTTATGTGAATGGTTCCCATAATGCTTTGAAGCTGTTCCCCATGAAAAGCCTATAGAAATCAAATGCTATTATTAATCACTCAAAACAAAAATGAAAAATGAAAAAAGCAGGCCCTCAAAATCAGAGTATTTGGGTTAGTTTGGAAATGATACAATGGCTTTAAGGCCCTCATCAATTTCAATATCCTCCTTCTTGGGCACAACCATTTCCTCAAGAAACAAAATCACACCAGCCCTAGCCATTCCTTAAGGAAAGAAAATGACAAGAATAATTCCTACCCTATAATCTCTTTCAGTAAAACTACATTAAAAACCTAAGACCTTGAGTTAGCAGAGCAACCAAAAAATCCTCAACATGCTACCGGGCACAATTCTTTTTCTTCCGTCTCAAACAGAACATTTACAACTTAGAAAATAAGTTCAAGAAATCTAAAACTATAGAGGGAAAAATTAAGTTTAAGAAACCCCAAAAAGTAGAAACTTGAAAATCGCTAATAGCTGGATTTGCACAGAACAGGTATGTTAATGAGGCTTTTAGTCTCTTTCAAGAAATGCCACAAAAGGATGTATATTCCTGGACAACAATGATCATAGGGTTTTCTCAAAATGGGTTGGTTGATAGAGCCCTAAAACTATTCAACAAAATGCCTGGACGAAACTTGATTTCATGGAATGCGATGATTGCAGGATTCACACAGAATGGACATGTCAAGTCCCAGTCCAGAGAGGCGTAGAGCAAAGAGTCCACTGACAATATTGGAGTTGAAGAAGTTTCAAGAAAAAAAAAAATCCAAAATTTTGTAACAAAAAAATCATATTTACCCCTAGTAAAATTCCCACTAGCCAATCAAAAAATACAAATTATTGTTTCAAAATTAATTTAAAAATATACTATTTTTAACTTTAGAAGCTCACATGGTTTTTGATTGTGAAAAATATTAATTATGCCCACAGTGAAAACATTAGTACCCTGCCTATGCATAGGCAAGGACTAATAATACATGGATGCTAATAATAGTAATATATTGCAGAATGAGTCAACATATTTTGCTGAGTGGATCATTATTATAAAAGATGAGTACATATGTTAATTATTGTTTAAATGGATTTGACTCAAAAATTATATGATTGAATCTTAATAGCAATATTATAATAGTATAAGGATTTATTTCTTTTCAAATTGATTGTATGCATGTAGATATAAATTATCATCGTTTGTTTTATGATTGATACACTTTATTGTTATTTTTATACTATTCTATCAAAAATTAAGATCATATTTTGGGGAAGAGACCCAATAGCCATTAGGGGGTCAAATGACCATGATAGAGTATAGGTCATAGATACCCTCCAATAACCGATCACATGTGTACCATTAGTTGATCATTTTTTAGCTTTTTTGGCTAGTTATTGATCCATTTGTACACCACTATGGGGACATTTCATATTGACTACTAAGACATTTTACCCCAAGTACTCTAGTGCTTTTGGTATTTTTTGGTGAGCGACTACTGGGGGGTGAACATAATGCGTATCAGACAAGTTTTTTAAAATGAGACTTTTTGACAACTTCACACTCTACAACCTCTACAGAGAGATCTATAAATGCCCAAACACAAAAACCTTAGCTTTAAGCTCTCGAGTCACCTACTAAGGTGCACCAAAAAAATTGGCGTAATTTGACTTATAGTTTAGAAGATCTTGCTGTGTGAAGTTAGCCTGGACAACTATTGGATCTCTTCCCCTATAGATGTGTATTTATTTTGGAATACAAATTTCATTTAATGCAAGACACATTTCCATTTATAATTCATCAAATTCATTACTTTGCATTGATTATTAAAGAGTAACAATATTCTAAAATAGTTGAAGTAGATTAGTATATCTCAAGGATAATTATTTTCTACATCTACTTTTTAATTTGGCTATCTTTATGGTCCAAAAAAATAACTAGATGAGAACACTCCCATTATGTAATGTACAAGAAGGATAAAGATAGCATGTGAACTACAATATTTTTTGAATGATTTATCTCTTTAATACTTGAAAGGATTTTGGGAATATTTACGAATGTCAAAATAATGCATATTGAATGTTTTCAAAAATAATCACATTATACATAAATGATGAAAAAATCTACTAAGTTGACTTATGGTAAGACTGCAATAGAAAAGTGTTGATGAACTCAAATTTATAATATTAATATATTAATGAATTTTTTTATATAGCATTACAGTTTTGTAAGATAAGGAAACACCAATTTTAATGTGACAAAGTATATCAACATATAGTTTGGTGAAGGAAAAAGATATATAAAAATATATTAAAATAATGAAATAATATTAAATATTTGAAAATTTACAAAATTTAGTCATATTCAAAACTATATGACCAAACTCATAACTAATAAAAATTGATGCACACACATGTACATGTACATGTACTGCATGTGTATAATCATGACAAAATTATATATATATATATATATAAAGTTTTCATGATTATAGTATATTATAGATGACATTACATGTTATATACATTTAAAATATAATTTAAATTATAGTAAAAAAGGATTATAGTATACTGTGGTTCCTCTCAAATGTTGGTAAAATGGTTTTGGAAAATTAATAATTATTGATGATATATACATTCACTTTAATCAAGTTTATTGAGCATCAAATGATAAAGAACTTTGACTGAAGTTAAAGTGAGGGAGCATCAAAAGAATTGAATTCTTACTTTCCAAACACAAAGACATGGAAATGTTAAAAGGATTCCAGAAAAACCCACTACCCTTGCATCACCAAGATTTCAAAGACACAAATATTAGTCACTTTGTCAAATTTTAAGGAAATTACTAACCATGTAATCCATGATAGTTTTTCTAAATAAAAACTATATCTAATCTATGATCTTAATAAAGTATTGAGAAATATGTTATTAAGGGATCTAGTACTCAACTTCCTATCATTTCAACCAAGATATAAAATTATAATCAAGAGGGTCTTGAGATATTTGTAAGATATCTCTGGGTGCACTTTGTTAGAAATGAGAAAGCACCCACAATTATTGGTTGTGGACAAGTGAGGGTAGGGGGTGGGAGTGGGGGTGGGGGAGGGTGAATCAGTTGTGTCCCAAAAATTAATACCTTAACCAATTCATCACCTTTAAAACTTAAATCATAAAGATAAATAATGGAGCATAAGGGATAAAAACACCACAACACATAACACTAGATTCTTTTTGCATGGAAAACTTGTTAAGGGAAAAATCACAATGGGTTATCAAACCCACTAGATGATGTACTAGGACAAATACCATGTTAAATTGAATTGCAGTTCTACTTCCTTTGGGAAATGATGAAATTTCATATTTGATATAATATTATTTATTATCATATGATCATACTAACCCCAAAGTTAGTTGACCGCTCTTGTGATCTCTCTCTTTTTCATGTGTTTATTTCCCTTGAAGTATTCTATCTTGGGGATATTTTATAGTGGAAATATTTCTAGTGATGCATGCACACTTATGCTAAAGCCATTTCTCTTGTTGAGGCATTTGCAATCACTTTAATGTGGGGGCATAACCTCCACTCACTTATGTTTATTCACTTTGGTTGGTTGTTTATAAATCTTTGGTTCCCTCTACCAAACTATTAACAATTCAAGGGGACTAGTCCTTACATCTTCTTTTGAATCCCTCTATCAAGCTATTAATAGTCTAGGAGGCTCAGTCCTTACTTTTGATCCCTCTTTAGATTACCAAACAATCTTGGAATCCTAGTCATTTCTTTCTTATCCTTATTTGGATTACCAATAGACTAGGAAGGTTCATCTCATTTCTAATCCCTTAAGGATGTTAGAAAGTAAAGTCCACCATGATAATTTGTTGGGGGGGGGGGGGGGGGGGGGGGTTGGTAGGGGTCTCAATTATGTGCTTAAAATAACTCTCAATATCTTTATTAATTTACAAGCACATAAGTAGTAGATGTAATAACCATAGACAGATAACGATACACAATAAGACTAGATATATTAACTATGGAAACCCTTAATCAGATGGAAAAGCCCCATGGGAATGATGCCCACAAGATGATGTACTAATATAAAAGTTCCTTGTGAAAGGATAGACCTTGTTAGGAGCCAATGAAATAAAATTAGTAAATATAAGTCCCTATTAGGAGACTTTGAATCCCTATTAGGAGTTGTGCCAACCTTGTTAGGAGTTTAAATGAGGACAATTGAACCTATGGTCCAAATATACTCAGAAACAATCTTCACTAGACAATATTTTGGGTAAGCATATCCAAGAGCTCTAAATTGACTAAAAAACAACTCCTTTTTCAATACAGTGTTGAAAATATAAGAGGAGTAATTGAGAGGGGAGGAGTGAATTAGTTACCGCTAAAACAATTCATATGTGTCAATGCAAAATGTGTCACTTAAGAACTCATCAATGACTAGCTCATCATCCATAATGTCTCCAATGTGATGACCAAACATGCATAAGGATCCACATGACATGCACATGTGACCATGGTGCAAAGAAGGCTCCTCCTCAACTAATGGACTAACGCAATGAATGAGGGTATGTGTTGAAGCATTGATAGTCCCTAGAGTACTGGTCTTTACACGTTCCTTCACAATTGAAGGAATAATGATATGCTCACCCTTTGGCTTGACAATAGGCACCCTAACTATATTAGGGTCACAACATGCCTCTGATCTCTCAAATGATGACCTCCCACCTCTACCCTAAGAATCTAACATGTCAAAATAATTGGGGATCTTACTAGGGACAAATTCACAATATAATTTCTTTAAGAAATACATTGGAACCTCATGATTATTGTAGGGAGGGGCATCAAAGACCATCCACCATCTATCCCAAAATTTAGTTCTAATATCATCATGTACGCACGAGTGGATGGGGAACCTTTTAGTTGTATGTTTAACAATGTCTTTCTCTCTTGTCTTTTTAAACAATGCACATATGTTACCTTTCATTATGTCATTTTTCCTTACATATTTATATGATAATTTGTTTACATAATATCTTCTTTGTTCTTCTCTCTTAGCATGCCAAATATCCAACTTACCACTAACAAAAGCTACATGGCTCATAATGGACTCAAGGGAGGATGCCAATTGTGCTCTCATAGGATTGGTTTTCCCATAAGATTTCAACCTACCAATGATTGCTTCTAATTCATTTTCTCCTTTTTCCATTTCATTCATTATATTGTCATGGGTGCAGGAGGAGGTCTTTCGATCAGTGGAGGTTGCGAAAGTTCTTGCTCTTCCTCACAAGAGTTTTCATTTTGATCTTGTGGATGGCTTTCATTTTGATCTCGTTGATTAAGTTGGGGATTTGGTGGTAGATTATTCACATTTATTGATAAGAAACCAATTGTATTTTAAATAAATAAACAAATTTGAAGAAAAAATAAAAAAACATACAAAACAATTCAAAAACAAGAGTAAAAAACATACTTGATGATCCCAATCTTGATCTCTAGGCATGAGGAGGCATTTTGAGGAGGACAGTGAGCAAATTCTTCAACTTCTACAAAATGTGTACATGTAGTTGAGGGCAAAGAAGGCACTAGCAAAAAGAAACAAGAAAAAATGGAATGGGCCAAGGGTTTGCAGCCCATATATAAGTTTTTTTTAAATTTCAAAATTAAAGTTGCGTGTCATCTTTTTGGCACCACAAATTGGTGCATTCTCCCTCATATCTTACAATTTTGAGCATCACTATCTTGATGTTCTTGTCAAAATTTAGAAATTATTGATTTTAGGAAAAAAGTTGGCACCGCAGCTTGGTGCACTTACCCACATAATAGGTGGAAAGGGATTATTTCTCTCTCTCTCTCTCTCTCTCTCTCTCTCTCTCTCTCTTCCACACATCTTTCCCAAGTCCCCTTCTTTCCCCTAAATAGTAATGTTTTATATGGATCCTAATCAAAGTTTTAAAGGTTAACTTTTGCCCATTTTTACTAGTGCATTTTCCTCCCAAATTATTGGACGGGAGTTTGGTGGAAGTTTCCCTTTTGGGGATCTAGGAGAAGAACACCCATGGGGTAAAGGGGTAGTTCCTTTCCTATGATCAAGGGGTAGAAAGGGGTCAAGGGGAAGCTCCCCCAGTATGGTTTGAAAATAACACCCTAGGTTCAACGAATTTTGCACCTCGAGAACCGCACAAAACTCCATGAAATGTACCAATTTATCAATGAAATATATTTTTATATTTGGCACACACCAAATATGGTAAATACTCTATAGGTCATGCACATTATGTAAAAGATTTATTGCATTTTTTTTAGTGCTAAATAGGGTACATTCCAAAAAGGGTGCACAACCTATAAGGAATGCACCATGTTTAGTGCATGCCAAATTGGTTTGGTATGCCAAAATTGATACTTGGCATGCCATACCATATTATGTACATTTTATAGGGTGTATTAACCATAGGATGCACATTCCATATTGCTTTTGAGGGACCAAAAAATAGTTTGGAATCCTTTTGGTTCCCCATCCTTGGGAAACTACCTAGTTACATTGCGCATTAAGAAATAAGATTTTGTCACTCTCGATTACTATGGTTGAATACATTGTGGTAGTGTCTTGTTGCACTCAAGTTCTTTTGGATAGGTCATCCTTTAAAGGAAATATTGGACTTGTTTGAAATCAATGAATTCTATAATTAAGTACGATATCTCTTTTGTTTAATTTTTTCTTGAATGGGTCAAAAAAATCCTGTCTATAACTACTAACTAGCAATTTTTTGATAGTTTTCCTTAAACTTTTAACTTTAAAAAATAACATACTTAATAGATTTTGTGGTTTTGAATTATATACAACCCTTTGATAGTTATGTCATGGTTTTAAAATTTTGATGAGAGTTTGAAGAAAAATGTCAACTCTGAAATGTCCATTGATAGACATTTATATTGTTTGAAGCGTTTTTGGACTATAAATTGGACAAAAGCAAAAGGCTCCCTCCTCTAGCTCTGCTCAGAGAAATGATCCTGGCCCGTCAACAAGTAATACACCGGCGGATATTGAAGTTTCTGCTTCGCATATGGGTAAGGGTAAATCATCCTTTGATTTTATTCAGTTTTGTGAAGATTCGAAAATTCAAATTTCTGCCATTGATTATTTAAAGACACACCCTGTTGAGCTGAGAAAGCTGGTAGACCGGTGTAAAGATAATGCGACTGGTGCTAATTGTAACATAGTAGTGGAAGAAGAGAAAGAAACCTTGACACCTGACATTCCTGATCGGAGAGATTCAATAGTCCTAGCAACCTCCCCAGGACAAAAACCTGAGCCTTTTTATATTTCATTGTACATTAACGGGTGTAAGCTTAGTAACTGCATTATAGACTCAGGTGCCTCAGATAATGTCATGCCTTATTCTGTGGCTAAAGCCTTAGGCCTCAACCTTACTAAGGTATACGGGAAATGCTATTCAATGGACTCCAAAAAGGTCCCTTTGCTTGGGCAAATTAAGGATGCACAAGTGGCTCTAGCCTCATACCCAGAAAAGAAACTCCTGTTAACGATTCTGGTAGCTGATATCCCTGCGAGTTATGGACTCCTTTTGAGCAGAAGTTTCTATCGTGACTTGGGAGGGGAAATTAAGCTAGACTGGTCTCAAGCTATAATACCCATCGGTAGTAAGAAAGTCAAATTGGAGCCAGAAGAAAAGGCCAAGTTCACGGTCTTAAAGTCAGACGATCCCAAAGCCCAAATCTTATATTAGGAATTGGAATTTGGGAATTATATGTTGTTTACGGAAGAGGATGCAGGTAAACAAACAGATGAGAATTTGGACAAAGAGGTTCCCGAAGAACACCAAGAGGTTTCTGGCGTCTGGACCCTTGAATTCGACGGAAGTTGCGCTTCCTCTGGTTCTGGAGCCGGCGTAGTATTGATATCTCCAGAGGGAGTGGCCGAACCCTTAGCTTTCAAACTAGAGTTTGGCAATACAAATAATACAGCAGAATATGAGGCCTTGATATTAGGGGTAGTCGCAGCGAAAGAGAGGGGAATAGAAATCCTAAGAGCTCAAGGTGATGCAGAGTTGATAGTAAAGCAAGTTAAAGGGCAATATTCAGTGAAAAACCATAAACTAAAAAATTACAGAAATAAGGTGTGGGATGAAATAGAAGGTTTGAAAGCTTTCTCTATCATAGCTGTACCAAGGGAAATGAATACTAAAGCTGATTCACTTGCTGTTTCTGCATCCTTACTGTTACCTTATCCAGATTTTAAAGATAAAAAATACCAGATCGAAATTGTATACCGGTTTGCTGTTCCAGATAACACAGAATCCTGGCAAGTGTTTAATGATGATAAAAGCTTGCAGTTATTTCTTGAAAATGACGAATCCAGTTTCGAATCTGAATCCGATGGAAACAGTGAACAAGGCAAAGTTCAATTGAAAGATAACATCATTCCTCCATACTTTATAGCTCTGGAAAAGTTGTTCAACAGACATGATGCTTACGTTAAACAAAAAAGGATGGAGAAGGAACCTACGACGGGCGAGTTCGAAGGGATAAACATCGAAAGTGCCCATAATCCAAAGATGGTGAATATTGGCAAATGTTGTACCCCGGAAGAAAAGGAAGCCGCGAAGAGTTTGTTTGAAGAATACAGAGACATTTTTGCTTAGAGCTATGAAGACCTAAAAAGTTATAGAGGAGGAGAAGTGAAACACCATATTCCTCTCAAACCAGATGCAGTGCCTTTCCGGCAAAAACAAAGAAATTATAATCCGAAGGTAGCGGACGCCATTTTCAGGGAAGTGGATAAAATGTTAAAGGCAAGAATCATTTACCCTATTCATCACTCCACCTGGATTGCTAATATAGTGCCCATCAGAAAGAAGAATGGAGAGATAAGGATTTGTGTGGATTTTCGAAACTTAAATCAGGCATCTCTCAAGGATAACTTCGCTCTCCCGAACATGGATCATTTGTTACAGACAGTTGCTGGATCAGAGATGATGTCTATGCTCGATGGCTTTTCAGGGTATAACCAGGTTGAAGTAGAGAAGAAAGATCAACATAAAACGGCTTTCACCACTCCTTGGGGTACTTTCGCCTATCACAGGATGCCTTTTGGGTTGATCAATGCTGAGCTACTTTCCAAAGATGTATGAGCAAAACTTTTGCAGATATGAAGGACAGGATTATAGTCATATACCTGGACGATCTTACTGTATTCTCAAAGAAAAGAAAGGATCATATGGAAGATCTGAAAAAGGTGCTGCAAAGATGTAGAGAACATGGTATCTCCTTAAATCCAAAAAAGTCAGTTTTCTGTGTGACCGAAGGAAAGCTGCTTGGACATATAGTGTCCCAGGAAGGCATAAAAATTGATCCTGACAGAGTAGAAGCCATCCAGAGATTGAGTCTGCCAGCGAACAAAATAGGGGTCAAGTCTTTCTTCGGTCAGGTGAATTTCCTCAGAAGGTTTGTCCCGGACTTCGCAGAAACCACCAAACACATAGTAGATATGATGAAGGGAAGTCTGAGCTTCAAATGGAATGAAGCAGGCAAGCGAGCCTTTCAGGATATAAAGACTGCAATTGCTAATGCTCCCGTGCTGTGCCATCCCAATTATAAAAGGGACTTTATTATTTATTGCTACGCATCAGAACATACCTTGTCAGCCATCCTTGTGCAGGAAAATGATGAAGGAATACAAGCCCCCATCGCTTTCATGAGCGTACCTTTGAAGAATCATGAATTGAAGTATTCACAGATTGAAAAACATGCCTTTGCAGTGGTAAGAGCTCTTAAGAATTTTCATTTTTATATATTGCACTCGCATTCTGTAGTTCATGTACCAGATGCAGCTGTGAAGAGCGTGTTGACGCAGCAAGATATAGATTGTAATACTAGAGGAGCCTGGGTAGCGAAAATACAAGAATATGATATAGAGATTAAACCCACCAAGTTAATAAGAGGGAATGCTTTATGCAGAGCAATTGCAGAAAATAAGATCGCTGAAAAAAGCAAGGAACTAAGCGAGAAAAATTTAGTGCTCGCTATAGGTCTGCATGATTCGTGGTTTGAAAACATCTCGTATCTCCTAACATACGGAGAATGTCCAGAAGGACTAAACTCAAGGAAAAGGAGAGACCTTAGGTTGAAAGCTGCTAAATATGTATTGTGGGATGACAAACTATTCAAAAAGGCCATTGATGGTACATTTTTGAGATGCGTAGATAAACCACAGCAAGAGAAGCTATTAAAGACTTTCCATGACGAGGCCTGTGGAGGACATTTCTCTTCTTCAGTTACGGCTTTTAAAATACTGAGGCAATGTTATTACTGGCCCGGGATGTTTAAGGATGCATACGCGTGGGTGGCGAGATGCGAAAAATGTAAGTTGTTTACTGGGCGTCCTCAATTAGCTGCATTACCACTGAGACCAGTTATAATTGAAGGTCCATTTCAACAGTGGGGTCTTGATTTCATTGGTCCAATTGCCCCTGTATCTAGCGCTGGCCACCAATACATAATCACCGCTACGGACTACTTCACCAAATGGGTAGAAGCTAAAGCCACGAAGAAAACTACTACGGAGGTGGTCTGTGAATTCATAAAAGAAAACATTCTAGTCAGGTTTGGCGTTCCTATCAAACTGGTGATGGATAATGCGTCCTATTTTTCATCATTAGATATCACTAGTTTTTGTTTTGAGTATGGAATCACAGTCAGCCATTCCTCTGACTATTTCCCTCAAGGAAATGGTCAAGCTGAATCTAGCAATAAGAACTTAATTAGCATTGTTAAGAAGCTAGTCTCAGATAATCAGAAAAATTGGCACAAGAAGATTCATGAAGCACTCTGGGCAGATAGGGTAACACCTAAAAGGGCGATTGGCATATCCCCATTCGAGCTAGTTTATGGAACTGAAGCTAATCTGCCTTTACCCCTGGAATTGGCTACAAGTAAAATCAGAACAGTAATCGAAGATGATATCTATAGAGATGGCCTGGAAAAGAGAATCTTGTATTTGAGCAAATTGGAGGAAGAAAGAACAGAGATTGTTGATCACATCACACAGCATCAGATGCGAGTAAAAGAAATTTTTGATAAAAGGGCAAGGCCTCGAAAATTTATGATAGGAGACATGGTATTGCTTTGGGACAAAAGAAGAGCTCCAAAAGGAATGCATAAAAAGTTTGACACACTGTGGAAAGGCCCCTTCAAGATCCAACAGGCGTTTGAGAATAATTCTTTCAAACTGGCATATGAAGATGGCGAAGTACTACCCCTAACCTATAATGGTTAGGACCTCAAGCTCTATCAAGTTATTAATTGAAAACAGGTAATCCCTGTGCTGTACTATAGTAGGTTAGTATTTCCCAGTTCTGCTTAGTTAGCTTTTCCTTTGCTGTTTTTCCTTTCCTTGTTGTTTGTCTTGTTTCATTTTTGTTGTGTTGCCACCTTTTATTCCATCCTTGTGCGAAACCAGAGATCCTAGGTCCCTTGCTTGGATATACTCTACCCAAGTCCCCAGTCAGAGCCAGCTGTTGCCCCACTTTTACACCTTGTCCCAATTTTACAAAGTGGAGTAGATCATAGTCTTGTGTGGTCTGGTCAAGTCAATAGGTCTTTGCCCTCTTAGGTGAGGAGCTTCTTCATCGGGTTTTCACCTGTAGCCTTCCTCCGTATCACATATGAGCCGGGTGGGTTGTTCCTTGACTATTATAATTCGGAGGGGTAGTTTAGATCCTTACTCGATGAAGATTCTCGGATTGTACTGCATCATGTGACTTGCCTTCAATATAGCCCACTTTGAGTTAAGAAAATCAAGTCGACGGGAAATTGGGTTCTAGCTTCTCCTCGGCGGATTTCGCACCCCGAAGGCCTTTTTCCGCAGATCTCAGTATATACAGTAAAGGAATTCAACTGGAGCGAAATAGTTCATGTTTCTAAGAAATCTTTCGTATGTTGTCGCGATCCTACCACCGGAATCAATTATAACTTAATGGAATGATCAAAAGGTAGATGTGCGGAAAATGAAGAAAAGGCTTCTCCTCGGTGGGTTTCGAAATCCTAAGTGAGATTTCCGCAAAAGCACTATTAGAAGGGAAAGTTGACATATGGGTCCCACCTTCTGGCGAAGCTACTTGGCGATTTTCCGAAAAGGAGCTTTCCGAAGAGATAATATAAGACGGTGGGCCCTACCTTTTGGCGAAGCCGCTTGGAGATTTTCCGAAAAGGGTTGAAACGAAGTGACTTAAATAAAGAGAAGGCAGTGGCGGAAAAACAGAAATCGACTTCTCCATTGCGGGTTTTCTACCCTCAGAGGCGATTTTCCGCATCAGATGAGAAGACGCAACTGTAAGCATGGTAAGTATTCAGATTGATTGCAGATGGTTTTCAAAGGGGAATTGAGAGCAGATCATCCAAATTCACCAGTTATTTCAGAGAGAATTGACATATGCGGATTTTGCCCGAAGGAGTACTCCGTTTTCATTTTTCCGCGGGTTGCTAAACGAGAGGTAAGGCTGTAATTAATGAAAGTTACCGTTGAAATCAACGGGAATAGTGAAAAGACAAGGTTAAATCCGTTAGAAATTCTTACCTTCACTAACCCAACGGATTCAATCATAAATTCGCTCGTGTGGCGCGATTTATGAAATTAAACGGGCAAATCTGAAGTTTTCTATAAAGGGGAATGTAACAGATTTTCAAACTCCCGCTTTACTGTCGAATTGTTAAAATTGCTTAGTATATGCAATAATTCCCGAGTTTGCTGAGTTTGTTTTCTGTTGCATCACTATTATTCATCCGCATATCCATTATTATCCTTCAAGCAATATGGCAACGAGATTTGCAGGTTTCGATAGCATGGGTGGCATCAAGTCCGCATGGTCGACCATAACGGACACTTCACTCCATTTCTACGACATGCAGGACTTTCAGAGGAGATTGAAAACGGAACATATCCACCCTATCACGGAGAGACTCAGAGGAAGCGGATTGGTGGAAGCAGCTGGCTTCCCAGTAGCAGTTCAAGCCCCGGAGTTGATTCTCGAATGCATCAACAACTACAACCCGGACACCAAGAAAATCCTCTTGCCTGATCAATCAGTTTTGATTTCAATCGACAGGCAAGCAGTGGTGAACTGTCTGAGAATTGTGGAGAGAGAAGAATTCTCTGACCTAACCATGGGTGGAGCTATGTCAGAGTTCTCCTTGAAGAAGATGATCTGGAGGAAAGAAATAATGAGCTCTTGGTTTCAGAAGCCAAGAGGAGCCAAGAGTAAGGTCCCTAAAACCCTCTTCGGTACTGACCTCAAACCAGAGATTGTGGACATCCTGGTCCTGTTGCATCGGCTCAAAGGTGAGGTAGAAGCTTTTAATTTTATGGAGCAATGTTTCTTTCTAGTGCAAGTTATATGCTCAGATACTTAGTATATAGATTGGGCGCATGAGGTGAGTGAGCATCTTGCTAGAGCTCTCGCCGCAGCTAAGTTTTATAATTCTTTCTATATGTCGTCCTTTTTGATATACATGTTGGCTTCTCTTTAGTTATGGCCAGGACTTCCCAGAATTGAGGAATTTCCTGAAGATGTTAAAAGTTATGAGTTTTATCCATGCTTACAGTTGCAAAACAGTTATGCAGATTATGTCAGAGTGAATGACGCCTTTACTATGAGAATTTGCAGGGAACTTCAAGGATGTCCAGAGTGGAGATTCAGTCCTGAAGCGATGGTGGCAATCAGTCAATTTGGCTGTTATTTCATCCAGTTCTTATCCTTTTCTTATTTGCGTCTTGCAGCATTTGATGGTTTCCCAATGAAGCTGCCCAGATACCCAGACGACATGATCGTGCTCGTAGAGATCGTGAGACAAGCCGTCCAGGTGAACGTGCTGAGCGCCAGTATGCGGAAGAAAGGGTATGAATTCCCCATAAGAGTCGGAGCTTATAGCTGCGAGGCCAGACTGGGTGCAAAGAACATCCTCAAGGCGTTTGAAAGCAAATACAAGCTGGAAGAGTATGAGGTAGTCAGGCCCATGTTCGATCCCAATGGTTATGCCCGAGATGTGCTCCAAATTGGGAGCGTGATCAAACATGTGACTACCATGGAAGACTACTGGGCGGACTGTAAAGACGAGCTGGAGAGCCGTGATCGGGCATTTGCAAGATTCACTGTGGAGTAGGTAAAAATGTATGGCGTCAATCTAGATGTGGAAGGAATCAAAGATGATGGCCAAAATATGTATAGTCATACATATTTGACCAAGTTGCGGAACACGCCTGTCAGTTCCAAACCATACTTCAATGTCGAGGAAGATTTCGATGTTATGATGGCGAAAATCATCAAGCGGACTGGAAAATGGGTAGAATGGACAGCTAAGAAAGGTCGGAGCAGAAGTAAAGCCACTCAAGCTTCACCAGCCACAGCTACCCCTGCTTCATCACAGAGCGCTACTCCCAGTACCACAACTTCAGCTGCACAAGGACCAGCTCAGTCCGCCGGAGGAGGAGATCAACCCCCAGAGAAGAACATTCCGATAGTACCAACATGCCAAGGCGGATCGTTGCCAGTCATCGGAACTCAGGCTGCAGCAGAGGAAAAGGAGGCCGAAGAGCCAAAGGATGGATCC
>CM053787.1:234082250-234434426 GCA_028749045.1 Cupressus sempervirens | reverse complement strand
TATATAATGTACAATAATCAATTTCTCTGAGAAATGTCCTCATATTTTACAATCATACCAAGTTCTTTACGAAAAAGTTCCACCTTTGTCTTAGCAAGTGGTTTGCTAAGAATGTCTGCAATTTGATCCTCTGTACTAATATACTCTAGCTTGATTACATCCTTCTAAACCATGTCTCGAACATAATGATAAGGTATCTCGATGTGTTTTGACCTATTATGAAACACAAGATTAAGAGATAGCTTGATGCAGCTCTAGTTGTCACAATAAATAGTAGTAGATGGAAGAGGCTTCCCAAATAATCCAAATAGAAGTTTTCTCAACCATACAGATTTTCTTGCTCCCATAGATGCAGCTATGTACTTGGCTTATCTAGAACTCTGTGCTACTGAGGACTACTTCCGACTAAACCAAGATATCATTGCTGAGCCCAATGTGAAACAACATCTTGAAGTGCTTTTATGATTCTCTAAATTTCTTGCCCAATCAGAATCTGTATATCCCTTCAAATTGAATTCAGTTTTAGAGTATTTGAGACCATATCCAATAGTACCACTGAGATATCTAAGAATATGCCTTATTGCCACTAAATGAGTTTGTTTAGGTTTGCTCATGAACTGACTAAGAACATTTATAGCATAAAAAATGTCAGGTCTTGTGTTCACCAAATACATTAAAGAATCAATTATTTGTCAATATAGAGTAGGATCAACACTTTCAAAATCTTCAGTTGCTTCTTTTAGTTTCAGGAGATTTGTTTCCATAGGAGTTTTCATTGCCTTGCTATCCAACATGCCAAATTTGTTAAGTAGATCCATAGTGTACTTGCCTTGATTTAGAAAGATCCCTTCAGAATGTTTCCATACTTCTAGTCCTAAGAAGTAGTGTCGTATTCCTAGATCTTTCATTTCAAATTCAGATATGAGAGCTTGTTTACATTTTTTAATTAAATGATCTTCTCTTGTAATCAAAAGATCATCAACATATAAAACAATAGTTAACATATCCCCCTAAATTACTTTGTAATATAAATTTGGATCTGCAATGGTTTTAGAGAAGTCAAGTTTGGTTAGATGCCGATCTATTTATTCATACCAAGCTTGGGGAGCTTATTTCAATCCATATAAAGCCTTTTTTGATTTGCATACATGAGTTTTTTTATTGTACACTTCAAATCCTTCTGGTTGTTCAAGATAAACTTTCTCTTCTATAACACCATTCAAAAATGCAATTTTTACATCCATTTGATTAATTTTTCATCCCTTGGATCCAGCAATGGCTGAAACAGTTCTGACTAAGGTATATCTGGCTACTGGAGCAAAATTTTCATCATAGTCTATTCCTTCCTTTTGGGAGAATCCTCTAGCAACAAACGTGGCTTTGTATTTGTCAATACTTCCATCTGTGGCATGTTTTATTTTGAATAGCCATTTGGAGGAGACAACTAATTTATTTTTTGGTCTAGAAACAATATCCTAAACATCATTCTTCAGTATAGAGTTATATTTTTCTGTCATGGCATCTTTCTAGTGTTGATGTTATGGCTTCTTTTACATCAAATGGTTCAGATTTGGAAATTTCACTCATTAATGCAATGTAACTTGAGTATTTATTAGGACATTTCCTCTCCCTAATGAAATCTGAAGGAATGGAATTATTTTCTTCAATTAGCTTTCTGGCCCATAAAGGTCTTTTCCTTTCCTCAAAGGTGTGCATAATGTCCATAGGTTCAATTTGTTTATCTTCCTTCATTAGAGACTCCCTCTCATTATCACAGTTTTGTAATTCTAGAGTTTCTTATGAATTTGATTCATCTTTAGATCTTTTGTAGGCCAAATCTTCATCAAAATTACATCTCGACTTAGTTCAATATTCCTTTGTCCAGGGATATAGATGCGATATGCTTTTGAGGTCTCACTATAACCTACAAAGATTCCTTTATTTCTTGAGGGCTCTAATTTGGTTCTCTTTTCTTTAGGAATATGTACATAGACAGGACAACCAAAAATTCTTAGGTGTTTAAGATCAGGTTTCTTCCTAGTGAATACTTCTTCAGGAGTTTTAAATTCAAGATAAGAGTGGGGACATCTATTTTGAAGGTAAAAAATAGTATTTGAAGCTTCACCCCAAAGAAAAGTCTCAAGACTTTGATCATGAAGCATTGCTTTGGCAGAATGAACTATAGATCTATTTTTCCTCTCAACTATCCCATTTTGTTATAGATTGTAAGGGACAGAACACTCCCTCTTGATCCCAATAGTTTTACAATAGTTTATAAAGATATTAGAAATGTACTCTTTACCATTGTCTATTCTTAATACTTTTATTTTCTTTCTAGAAAGTTTTTCTACAATGGCTTTGAACTCTTTGAATTTAGCAAGGATTTCCTTATATTCTTTATTTTTAAGAAAATAGATCCATGTCTTTCTAGAGAAATCATCCACAAATATGATGTAGTATAGAGACCCTCCTAGAGATGGAACTAACATTTGACCACATAAGTCTGAATGAATAAGTTTTAGAATTTCTTTAGATTTGGTTTGACTATTATGAAATGTAGTTTTGACATTCTTCCCTAGAGCACAATCTTTACAAGTCCCTTCATGATATGGATTAAGCTTAGATATACCTATTACCATTTTTCCTATAAAATATAGTCCTCGAAAATGAAGATGACCTAATCTCATGTGCCAGATTTCATTTTCTTTGAAGGAATCATGAATTAGAGCTGAATGAGAGACAGAGTTAACCTGATAAATAAATCCATGTCTTGAGCCAATTTTGTATGCATTTTTAATGTTAGAGTTCTTAGGCCAAGCTAAGACTTTTCCTTCCATAGATATAATCTTGAGTCCTTCATCTTCAAGAGCAGAGATAGAAAGTAGGTTTCTTTTTATGCTGGGTACATATATTACCTTAGTAAGTTCAACTATTTTCCTTGATTTCAGATGAATGGTACAAGTTCCTATTCCCATTATGGGGTAGCTTGAATCATCTCCAATGGTCACTTCATCAACATAGTCTTCTTGTAGAGAGTCTAACTACCCTTTAAAACCTGTGATATGCTGAGAGGCTCCACTATCAATTACCCAAGTGCTTGATTTGGATGATGTTTCACTAGAAAGTGCTGAATAGAAGGTATTATGTTCAAAATTCCCATTAGAGTTTTGAGTGGTTGCAAACGAAGTTTGAGTCTTAACTCTATCAGGACATCTAGATGTTGGATGTCCAAATTTATCACACCTGTAACATTGCATTTTGGAGAAGTTAGTGTTCTTTTTCCTTCATTTGAATTTTGTTTTCTTCTTATTTACTTGAGTGGATAGAGCATGTACTTCTTCTTTTGAGGAGGAAACATTTTGACCTTGAGCAACTTGCATGCACTCTTCTTGTATATAGTCAACTTTTAGTCATTCAAATTTAGGTAACTTAGATTGAGAGCATACCCCTTCTCTAAAGGTATCCCATGATGGTGGAAGACCTTTTACATACATTATAGTTAACTCCTTTCCATCACATATATGTCCTACAGAAGAAAGTTGATTTCGAAGATCGGTTATTCTCATGAAGTAAGAGGAAATTTTCTCGCCTTTATTCATTTTAATATTTGACATTCTATCCTTTAATGTAATGATCCAAACAGTATTGTTTATCTCAAACATATTTTCAAGAGCATTGTACATCTCATGTGCAGTGTCTATTTCTGAGATTATAGGAAGTAGATGAGTTTTAACACCGTCCACAATAATTTACATAGCTTTATTGTTATCACTTTCCCATTTTTCTATTTCATCATTTCCTTTAGGTGATGGGTTAGATTTTTCAATAAACTTATTTAAACCATGTTTTTTAAGTATAAGTTTTAGACGTAGCTTCCAGCCTGCAAAATCTAAATCACCTTCTAGCCTATCTTCATGTCTCATGTCATTCACAATGTTATTAACAATATCTAAAGCCTCTATAATTTAGAAAATTTATAGTCTGATATCAAGATACTTCTTTTAAGCCTGCTTTGATACCATGTTAACTTATCAGACTGAAAACTTAAATCACTCAAGGCAAAGATATAAAAGAATCTAAAGATGAATAAGTGAACTGAGATGAAATAATGTGTTTGCTATTCTGCAATATACTGGAGGAGATCTGATGCTCTGAATATATACTGGAAGACTTATATGTATTTATGTGTTCGCTCTATATCTTGAAGTAGAGGAGATTGGCAAATTTATATATGCAGGAAGATAAGGAGAAGTCATGACTAATAGTCGTGACTCATATTTGAGTCACGTCTATTAGACATGACTAATATTAAGATAGACCAAAACTCAAATTGCATTGTTTCATTAATATGATACTTGCGCCCGAGAATCATATAGTAAACCAATGAAACTAATACAAGCGTCGAATAATATAAATTGAGGTTAATATAAACTGGCATCGATAATGATTAGTCAATTTTATATTTAACACCGATTAATGTGAATAGATATGAATTCATAACTTATGTCATTAGTTTATATTTAGAATAACATTATATATATATGTTTATCAAATATCTCATATATAATATAACATAAGTGTAATTATAAGAGTTATAAATAACTCTCCAACTAATCTATACATTAACAATGAGTTATAATCATCCTAACCAATTAAGATCAGTTGGAGAAGTTGAAATCCATCATATAAAGTATGTCAAAGGCTTGAGAACAATGTACCTTAAGGCATGAAAATGCGTTTGTACTTAGACTGTGGTAAATAAAGATAACCATTTGTGCAATTCATTTGTGTAAAAATTGATCTTTAAATCCCATTGAAGAAGATTTGTTGCCTCGTGATAGCTTGTGAGTAAATATTTGATCATTTGAAGATTTTGAATATTTTGAATCAATATCATAAGAATTAAAATAATATTGTGTTGATCAAATTCGGAAAATTGCTTCATCTTTAAAAATTTACTAGTATATTTATGGATTTGATTACCATTTTATAGATACAACCCTTGATTCCTATGAAATGGTTATCCTTGGATGTATTATAGAGTATACTAATAATATCATGCAGAGTTAGGTTGAATTGTGTTGGTGATCACCACTTTGAGCGTTGATAAAGGTATGGAATTAGTGGGTAATGTGCAAAAATGGGAGATCTAATTGAAGGAGGCCCCTAATTTATGTTTAGAATAGTTAGGGAATTCTTAGGAGGTGTTGTAGGCACTTAGTTTGATTTTGAGAACCTTTGGGAGTTGATAGATTGAATAGAGCCCAGTTTCATGACAATTTGGTTAGGCTTTTAAACCAAATTTGGGGCTTTTGTATAAAATTAGTACCTAGGTCTGAATTCACCATGGAATTGACTAATTGGAGACATTAGAAGACACTTTTAAAAGGTTTTAGGGATTGAGAGTAAGCATTTCATACACTTTCTTTGGAAAAGTGGGTTGTTTAAGGCCTAGAAACTAACAATTTTGTCATTTTGAGGGTTATGATCCAAAAAACCTTGCATAATCTTTTGATATGTTAGAATAGAGGAAAATAAGTATCTAAAAGTGCATTTTTTTAGGAATTTATTTGGCAAGTTTTTGAGAAAGAAAGTCAATTCAATTGCTAGAGACCTAATTGGGCTACTACGCCTAATAGGAAAGGTCAATAGAGTTTGCTTAACAAATGAGCACCTAAGACCTTTAGACCTAGTTTTTTAGGTTGATATGACTAAGTCGAGGTCTTAAAAATCCTTGGGGGTCATAGAGGAAATTAAATCTATGTTTTGGGCTAATTGGGCATATTAAATGTATTGAGGAACATTGGGGATAAACCCTATTTGGTGCAACTTTTACAAATTTGACATAAACATCTTTGAGACTTCGATCCACCATCCTATCCTCTACATCAATTGATTATTCTTTTTTTTGGCTATATCTTTATTTAGTTTTTTTTTTTTTTAATATTATACTTTTTATTAAAACAATGCAACAAGGGAAGACTCGCTGTATTCACCAAACCAATCTGTGGAGTGGGGAAGGGATTAGAATCCTTTGAAACCCTAACAAACACTAAGGGAGTCTCAACTCCTTCCACCCTTAAGGCTTTAGTCTCATCCCTAGGGGGCACAAAGGCCAAAAATCTAACCATTGGGTGGACAATAAGGGAAGACTATTTGTAACCTAGTCTGTGGAGTGGGGAAGGGATTAGAATCCTCCAGAACCTTGAGAACCACTAAGGGAGTCTCATCTCCTTCCACCTTTAAAGTCTTAGTCTCCTCCCTAGGAGACTCAGAGGCCACAACTGCACCCCCTCTATATGAAGGGATATCGCCCTCTTCAAGACAACCATTGGAAGCTTCTGCATTCCTGGGCTTCTTAGGAGAATAAACTAGCTTCTCAATATTTTCCACAAAAGGGTAACCATCCAGAGCATTAGCCTGACTCTTTGATTCCCCCATATAAATTATAGCATAATTTGGGGTCATTTCAGAGGAGCAGCTCGGGTCACTCTCCCCAAGGTCAACCACACCAACTAAGGAAATCTTCTCTTTCATTTTCCCATCTTCGTGATTAGTGAATTTGCAATCAATTATGACATGACCATACTTCCTGCATTTATGGTAGTATAATTCCACATTCTCTTAGATGGGAGGTTGTGACCAAGATCCCCATTTAGATCTAAAGAAATATTGTCGGGGAGGGGTTTATTTATAGCCACATTAACACTAAATCTAGAAATCCATATGAAAATCTTTTCATCTCAGTATTCTAAGGAGAGCCTAGGAATTCTAACCCAGATTGGGGCCATTGTATTGAGATCAACATTGGGGTCAAAATTTGACTTCCATTTGGTCAGAGCCAAATAGTGCTTTCCGTAACTCCATGTTCCCACAAAAACATGTTTTCATCCTCATCAACCACAAATTTGAACAAAAAGAGGGCACTCGCCATAATAACCACCTCCTCGAGCCTTTGAGTTTCTATTTTTTTGAAACCCATCTTGTGACCATATCATTGGTTGGTCTAATGACAAAAACTTTCCCACCAAGCTCAAAAAAAAACCCTAAGAAATATTTTTTACCACATAATCCAAGAGGAGGATCTTTGGTCCATTATTTCCATGTAAAACTTTTGGAAAATCTCCAGTTGGGGCACTAGAATCGGATTGTCCTACCAATGCACCTTTCCAGTTCAATTTTGGGATCTCAACATGCTTAGTCTTCCCCATGCTTTCCTTGCGGCAAGAACTATGAAGAAACACCAAGTCATCTAGTAAAGATGTGGCTTCCACAAAAGTTGACGTTTGTTAAGGTCAACGGTGACCCGAGAGACAAGGGGGTCCCCATTAGAAGAAATGACAAGAAAAAGATCCAGACAACATTGTTTCCAATTTGGAGGGGATGGTTTGTCCATGATTGAGTCCATAATGAGTGAAGGTCAAGGCTAGGTTGCAAAGCTCAATATTGAAAAAATGTAATTATATTTATATACTTTTCTAGTATATTCACTTTTATAATCATGATTAATTATCTTAATTAATTATTTGCATAAGATTAAACATTATTTATTAATCTAATCATTAGTTACACCATCTTACCTACATATAAATTCCTTGTATGAAGTCATAACCATTCATCCATTCATCTTATCTTGTCTTATAAAAGATACACCCTTTTTAATAACCTATGTAACATGTCATAGTCATTTCCTCAAGGATACACGTCACATTTTTTCTTTGCCACCTAGTCTCCTTTAATGTTTGAGAGGGTGTAATTTGTCATAACTCTTTTTTATTAGAGCTTTTCTTACTTAAATAAGAATTGTGATCTTAAACTTTTTATCTAAATAAGACAATCTCTTAGCCTACATCAATTCATCACAAAGTTCCACTAAACATCCCCCCCTATGTTAAATCCTCTCATAAATTCATATTCATTCATCCAATATCCTCGAAATCTCCAACCTTAATCCAAGACGCTCACAATTCAAAAATGAGAATAAGACCTCTTTTAGATCATTATAATAGAAGTACATGAATGCTACATATTATAATCCATGAATACTATATGTTACATGTTATGTTATGATATTAGTTTGAAAGAAACCACATTTTTAATCACTCTATCAACACATCCAAACAATATCAAGAGGACATTAAAGCACAATTAAACATGGGACAGGCTAATCTCTAGACAAAATGCGCTAAAGACAAAACAAAGCCAAACTTTTTTTTTGAGATTCACGAAAGCATAGTGATTTTTTTTCAAATTTTTGGTTATTTTCAACTACGAATTATGCAGATCATGAAGATTAAATGCTGAAATTTTTAGAAAAATCCATTATGTTTTTTATTTTTTGAAAATTGATCAACTATACAATTTGTAGAGAGGATAGTTGAATCTATAAAACACTAACAAAGAGTCCAACCATACATTTATTAAAAACCAAAAAGAGAATTAAGTCACTATTAGCTTATCAACCGTTGGAACTTACTTAAATGTTTCACATAGATTGGGAATTTGAAAAAAGAGCGGAGTCATAGTATCCATCCTCCAAAGCCCCCTCATTCAGAAGGGACAGAGGCCTGTCGGGAATCTCTGGAATGTTGACCTCCCCTTCCAACATCTTCAATGCTTCTGCCATGCTCGGCCTGAATGCAACCATTACATGAGCACACAGAATCCCCACAAGCACAAACCTCTCCATAACATCTGCAGACCCCTTCTCCCATATTCCAACATCTACAATCTCAGTCGTTTTCTCGGCCTTGACAAGCTTCCAAGCCCAATCTGTGATTAGATAATCAGACGGGGACTCCACAGACGTATCCAGAGCCTTTCGCCCGCTCATTATCTCAAGCAAAACAACCCCAAAACTGTAAACATCGCTTCGATCTATCAGTTGACCATACAGAGCATATTCAGGGGCCAAATAACCATGAGTACCTGCTATACGTGTGGTTAGATGCGATTGTCCTTCCGTTGTCATTCTCGCGAGCCCAAAATCTGCAACACAGGCATTCATTTGATCATCCAACAGAATGTTAGTGGCCTTTATATCTCTGTGATATATGGCAGGCTGAACTCCAAAGTGCAAATAATAGAGTCCCTTAGCAGTGCCGATTGCAATGTTCTTCCGCTGTTTCCAATCTAATTGCCTCTTGCTCTTATTCTCCACACCGAAGATATGTTCGTTGAGGCTGCCATTAGCGAGGTAATCGTAGATGAGAAACCGCTGGCGGCCATCGGTATCATCGCTGGCAACACAGAAACCTCCCAGAACAACCAGATTCTGGTGCCTAATGTTGTTTATGATCTCCACCTTGTTAATTATTGTTAGTTGGACAGCTGTTATTTCTGACCTAGAAATAGCAGTAGTATTTATGGATAGCTTGGACAGCTGTTCGTCTTTATATGTATAGAAACATCAGTTATGGGTGGTTTGGACAGCTATTTGTCCACTTGCCAAGAATTAGTAAATGGTTATTGCAAGGATAATTATTTACTAATTTTAGTGACTCCCTTTTGGACACCTTACAACCAATTCTATTATTGGCTTTCGAGTTGTCTTAATCTCAGTTGTTGGTTTGATTTAATCTCGACCGTTGGTTTACCAACAAGAGTAGTATAAAAGGAGGTCAGGGGGGCATTTAGAGCATATGAAGTTTTGGAGAAACATTTGCAGTGTTAGCAAGAGCGTAGTGTTAGCGTGGGGATAGCAGTGGGGAATATCAATGGGATAATTTAGGAGGTTGTTGGAATTCTGCCACTAAGAGGCAAAGAATTTTTGTATCTCTTGATTTGCTAAAGTTTAATATAATTCCTCATCTGCAGAACTGGTTTTCCCTTAGGGGTTTTCCCACGGACAATTTGTCCGAAAATATTGTATTCATTGTGTTGTTTATTTATTACCATATTATATAAGTGAAGTTGCAGTTGTGTTATTTTTCAATATTAGCTACGAATTTGTTTTCAGTAATTTAATAATTGTTTATGATAGGAGATTAATAATCAGTGACTACAATAGTTGATTTTTCACATGGTATCAGAGCATTGTTCAGGGTAGAAGAGTTTTTCCCTAGGAAAGAAATTTTGATCTCTTTAGATTTATTATTGCTTTAAACCCTTGAGATGGCTTCAGCTGGTTTGAGAGATCACGATAGATTGGATGGTGCCTCAAATTTTGGTGTCTAGAAGGCCCAAATTTCTTTATTGTTGGAAGAGAATGGCATCAAGGATTATGCTACCAGTGTTGTACCTGTACCAACGGATGCAACACAGCTTGCAGCATATATAAAGGACGATGCCAAAGTGAGGAGGATTATCCTTGATGGTGTCAAGGATCATATTGTTTCACATATCTCGGAGCTAGATATGGCAAAGAAGATGTGGGACGCCATTCTGAATCTGTACCAGAATGCTACTACCAACAGGAAGTTGATTCTCAGAGAGAAGCTAAAGAATACCCGAATGAATCCGGGAGAAGACGTCACAAGTTACCTCACCAGGCTCAGACTTGTCAAGGATGAGTTAGCAGTTATTGGAGATAGCCCTAGTGATGACGAGCTAGTGAGAATAGCCCTAAATGGGTTTACTAAACAATGGAGTGTCTTTGTTCAAGTTGTCAGTGGATGAGATACTTTACCGAGTTGGGATCGACTATGGACTGATTTCACTCAGGAGGAGTTTAGACTAAGTCTTGTCAATGGGGCCAACAAGGGTCAGAAAAATGAGGTGGAACAAGAGAACATTGCCCTAGCGGGTAAAGGGAAAGCAAAGAAGGGATCTAGAAAATGATCAAATTCACAAAGTGAAAAGAAGAAGAAGGACCTTTCTAAGGTCAAGTTCTTTGGATGTCACGAGTTTGGCCACTATGTCAGTGATTGCCCAGAAAAGAATAAGGGTAAGAAGCAGGTGGCAACTTCAGCAAGTGCGAAAGAACTCTCCAATAGAATGGAAGGTGAGTTTGCACTCATAGCTTGTATGGTTAGCTCAACCTCACAATGTGTTTGGTATATATATAGTGGGGCGTTATTTCATATGACAGGAGTTAGAGAGTACTTCTCCAGTTATAAGGAGGAGGACACCAACATCCAGATTTCTATGAGAAACTTGTCCAAACTCAACCCTGTTGGAAAAGGGACTATTCAGTTTCAGAGGGAGAATGGAAAGATAATTCCACTTCATGATGTGTTATATGTGCCAGGCTTAGGTATGAATTTGATTTCTATATCTGTTCTTTAGGATAGGGGGTATAATGTACTTTTTAGAGGGAAAAATGTGTTGATTAAGCACAAGGATTGGAAATCACCCATAACTATTGGAGTTAGGAGTGGTTTCCTTTATAGATTGTAGTTTGATACTCCTAAGGCACTTATGAGCAACAGTAATCCTAGAGATCTTGGAGAGCTATGACATAAGAGGATGGGCCATATTCATCATGGAGCACTTAGATTGCTTTGTGAGACAGTGACAGGTGTTCTAGAGGTGAGCACAGAGCATGACGATGTATGTAAGGGATGTGTGTTGGGAAAGTTTGCGAAAGCATCTTTTCCAAGGAGTGACACCAGATCTAAGGGTGTTCTTGATCTAGTACATTCAGATGTTTGTGGACTAATGTCGACGAAATCTCTCAGAGGATATGAGTACTATGTTACTTTTATTAATGATTTCTCTAGAAAGACCTGGATATACTTCTTGAAGACTAAGGATGAGGTTTTTAGTCGATTCCAAGAGTTGAAGGCTCTTGTGGAGAACTCGACAAGAAAGAAGATAAAGGTTCTTCGATCAAACAATGGAGGCGAGTACAAAGGAAATGTCTTCCAGGAGTTCTGCACCAGAGAAGGAATCAAAAGAGAATGGACTATTCCTTACAATCCATAGCAGAATGGAGTTGCTGGGAGGAAGAACTGTTCTATATCGAAGGCAACAAGAGCTATGCTACATGACCAGGACATGCCCCGTTACTTATGGGTAGAGGCGTGTAATACAGCAGTCTACATTCAGAATAGAGTTCCACACAAGGTGCTAGGGAAGATGACACCAAAGGAGGCTTTCAGAGGGAAGAAGCCAGATGTTAGTCACTTTAGGATATTCAGGAGTTTGGCATATTACCATATTCCTGGAGATACACGTACAAAGTTAGATCAGACTGTAGAGAGGGGGAACTTTGTTGGGTACAGTGAGACCTCAAAGGCATACATGATTTTCATTCTAGGGACTAAAAGAATTATTGTCAGACGGGATGTCAAGTTCATGAAGGACAAGGCATTCAGGAGATCCAGAGATTTGCCAGCAGATGATCAGAGTGAGCAGTCAACAGAAGCTCCAAGACTAAGTCAAGAGCAACAAAGCTCAAGTACAGTTACGAGTACGAGTGTAGACTCAGTTAGTGAAGATTCACAGAGTATGGAGCAACAGGTGCAATAGGAAATGCATCTAGAAGACTTAGAGGTTGACATTTCATCCTCTATAGTTGGCAGCAGAAACCATGTGGTTCTAGATACACAAAAGGATACTCAGGAGTTTGTGGGAGCTCCTAGGAAGGGTACTAGACAACGAAGACAACCAGCCAAGTTCAATGACTATGTGGCATTAGTTAGTCAATTGGTAGATAGTGAGTCTTCTAGCTATCAAGAAGCTGCAGAAGATCAGGTATGGCAAGATGCTATGGTTGAAGAATATTCTTCAATAATGCAGAATGATGTGTGGGAGGCAGTACCTAAAGCAACAGATAGGGCTGTAGTTGGATCACGGTGGATCTATAAGATAAAGCACAGTGCAGATGGTAGCATTGAGAAATACAAGGCTAGGTTTGTGGCAAAGGGGTTATCTCAAAAGGAGGGAATAGACTATGAGGAGACATTTGCTCCAGTTGCTAAGTATACTTTTATATGAGCTGTAATCTCACTTGCAGCACAGATGGGATGACAGATCCATCAAATGGATGTCAAGACAACATTTCTTAATGGTGAGTTGGAGGAGGAGGTATACATAGAACAACTAGAAGGCTTTGTAGCACACAACAAAGAGACCCACGTGTGCAGATTGAAGAAAGTATTGTATGGACTCAAGCAGGCTCCTAGACCATGGTATGAGTGCATTGATACATACTTGCAGAAAATGAGCTTTGTGAAGAGTGAAGCAGATGCTAACCTCTACTACTTAATGGTTGGGGGTGAGATTCTCATTCTTGTTCTTTATGTGGACAACCTATTTCTTACAGGTTCACTAGGGCTCATAGTGGATTGCAAGAGGAACCTTGCAGAAGAGTTCGAGATGAAGGATTTAGGACTTATGCACTACTTTCTAGGCATGGAAGTGTGGTAGACAGATGGAGAGATTTTCCTTGGTCAAGGGAAATATTGCATTGAAATCTTGAAAAAATTTAGGATGGAGGATTGCAAAGCCATGTCTACACCCATGATCACGAATTAGAGGAAGGTAGATACAACTAAGGAGAAAGATGTAGATCTCACTTTATATAGACAGTTGATTGGTTCACTTATGTATTTGGTCAACATTAGACCAGATATAGCATTTGCAATAAACTCTCTTAGTCGGTTCATGGTTGAACCAAAGAGAATGCATTGGATAGCGGCTAAGCATGTGCTACGTTACTTGCGTGGTACAATCGAGTATGGGATCAGATATGTTCGAGGTGAAGGTATCAGGTTGATAGGCTATATTGATGCAGATTGGGTAGGAAGTACAACAAACAAAATGAGCACTTCAGGGTTTTGTTTCAGCTTGGGATGAGGAGTTGTATCTTGGTTCAGCAGAAGCAGAATACATAGCAGCTAGCATGGCGACATGTGAAGCTATATGGCTTCGGAAGTTGTTAGTAGCCTTGTTTGGTCAGAAGGTTGAGACTATTGTGATACATTGTGACAATCAGGGTTGCATCAAGTTGTCTGAGAATCCAGTGTTTCATGATAGGTCTAAACATATAGATATTAGATATCACTTCATCAGAGATTGTGTACAAAGGAAAGTTGTTCAGCTACAGTACATACCTACAGAGGAGCAGGTAACAGACATTCTGACTAAGGCATTGGAGAAGGCAAAATTTATCTTCTTCAGAGATAAGTTAGGTGTCCTGCAGAACAGCTTCCTCGCTAAGAGGGAGTGTTAATTATTGTTAGTTGGACAGTTGTTATTTTTGATCCGAAAATAGCAGTAGTATTTATGGGTAGCTTGGATAGCTGTTCGTTTTTATCTATGTATAGCAGCATCAGTTATGGATGGTTTGGACAGCTATTTGTCCACTTGCCAAGAATTAGTAAATGGTTATTGCAAGGATAATTATTTACTAATTTTAGTGATTCCCTTTTAGACACCTTGCAACCAATTCTATTATTGGTTGTCGAGTTGTCTTAATCTCAGCCGTTGGTTTGATTTAATCTCGGTCGTTGGTTTACCAACAAGAGTAGTATAAACGGAGGTCAGGGGGGCATTTGGAGCATATGAAATTTTGGAGAAACGTTTGCAGTGTTAGCAAACAGTCTTGCAGTGTTAGCAAGAGCGCAGTGTTAGCGTGGGGATAGCAGTGGGGAATATCAGCGGAATAAATTAGGAGGTTGTCAGAATTCTGCCAGTAAGAGGCAAGGAATTTTTGTATCTCTTGATTTGCTGAAGTTTAATATAATTCTTCATCTGTAGAACTGGTTTTCCCTTAGGAGTTTTTCCAAGGACAATTTGTCCGAAAATATTGTGTTCATTGTGTTGTTTATTTCTTTCCATATTATATAAGTGAGGTTGCAGTTGTGTTATTTTTCAATATTAACTGGGATTTTGTTTTCAGTAGTTTAATAATCGTTTATGATAAGAGATTAATAATCTAATCGTTTATTGCCCTTATTCTCCACACCGAAGATATGTTCGTTGAGGCTGCCATTAGCAAGGTAATCGTAGATGAGAAACCGCTGGCGGCCATCGGTATCATCGCTGGCAACACAGAAACCTCTCAGAACAACCAGATTCCGGTGCCTAATGCTGTTTATGATCTCCACCTCGTTAATAAACTCCGAATCCCCTTCCGAAGTGCAGTTTCTGATCCTCTTCACCGCGATCTGTTGACCGTTGGAAAGAGTTCCCCTGTACACCGTCCCGAAACCGCCCTCGCCGATGACATTGCCGGCGCTGAAATTGTCGATGGCTCCGGCGATCTGGTCCAAATTAAACCAGACTGCCCCTGTGTTGGGCTTCAAAAGGCCTCTGTTTGACTTCACGAAATGCCTGTGCTCGGCTTTTCTTTTAATCCTCGTCCACCAATAGTAACAAATCCCCAAGCTACAGATCATAAGCATAGCTAGTACACTGCCCGTACAGCCATACAAAACGATTTGCGTGCGAGTTGTCGGTTTTGTGTTCACGAAAAGCACGCGGAGAATACACCCTGCAGCTCCTCTGTTCGTAGGCCCAAATTCATTCACCACGCCAATTGCATAGAGGCACACAAAATAATAACAGTAGGTACTTATTTGCTCTGTAACCCCTTTGATCATGCTCAGCAGTTGCCTCTGAACTACTTGTCCGCTGTCATGGCATCTATGGCACGCAGAGATTGCAGAGAGATCCCCTTTGCAATCCGTGTCCAATGCAGTTGTTCTAACTTTGTCAATCCAGTCCTTCTTGGTCTGAATGCCTCCACACGAGCTTGGAGACGACACAAACTCAGATGTGTTGTTGAAACAGAGTTGAACCAGATTTGGTCGAAGACCCAAAAATGTTAGCTTTTGCTGGAATGTAGTCAGGCATGCAGCAGCAGAGGCAGTGTTGGGAAGTTCGAAGGCCGATTGAACTCTGAGGTAATGCGCAAGGCCTACGCCCAACATGCTTCTTAACGTCATTCCACAGTTGTTCAGTTCCCCTGCTGTTTGAATGGATCGACTGGATGATGTGTTCCATGGCATTTGAGTTACATAGTCGAAGTTAATTGGGCATTCGACTGCAACATTTGTGTTAGCCCAATAGAGTAGTAACAGCAGCATCATGAATCCTTGCATTTCCATCTTTATTTTGTCTCAGAAAGACAATGGTGTATATCCAGGGGCCGGTCTGAACATACGTACCGTTTTGGAAACTCTCAAGTGACGTTTGATTCTTTGTATGGGCCAAACAGGGTGGAAAATGTTTGATTCTCTGTCCAATATCATTGATCAGCTGTTGCTAACATTAATAACATTTATTGATTAGGATTAAAAGGACTTGGACGGTCCCCACGCGCACTTTCCCCCAACTAGATGCTCATCCAATCGTAATTTTCAATCTTTATGATTCTTAAAATAAGTTTGTATATTGTGATGTGAATATCAGGATTTAACTGTGTGATTTTTGAGTCAAACTCGATGACCCATGTTTCATGAGTAGTGATTCAACATGAATCCATCTCTCATGTGAATAAATGGAACACTTAGCACTCATTGGATCTAGGTGATGCTCACAGGGGTGAAGCACCGGGACTTCCCGGGAGGTCACCCATCCCAGTACTACTCCAGCCCGAGCGCGCTTAACTACGGAGTTTCCTCCACAGTTAAACCCAAAGCTTGCAACCCCATTTGCAAAACCTTCACCAAGTGTTGTGCCTTATGAACCATTCATTAGAAAGCCCCTTAAGCTCATCAATTGATAAGTAGGAGATGATTTCCACAGCTAGTCAAATTGTGATGTGAATATCAGGATTTAACTGTGTGATTTTTGAGTCAAACTCGATGACCCATGTTTCATGAGTAGTGATTCAACATGAATCCATCTCTCATGTGAATAAATGGAACACTTAGCACTCATTGGATCTAAGTGATGCTCACAGGGGTGAAGCACCGGGACTTCCCGGGAGGTCACCCATCCCAGTACTACTCCAGCCCGAGCGCGCTTAACTACGGAGTTTCCTCCACAGTTAAACCCAAAGCTTGCAACCCCATTTGCAAAACCTTCACCAAGTGTTGTGCCTTATGAACCATTCATTAGAAAGCCCCTTAAGCTCATCAATTGATAAGTAGGAGATGATTTCCACAGCTAGTCAAATTGTGATGTGAATATCAGGATTTAACTGTGTGATTTTTGAGTCAAACTCGATGACCCATGTTTCATGAGTAGTGATTCAACATGAATCCATCTCTCATGTGAATAAATGGAACACTTAGCACTCATTGGATCTAGGTGATGCTCACAGGGGTGAAGCACCGGGACTTCCCGGGAGGTCACCCATCCCAGTACTACTCCAGCCCGAGCGCGCTTAACTACGGAGTTTCCTCCACAGTTAAACCCAAAGCTTGCAACCCCATTTGCAAAACCTTCACCAAGTGTTGTGCCTTATGAACCATTCATTAGAAAGCCCCTTAAGCTCATCAATTGATAAGTAGGAGATGATTTCCACAGCTAGTCAAATTGTGATGTGAATATCAGGATTTAACTGTGTGATTTTTGAGTCAAACTCGATGACCCATGTTTCATGAGTAGTGATTCAACATGAATCCATCTCTCATGTGAATAAATGGAACACTTAGCACTCATTGGATCTAGGTGATGCTCACAGGGGTGAAGCACCGGGACTTCCCGGGAGGTCACCCATCCCAGTACTACTCCAGCCCGAGCGCGCTTAACTACGAAGTTTCCTCCACAGTTAAACCCAAAGCTTGCAACCCCATTTGCAAAACCTTCACCAAGTGTTGTGCCTTATGAACCATTCATTAGAAAGCCCCTTAAGCTCATCAATTGATAAGTAGGAGATGATTTCCACAGCTAGTCAAATTGTGATGTGAATATCAGGATTTAACTGTGTGATTTTTGAGTCAAACTCGATGACCCATGTTTCATGAGTAGTGATTCAACATGAATCCATCTCTCATGTGAATAAATGGAACACTTAGCACTCATTGGATCTAGGTGATGCTCACAGGGGTGAAGCACCGGGACTTCCCGGGAGGTCACCCATCCCAGTACTACTCCAGCCCGAGCGCGCTTAACTACGGAGTTTCCTCCACAGTTAAACCCAAAGCTTGCAACCCCATTTGCAAAACCTTCACCAAGTGTTGTGCCTTATGAACCATTCATTAGAAAGCCCCTTAAGCTCATCAATTGATAAGTAGGAGATGATTTCCACAGCTAGTCAAATTGTGATGTGAATATCAGGATTTAACTGTGTGATTTTTGAGTCAAACTCGATGACCCATGTTTCATGAGTAGTGATTCAACATGAATCCATCTCTCATGTGAATAAATGGAACACTTAGCACTCATTGGATCTAGGTGATGCTCACAGGGGTGAAGCACCGGGACTTCCCGGGAGGTCACCCATCCCAGTACTACTCCAGCCCGAGCGCGCTTAACTACGGAGTTTCCTCCACAGTTAAACCCAAAGCTTGCAACCCCATTTGCAAAACCTTCACCAAGTGTTGTGCCTTATGAACCATTCATTAGAAAGCCCCTTAAGCTCATCAATTGATAAGTAGGAGATGATTTCCACAGCTAGTCAAATTGTGATGTGAATATCAGGATTTAACTGTGTGATTTTTGAGTCAAACTCGATGACCCATGTTTCATGAGTAGTGATTCAACATGAATCCATCTCTCATGTGAATAAATGGAACACTTAGCACTCATTGGATCTAGGTGATGCTCACAGGGGTGAAGCACCGGGACTTCCCGGGAGGTCACCCATCCCAGTACTACTCCAGCCCGAGCGCGCTTAACTACGAAGTTTCCTCCACAGTTAAACCCAAAGCTTGCAACCCCATTTGCAAAACCTTCACCAAGTGTTGTGCCTTATGAACCATTCATTAGAAAGCCCCTTAAGCTCATCAATTGATAAGTAGGAGATGATTTCCACAGCTAGTCAAATTGTGATGTGAATATCAGGATTTAACTGTGTGATTTTTGAGTCAAACTCGATGACCCATGTTTCATGAGTAGTGATTCAACATGAATCCATCTCTCATGTGAATAAATGGAACACTTAGCACTCATTGGATCTAGGTGATGCTCACAGGGGTGAAGCACCGGGACTTCCCGGGAGGTCACCCATCCCAGTACTACTCCAGCCCGAGCGCGCTTAACTACGGAGTTTCCTCCACAGTTAAACCCAAAGCTTGCAACCCCATTTGCAAAACCTTCACCAAGTGTTGTGCCTTATGAACCATTCATTAGAAAGCCCCTTAAGCTCATCAATTGATAAGTAGGAGATGATTTCCACAGCTAGTCAAATTGTGATGTGAATATCAGGATTTAACTGTGTGATTTTTGAGTCAAACTCGATGACCCATGTTTCATGAGTAGTGATTCAACATGAATCCATCTCTCATGTGAATAAATGGAACACTTAGCACTCATTGGATCTAGGTGATGCTCACAGGGGTGAAGCACCGGGACTTCCCGGGAGGTCACCCATCCCAGTACTACTCCAGCCCGAGCGCGCTTAACTACGGAGTTTCCTCCACAGTTAAACCCAAAGCTTGCAACCCCATTTGCAAAACCTTCACCAAGTGTTGTGCCTTATGAACCATTCATTAGAAAGCCCCTTAAGCTCATCAATTGATAAGTAGGAGATGATTTCCACAGCTAGTCAAATTGTGATGTGAATATCAGGATTTAACTGTGTGATTTTTGAGTCAAACTCGATGACCCATGTTTCATGAGTAGTGATTCAACATGAATCCATCTCTCATGTGAATAAATGGAAGACTTAGCACTCATTGGATCTAGGTGATGCTCACAGGGGTGAAGCACCGGGACTTCCCGGGAGGTCACCCATCCCAATACTACTCCAGCCCGAGCGCGCTTAACTACGGAGTTTCCTCCACAGTTAAACCCAAAGCTTGCAACCCCATTTGCAAAACCTTCACCAAGTGTTGTGCCTTATGAACCATTCATTAGAAAGCCCCTTAAGCTCATCAATTGATAAGTAGGAGATGATTTCCACAGCTAGTCAAATTGTGATGTGAATATCAGGATTTAACTGTGTGATTTTTGAGTCAAACTCGATGACCCATGTTTCATGAGTAGTGATTCAACATGAATCCATCTCTCATGTGAATAAATGGAACACTTAGCACTCATTGGATCTAGGTGATGCTCACAGGGGTGAAGCACCGGGACTTCCCAGGAGGTCACCCATCCCAGTACTACTCCAGCCCGAGCGCGCTTAACTACGGAGTTTCCTCCACAGTTAAACCCAAAGCTTGCAACCCCATTTGCAAAACCTTCACCAAGTGTTGTGCCTTATGAACCATTCATTAGAAAGCCCCACCAAGTGTTGTGAGCATCACCTAGATCCAATGAGTGCTAAGTGTTCCATTTATTCACATGAGAGATGGATTCATGTTGAATCACTACTCATGAAACATGGGTCATCGAGTTTGACTCAAAAATCACACAGTTAAATCCTGATATTCACATCACAATTTGACTAGCTGTGGAAATCATCTCCTACTTATCAATTGATGAGCTTAAGGGGCTTTCTAATGAATGGTTCATAAGGCACAACACTTGGTGAAGGTTTTGCAAATGGGGTTGCAAGCTTTGGGTTTAACTGTGGAGGAAACTCCGTAGTTAAGCGCGCTCGGGCTGGAGTAGTACTGGGATGGGTGACCTCCCGGGAAGTCCCGGTGCTTCACCCCTGTGAGCATCACCTAGATCCAATGAGTGCTAAGTGTTCCATTTATTCACATGAGAGATGGATTCATGTTGAATCACTACTCATGAAACATGGGTCATCGAGTTTGACTCAAAAATCACACAGTTAAATCCTGATATTCACATCACAATTTGACTAGCTGTGGAAATCATCTCCTACTTATCAATTGATGAGCTTAAGGGGCTTTCTAATGAATGGTTCATAAGGCACAACACTTGGTGAAGGTTTTGCAAATGGGGTTGCAAGCTTTGGGTTTAACTGTGGAGGAAACTCCGTAGTTAAGCGCGCTCGGGCTGGAGTAGTACTGGGATGGGTGACCTCCCGGGAAGTCCCGGTGCTTCACCCCTGTGAGCATCACCTAGATCCAATGAGTGCTAAGTGTTCCATTTATTCACATGAGAGATGGATTCATGTTGAATCACTACTCATGAAACATGGGTCATCGAGTTTGACTCAAAAATCACACAGTTAAATTCTGATATTCACATCACAATTTGACTAGCTGTGGAAATCATCTCCTACTTATCAATTGATGAGCTTAAGGGGCTTTCTAATGAATGGTTCATAAGGCACAACACTTGGTGAAGGTTTTGCAAATGGGGTTGCAAGCTTTGGGTTTAACTGTGGAGGAAACTCCGTAGTTAAGCGCGCTCGGGCTGGAGTAGTACTGGGATGGGTGACCTCCCGGGAAGTCCCGGTGCTTCACCCCTGTGAGCATCACCTAGATCCAATGAGTGCTAAGTGTTCCATTTATTCACATGAGAGATGGATTCATGTTGAATCACTACTCATGAAACATGGGTCATCGAGTTTGACTCAAAAATCACACAGTTAAATCCTGATATTCACATCACAATTTGACTAGCTGTGGAAATCATCTCCTACTTATCAAGTTTGTATATATTAAAAATCATAAACACTGGTGCACCGCCTGCGAAGGTAGCCTCGAAGGTAGTAGGTAGTGGGTAGTTTAGTTGAACGACTAAAGCTGTTGACTCAATGGGACGTTGGTCTCTTTTTCTTGGAAACAACATAATTGGGTTGGATTAAACATCTCACGGATATGAACGAACATGGAACGAATTTTCATTGCCGTGGTACAAACCAACATAAATTTGGACGCTGTCCCAATTACCTTCTAAAACATTTAAGAAATTTAGTTTTCTTATAAAAAGGATATCAGCTTGAAAGCATTTTATTTAAGTTGTGAAGTATCTTACTATGTTGTTAAGGTATGATACTAATGTTTGGACGATTATGGTTTTGGGAAAGTTTTGGTCATGGAACTATTGCATTGAACAAATCAGGTTTACTGTTTTATTTTTTAAAGTTTGATAATTTTTAGTCGAGTAAAGTGGGTTTAATCATGGAGGAAACTCCGTAGTTAAGCGCGCTCAAGGGGAGTAGTATTGAGATGGGCGACCACCTGGGAAGCCTTGGTGCTTCATCTATGTGAGCATCACCTAGATCTAATGAGTGCTAAACTTTGTTCCATTTATTCCCATGACAGATAGATTTGTGTCAATCACTACTCATGAAACATGGGTCAATGAGGTTGACTTAAAAACTACACATTTAAACCTTGATAGCAATATCATAATTTTTATATATTTTGAAATTTTAAATAATGATATTTATGTGTATTTCTATTGGTTATCATCAAAAAATGTAGGGAGAGAAATATGAATTTTAAAACTTTAATTCTAAAAAAAAATTAAAATTCATTCTCTAACTGTTATGGGATTTAATATAGGCCATACAAGATCACTAAACCAACTTAAATCTTACAATAGTTATGTCCTTTATCTCGTCCTTCAGAACTTGTTTGAGACATTAACCTTGTTATTAAACCTTGCTTCGTAAACAAAGGAAAAGTAGATTTTTTTGTGGCGGTGAAAGAATTTGACATTGTATGCTTTGTAACCCTTTTCACCTATATTCAGAAAACTCATTTTTTAACATTGAAGGAAAGCCCTTTTTTCTATAGTTCACACCACGAATTTTTTGTTTTTCATTGTATTATATTTATTTTAGACCCTACTGATGTTCATACATTTGAGTTTTCAAGCTTCCTTGGATATTAAAACCACTTGTACTTATTTTCTAATCTTAAATCTATATTTTTTTTGCTTCCTGCAATACCCATCACAAAAAGGACTATGCTAGCAAATGTGAAAGGGCTTAGATAGGTAAGAATTATGAAATTCATTTTATTTTTTAGCTCAATTAAAAAATTCATTTTTTCTTTAAATTCTAGTTGTAGGAAAAATATTCAATTTCCCTTGAAATTCCAATAATAAGAAAAACTCACAATTTTTCTTTAGATTCCATTTATTAAGAAAAAATACCGAAATTGTGTAATGCCCCGCCTGGAGATCCTTGGAAACAAGAATGAAATACAAGCCAATAATTTTTTTTTTTACAGGTATGAATGCACATGACAACATCATATAGGGATCACAACGATCGCAACGGAAGACTTCACCACCATCCCGGCAACCAACAAATCTCCAAACACCACTACCAAACTAACACACACAAACAAAGCCAAAAACAACAATGCACTTGATGAGGGCACAAGAAACAACCACTCATCAACAAAACACCAAGCTGGGGTAAAATGCAGAATCCCGAAATTTGGCTAAGCCTGAAATCCTGAAGCCTTGAAATATCCTAGAATCCATAACTTATCTTCGAAAGGTCTGAAACCTATCTCAAACGATTTTTCGCATATATTAAAATATATCTTAAGTATAAGAAATCAACTTATACTTGAATGATATATTTTAAACCCCAAGAGACTAACACAAAAACACGAAAACTCGATTTCAAGAGAAACTGACAGAATTCAAAATGTAACAGCATAGGGCCGAAGAACGCCAAAAAGGGTATCCAAGACAACTCTCAAAAAGTTTGGATCACGAAGAAAAGTGCCCGCTGATGGCACGCGCAGGTTTTTCACAAAAATCGTGCGACACTTTTTACTAAGGGAGAGCGATACTTCTCCTTAAGGTGTGCGACACTCTTCCAGTGTCGTACGACATTTCTCAAGAAGGCATGCGGCACTTTATAGTCTCGTGCGATATTTCTCAAGAAGGCGTGCGACACTTTTTCAGTGTTGTACGACATTTCTCAAGAAGGCATGCGACACTTTACAGTGTCGTACGACATAGTTTGTATGGGCATGCGATACATTTTAAAGTGTCGCACCATGCTAAACAAATGTCGCCCATAGAAACACGAAAACACTCCCAGAAGCAAAAAGGACCAAAATTAGAGCAAAGAACCTCCACACCAGGGAATACCGGATCCACAAAGGCTCGAGGAATGAACACTTGAGTGCAAGAACAACACAGAATGAAGAACATCAAACCATCTAAACTACAATAGCAAAGAACACACTGAATATAAACATCGCAAAGAACAAAAGCAACATCGCAATGTACATAAATACATCTCAGGAACAAAAAAACCAAACTAAGTACGCAGTTCCTCCCAACCGTCAATAGCATCATAAGACCATCGTGGGTCCTAGCCATCCCCCACGTGTAACATCCCAAGCCACCGACCAAATCTTCAGTACTATCGTAATAGGGACGTCACTACTAAAACATGCACAATAACAGCATAAGAAAATCTAACATGCTAGTGATAACGCATAAGATAATCCTATAGTAGATAACATCACCTATCACATGCTAAACAACAGTAAGCAACAGATATACTACTAAATCAAATAACATCATCTAATCATATGCTAAACATCATAATAAGGGAATGCGTCAAATAAAATAACATCATCTAAAAATGATATACAAGCATCCCAATAAAAGCATAAATCACAAGAAAGCATACTCCGAAACTCGAAGTACCAAGTGAAGACATCTAGCAATGATCGGACTAGGACAAAAGATCATCTCTGTACACCGATCCCTAGCAGTGGTGAAGGTAGCTACGCCTCCCAACCATGTGGCACCCGTAGGTCCACACCTGTCGTGCTAATGGAGATAATGATCCAACCAAAAACACACAAAAGAACATCTATGGCTAACACTCACGCCAGACAATACGATGGCTGCAACCAAGAACCTAAGACAATGCAAGGAGTACAGGTCCTGGTTAGACACTCAATAGGCTACTATGTAGGGGCTAACATCCTGGAGAGTCGCTTGGCATCAAAAAGCCCAAGCTCGGATCGTGTGTCCTCAAACTTAAATGGGTGCTCACACATTGTGTCCTCGAACTTAATCGGGTGCTCACACATTTTACTTATCTTAAGTTTTATTAACAATCACACATTTTATTTAGTTATCACTTGCTTAAAACTTCTTATCCTCCGTCAACCTCCGGCACCATGAACGTTGAGCTGCGAGATAGAAGCCCCCTCCAGATGCTACCCTACCCTACCCATGCTCATCCTACAACAAGTGCCCGTGGGCATGCATACTCCCATCCCAACCCCAATGATCATAATTTCTAGCAAATCCATAGAAGATCAAGCCTCGCAAGTCACCCAACAAATGTACGTGCACGTACTCGTGTGTGGCGCACCACCATCACGAAGATCATAACACAAGGACAGGAATGAGAACACAATGCAAAGAAAACACCTAACTGAAAGCAACATGGGAAGGACGGATTCTACACGAATCCCAAAACCAATAAAATCATACATCATGAAATCACTCAATCGGCCTCAATCCGAGAGTATGGATTCTACGCGAATCCCAATGATGTAACAAGACCAGACATCGTGAACTCACTCAACCGGCCTCAATCCGAGAGTATGGATTTTATACGAATCTTAGCGTTCACAAAACAAAAGCAAAGGTCTAAACGAAAGTATAATAGGAAACAAATCACTCAACCGAACACAAAGTTGGGAGTACGAGTGCAACACGCATCCCAATGCAACAAAAGGTTCAAAAGTGGTATGACTGATATCCAAATGGATCATCCAAGTCCACAACCCACATTGTGCCAAGAAAATCAGAGGAAACAGGGCGGCACACAAAACGAGGTAAAAACTTCAAAAATTTGGAAAACTTTAAAATTAAAACCCATTTGGCCTTTGGGTTCAAAAACCCCAACAATCCAAAAATAAATGTAATTGGACACCGTATGCAAAAACGGCCAGCATAACGACGTAAAATTCCAAACCCTCATCCCAAAAAAAAAGGGAAATGTTCATACCCGCCCAACTGGGTAGAACTAGCATACAAAAACGGAGGGGAACACTAGTTCTCAGCCTCCAAACAAACGGCTACCAAAAACAGAAGTAGAAACAGAGCAGAAACAATAAAACAGGAAAGCCCTACCTCACAGCCAAAAGGGCAAAATGGGAATCTGAACCATAAAATAAATATCCCGCAGAAGTAGCTAAAAATCGCGGCAATCCAAAGTTTCCCCGAGCTGGATCCAACGAGCCCAACCTCGCGACGATCCTATGCCTATAGCTCCCACAACGAACAAAATAGTAAATCCTCATGAAGAGGATTTTGGGTTTTACTCTCCAACTTTCCAATTTGAAAGTGAGAAGTGAGGAATTAAATTCCTCTTTGGATACTTATTCACTTTTCGAGTGAATAATCGATTAGGGCACTTAACCAGCCAATCTAGTTAAACTCCGAATCGACCTAAACAAAAATAGGCTATTCCTATAAATAGGAATTCATCTATGGCAAAGCTGCCGGAAATTAAAATAAATCAATTAAAAAACCTGAAAACCCAAAAAAAACAAAAATCTCCATAAACAACTTTTGCGACAATGCGAACCTCTAAATGCACAAACACGCTTACGGGTCTAATCACATAATGCAATGAGTTCAGATTTAATAATCACCGAAAGGTTTAGATTAAACATTTTAATAAAGGATATGTTGACCATACAAGGATGACATTGGTAAAATATGAAAGGGTGAATCACTAACTCCATGTGCCACTGCCAGGGATATAAATCCTGCACACTAAACAACACGATCAAGTGCAATTGCATGTAATAACATAGCCGAAGCAATAAATGCATTAAATCACCTAATTTAACCATTTATTTAATTATATTAAAATAATCTATTTACATCACTCACATACCCATAAAGCATAACAACGCAGGAATGAAGTAAATAACCATAGCATTAAATCCATCACATAACATAATCAGAGGTATGTCCAAATACCAGATAACCAGATATCATCATAAAATGCACTATTATCTCAAAATGGCATAATCAGGCAATATGATTAACTGAACATCATAGTAGTCTAATATCTATGATACTAGAATCAAAGAGTAGCATTTCACCCTCAGGTCATCTCAAATGTAAAACATCACATGAGTAACAAATATCTCTCTAATCAGAAATATAACAAGGTAAATGTCCGCAGCACATAACCAAATAATCTCACATGAACAATCCATTTAATTACTTATGCATTTAATAATGATTGTTTACTCTGAATTAAAAAGGCATTTAAAATACAAAAACAACCATAGTTATAAACATGACTAACCACTGCTACAAGAACCTAGTCCAGTGTAGCATAGTAAAAAGTACACAGTGCAATCTCTGCACACATCTCAGGATAATCATGGAACAACCTCATGATACCACATCGATCCTGGTAACCACTGGCACAAACCTCAGTGAACCAAAAATCACATCATAATCTCAAAGATCAGTCAAAAGCATAAACAAAGCAACTGATACAGAAACATAAATCCAAACACCTCAATGGTGTAGACCACTCAGGGTCACAATCATGATCCATCACAACAAAAGATCAGCAAGGGTGCATCCATCAGGATGATTTACAAAAGTCAAATGGGAGAGGCACTACAAATTGTATTTGAATTCCACTTTCCAACAAAACAAAAAGAAAAAACACCCAAATTGAATTTGAATTCCATTTTCTAGTAGAACAATAAGAAAAAACACCCAAATCATTTGCAAACCCATTCCATTTAATTCACCAAAATACTGTCATTTCAATCACCAAAATATTGTTATTTTGATCTGTTTCTTTTTTTGAAGTAAGAACTTTATGAGGAAATCAACCATTTCTTCATTGAATTCTAGTTACCACAAAACACCCATTCTCTTCTAAAATCATCAAAATTCTATCATTTTAATATGTTTCATTTTCCTTTTTGTAATTATAAACCAATTTTCTTTTGAATTACAGTTACCACAAGACACTCAATCTCCTTTTTTAAAATTTTTTTATGGAGATTCAGCCTTTTCGCCTAGTCTCTTTGGTTAAGAGCAAAGGACTGAGGGGTATCCATTCCGCCAATTACCACAAAAAACCAATTTTTTCTTTGAATTATCAAAATTCACTCATTTCAATATGTTCTCTTTTTAAATTAAAAGCTTCTAAAGGACATCTTATTTGCAATTCTTTTTCATTCTCATTTCTGGCCAATCACCAAAATGTGGCCAGATTCCTCCAAAAATCTTAGGAAGCCCACTGCTTCTTTCTCAAAGCTAATGTCACCTAATGTGTATATATGTTTTATTTAAAAAGTATTAAAAAATAATAAATGTATTATAAAAATTATTTTATTGTCAAATATTTAACATATTGATCAACAATAAATGTTTATATACTTAAATTAGTATAATTAGATATTTATATATATAATAATATTATAATTAAATTATTTAACTAGATCTTTTAAGGTTATAAATATTAAGTGAAAAAAATTTGGTAGAAGGTATATATGAAGCAATATTTAAAAAAATGAACTACAAGCAAAATGAGAAAGAGTTTTTAAACAAGGAACATTGATTAGTAGTCTCTCAAATCAAACATGCATAATTGAAATCCAAGAAAAAACAACTCAATTAGTAATCAATTAACATTAGAATCTAGTCAAACATTTTGAAGTAGTATTAAAAATTAGATGAATGAAAAATAAATTTTAAGAGAGATGTTTTTCAAAATATTATATTATATAATCAAACTTTTTTTCATACAAAAGTAAAATTCTAATCATTTCCTTCATTCCATGAAAAACCTTAAAATTCTCATAAAATTAACTTTAATACTTTTGTGCATCACAATGGTCCTCCCATTAACCTTGATTCTTCAAGAGATCCATAGACTAATAGTCTTATTAAATATTGCATTTCTTGTACGACTTAAAGTAGTAGACATCTAATGAAACACATAATTCCTTTCATTATTTTACCATACCATAGGAATAAAATCTGCTATAGAATTGTATATGGGTTGATGAATGTTATCTTCTATTGAAACTAAAGTTTTTGGCCCAAACATATTTTATTTTGGCTCTGAAAAATAAAAAAATTTAGTGCTCCAAATTTATGATATTTTAAACTAGGATATTGAGAGCCATCAAGTTGCCTATACAATCTTGTTATGTCTTAACTACATTCTCGTTCCACAACTCAAATTTAATGAATTTTTTCACCATGCCTTAATTACATTCTCATTTCACCATATCTTACCCCAAAAACCATTACGCTACATGCAAGAACTTTGATGCTTGTGTCCCTTGTTTTTCTTGTGTATCTTATGTTTGATATAGATTAATATATTGAGTAATGTTTTTTGAGCTTTTCCCTATTTAATATTTGGTTGTATTTTTGCAAGTGGGTTTGTTATTTTCTAGTTGCAAGAAAAAGGTAATTGATAATTTTTTTTGGGTATGTAGTCATGTCTTCTTTGATCTCTAGTTGGCAAAAAGCTTGACATGATAGATGATAGCTACATCTAACATGCATATGCATTTAGTGAAATTCTAGGTGTTTAAATTATATTACTAGAACTGACATTCTTTGCAGCTATGGTTCACCATTTTAGCTTTATATTTTAATGCAAGTTCCTTTTAATCCTTGGTGCTACTTTTATGGACCAATTTTTTTTTTATCCTTATCATTTAAGGTTTAGGGCTCATTTAAGGATATTGGTGTAGAATTGGCATCTAAGTATCCTCACCTAAAAACTCAAATAAATTCTCAATTTCCTTTATCAATCAATTTACATAGTTCTTTGAAGAGTTGTCATAGAACAACTATGCAAAAAATTATTTTAAAAACTTTATTTTGGACCATGCTTTATCTGAAGTCCATCATCGAAATTTTATTAGGTTAGGGGCCCCATGAATTTTTTGATGCAATTCAACTTAAAAATTTAAGCTCCTAAATATGAGGAAATTTCCTCCTAGGTTTTTTTGCTCTAGTTTTCCTTTCAAATTTTTAGTATCCTTGAAAATTATCTTGATTATGTCCTTAATCTCCTTCAATTAGCTCCATATAAGTTCATCCATTCTTTTCCTCCTCTCCACTTCTTTTTGCAAGCCTAGATATGCAACTTATCCACCATATTTTTAATAGAAGTGATTTCATTGTACATTGTTATCAATGGCAATATTAAGCTCAACTTTCTCTTTAACTTTGGTAATAGTGTTCCTAGCACCCAAGGCCAAAATGGAATCAAGGTCCCCAAATCCCTTAGTATCCTTAACTAGAGGTACCTCCTTAGATTCAGACTCAGAGTACCCAACAATATTAATGAAATAAGTTTCTTTCCTATTATCATTTTTGTTATTCTTATTGTCCCAAATTAGATTTTCCTTGTTACTTGAGCACCTTTCATAATTTTTTTAGTAGAGGGGGAAGTTTTTTATTTTTTGATAGGAGTCTTCTCACTCTCATCGCTTGCACTGGTGTGCAAGTGCACAAGCTTGCAAGGTGCATACTTTGTTGATGTCTTAACAAAGGACCCAATTTAACCACCATAATTTGAATGAAATCATTTCTTTTCATCTGCCAGATCCAGAATGTGGTACTTTTTCTCTCTGAGTCATCTCAAAGATACCCTGTTCTGAAGAGTATATTCCCATGACCTAAAAGAAAAGAGAAAAAGAGGGTCCCCATTTTTGAAGTAAAATATAGGGTGCATGTTGCGGAACCACAATAATACCTAGATATACGAGAATTATCTAATTTGACCTATTTTATGTCTTGATCGAAGTTAGTATTTCTATTTAGTAATATTTCTTCTCCAAAAAAGAATTTGGTAGTCCTGCCTTAATCATTCTCTTTTACACTAGTTAAACACACATTTGAATTATGTGTTGCTAGGTCTTTGCATTTAACGACAAAAATAATGTGTCCCTTTTTCATTTCCATAATTTAAGATTATTTGATTATCAAATTCTCTTTACACACTTGAATTGGAGCCTTAAAATAAGGTTTTATACAATTATTTATAGTCTTCTAGTAATTTAAAAAATATACATAATTGTATAAAATCAAGAGATATATAATAAACTTCTAGAAAACAAGTGAAGTAAAGAACAAAATGTTACATAGGATAATTCATAGGTGTAAGATAAATCTATGTAATTTTTTTATCTCTTAACTAAAACTTCATCCCTACATTATCATATCATTATATTTTAATTTATAGCTAATAACTAGTGAACATTACTTGATCTTTTATTTTGATGCATATTTTTTTGTTATAGATCAAATCTAGTATACTAGATGAAACATTTTTAATTTGGAGCTATGAACCATTGAGGTTACATCCCTTTATTTCATAATTTAGGTCCAATTCCACAAGCACATTAAAGCAATGAAGGCACAAGCTCATGAACACAATTATCCAACACGAATTTGAACGTAGGTTGCAATAACAACAATGCAACCATGCACCAACACACTAAATGGATATTACATTATTTTGTACATTATTGTTTGAGAACTCTTATGTTATTGACCTAGGTACACAAGTTTTTATTTTTATGCATCACACTTAATAGTTATAAATTACTATATAATATTTATATGTAAATCTATTTACTTTCACATAAGTTATTTTTACTTATTTGTATAATTATTTTGTACTAACCTAGCTTAAGCCTAAGGAAATTATAAATCATATCAAATTCCATATATTTTGGAACTTAGTCTAAATAGTTGTATAAAACCTTATCTTACCTTTAGGGTATATATATATATATATCTGATTTTCTTGTTTCTCTAATATTTTTTTTTATATGAACTCATATGTAAATTATTAGATTTGAAGCATGCATAATAATTTATCTCTTATTTTATATTGACACCTTAGAGTATTTGTTCATTATGACATCTATTAATTGAGGTTTTTCTAATTAATATTCATTTATATCAAATTATTGAATATTTTTATCCTTCATAACTTATTGAACACCTATGTATTGTTTTTACACTTGCATAATTTTAGATCTTATGATTATAAGTGCCTTCTATATGAAGATTATTTTAGTTAACTTTGTCTTTTCTATTTTCAAACCATTTTTAAGAGATATCATTTTAATGCTAGTATTTCCCTTTTATTCCATCCAAAACCTTGATTTATATATGCAAGTTTCTATGAAATGTCTTGGTTTTAATGTTCAATTGTAATGAAATGATAGAATACATGCAATGTCATAACTTTAATTTTGAGTTGTAATGAAATGTTAGAAATACATTCAAGTTGTGAAAGCATCGATAATGCATGTTATGTTAGTTTTATAAATTACCTCAAAGAATTGTCATTACAAAGCATATAATGATTGTACGACAATAAACACAATCAAAATATCAAGAAAGTGTTTCCTTATTTTCACGGCCACCGTAAACATCACACACTAAGGAATAGATTAAGCTTGGAAAAATAAGTCAACTTTGACTATATAACACTTTTAGCCTAGGAATTAAGCCTCTATTTGTGATTAAGCCATCATATTTTCAGCTTGTATTTTTTGCAAAAAAATAATTTTTCAACCTCCCACACTCTTCAAATGTAGAAGCCAATAATAGGAATCACACCTACAAAGTCCCACTTTTCACACTCAAAAGACCAAAGTGAAAAGTGAATATTATAAATACTTCATCACATTAAATTTGTTGAAATATTTTTGTACCATGTTTAAATAAATTATATTATAGTTTAAGTTGAATATTAAAACCTGTTAGATTAATCTTTAAGTATATTGTTCCAAATATATAAGATACACATATACAAATTAAGTATACACTAATTTATGTATTCATTAATTAATTAAAAAAAAATTAAAATATTAACATTATATAAAAATACGAAATCGTTATTTGTTTTTTTGATGGTAATGGGACAAAGCTAAGATTAATTATTTGTATGTGTTGAAATTAATTATTATTATTCATTAAATTCGAGTAGAGTTGCACTAAAGATCTTTGAGATGAGAAGCCCACAAATTACTATTGTACTATATCTTGTTGTGAAATGTCCCCTTTTCTGATTTGATATGGTATTTCACACCTCTAATCAGATCTTTAAAATCAAACAACTGATATCACAAAGATCCACCAAATTTCTCAAGAAACCCCAAATCGGGTATGCTGAAAATAGTGCTAAAAGCTTCACAACTTCACAAATTATTAATAAATCTAAAAATGGAAATTTTTACAGAACTTTCAGCAGCATAACAGCCTACAAATTGACATTTCTAGATCCGTGTAGCCTTTACACAACAGCTCGAAAATGTAGGACTAAAAATATGCTCATCGGGCTCCCGAAATAGCACAAAATATGCCCGGAAACACCACAAAAAAACTAGTAATCTATCTCAGAAGTTTAATCACGTCCCAATATATATATTCAGCTCTATTTTAACATTTAAAAGTCTGATATATAGCAGCAACCCAAACTGATATGAAATACTCAACTGTAAACACCAAACTCATACAAAAACACACCCGAAAACTCACAAATCTGCATTGTTCAGCACAAAGGCAAACTCTGTATGAGCATGCACATGGAATGGCTTCAAACTCCCATCCTTAGCCTTCCTAGAAACATGCAAACTCCCATTCTTGCGTCTCCCTGGAAACCTGCAAAATCCTGTTCTTGGGTCTCCTTCTCCACAGGTTTGGCAGCCTCTGAAGAATAACAAAGAATGAGCGAAAATCAAGTTCTGGAATGAGCCCAAAATGCCTCCAAACCCCTTAAAAGAGGGCATAACTGTAACTCACATCCAATAGAGGTTAATGAAACTTATTTTAATAATAATTTTTATTTATTAGTCCAACGGTTTCCAAAGATTAATCCCCTTTTTCCGAAACTTCACTTTCTTGGGCCTACCTGCCTTAGCAAAGATTTTCTTTTTTAATTATTTGAAAAGGGGACATGACAAGTCCTCCCCTCCCAATCATTGCTTATCCTCAAGCAATGGCTGAACAATAAACCAATCAATCCACCTGGATCCCAAATGTAGTCATGAACTATACTACTACCAATTAACACAGGCTCCTGCAATATCCTCTGCAATATGACCAAGAGGAATCCATAATCAAATTGACAATTATAGCTCAACCAAACTCCGAAATCACCACTACCACAATCAAAAACCCATGAGGCACAAACTCTTAGAACATCAGAACCCAAGTAAAGTGGACAAATCAAACTACCAACACAGTAAATACCATCAACGCATCCCATTGGCCTATATGGAATATACAATCCAACTCTGCAACAATGGTGAACCCTCTCGAATGAAACTGTACCAAGTATGGAGAATCCACACACTGTACAACTCCTGCAGTCAACACAACTCTGCAAATCATCGGCCACTATCTCATAACCATAACTCCCATACATTGCTGATAGTGAAAAGACATTACAAGATAAAGAGTAAGAAATGGAATCCAAACCAAATTTGTCTACCATCAACTCCTCAGCACAAGGATCAAATGCTAACTGATGTACATACCCTGCAATATAATGTTGATAAAAAAAACCAACCTTAGTCAACAGCTCACCATGAAGAAGTGATACAACCCACTGTGACTGATCACCAGCTAAGTCAAGAGATGTCATAGCCAAAGGAGTAGAATCAATAACAACACCTGCTAAAGTATCACTCCAAAACTCCTGCTCTAAGTCATGTATTATCAACCTGTCAATTGTAGGACCTATCACCATGTCATGCCCATCACAACTCTCATCCCGAGGCATCAAACTATCCCATAACTGATGATAAGCACTAGGAACCAAAGTACATCTCTGTATCATCATCTCATCAACATGGTCATCAAAGGTAGATAGATGAGCATACCTCACAGTGTAATGTCGATAGAATGCACCAATCTCAGTCAGTGGGTCAAACTAAAATCCAGATGTAACTAACTGCAATCGATCATTAACCAAGTTGGAACTGACTACTACCTCTGAAGACATTGCGAAGGTTGTAGTATTACTAGTAGGAACCATGCCAACTATCAGCTCACCAACATCACACATGGTCTTTGATACAACATCTCTAGTCTTCGTGCCATTAGTACTAGAGGTCACCACCATGTCAGGCACACCACAAAAATCTGCTACATCACCCAACTCAATTGAACCTGACTCTAGTGGGAATGAACCTGATATGCCAATGTTAGTATCAAGGATGGATGCATCCCCATCTCCACTGTCTCTAACAATCTCGACCATGGACATCCTCGGATCATCAAACACCACAGCTTGTGACTGTATAGAATCAGGTAAAGACTGTAGTCGCTCTAACTCCATGGTCACCTTAGCCAAATGAAACTATGACTCCTTGAGAGCCAACTGTGTACTCTCAAGAATCTCAGAAGTCACCTCAAGCTGCTCAGTAAGCTCACTCACCTCATCTTCCTTGGCCAACAATGCATCATATGTTGTACTGCCCCACTCCATAAGATAATCTCTGTCGGCTACCAACTGCATATAATTCTGTCTCAAAATCCGAATAGCCTCCCATAAAGAGTGGATCTCTGTCAAGGAAAGATAACTTTCTCCCTGCTCATCACTAGTAGGAGAACCCCATCCATAAACTGCTAACAACTGACGAGTAGCATCGAAATGTTGGCAAGTGATAGCAATGTCTTGGTCACTAACTCTCAACTGATTAGACACATGATGGCACTGGTTTGACTGTCTCCTACAAACCTCCTCTGATGCACTGTCTGAAGGAGTGTCCTCAAAGTTACTAGTCTCTAGAGTATTACCATCCATATCCTGTGAATCAAATCTAAAGCTCATATCAACATACAAAGTATCAAAAACATTAGCATTGTTGTCCAACTCCTCTATACCCAAGGAAACTAAGTCTTCAAAACTGCCCACTGCATCCTTCTGGATGTCATCAATGCCAATATGATCCTGGGACTCATCTATACACACTACCAAATATGAAATATCATCAACACATTCCAGCAAGTATGGCCGACTGGATATATGAACAAAGCCCAACATTGGTGTATAAAAACTAATACCAACATCAGACAAGATACTGGCACAAGAAAAGACAACACCGTGTAATCTGCTAATCAAATCCATGATAGCACCCAAACAAACACTGCTACCAAAAAGTGTTAAAGATCTCCAGTCAACTGAATCCCAAATGCCAATATAACAATCTCGAGTCCATATCCATAAACTAGAATCAACTGGTAACTCAAGCAAACTCCTCACCTGAGTAATATGACCAATACCAACTAACTCCACATACCTGTCATGATGAGATAATGAAGTCACACTACTATCTTTGTTCACCTTCAGCTGGCTGGACAAATCATGTGAAGTACTACCAGCCTCAACCTCATGTGATGAAGCATCTAACTGTGTCTGGTACTCTTTCTCAGCAAAGTCATGAATGCTCAATGTTTGCTCATCTCTACTAGGTATCTCACCATCCTGCACAACAACATCCTCATAATCATCATTTGAACCCACTACACTGTAGTCACTGCCTGTTGTAACTATACCGTCCTGAATACCTGTGGCATCACCATTTGATGACCTGTAAACAATTGTCTCAATTTGAGTATCAAGTTGACCGTTACTATCAATCTGTGTAATATCCTTTCCCACCACCTCCTGTGGCAGAGTAGAATCTGAGACCTCTACCTGGCTATCAGCTAGTTTCTCAAACTCCTCATGCAAGTTCTTGGGAATTGTGTCATCTGTCCTGTGAGAAAATCTGCCAAATAGAAATCCAGTCAACTTATCCACCTTAGCTGGGTCAGATAACATGTCATTTATACGGTGGTGCTCAACCAACTGTTTAGACATGTCATGGCTTATTTTCATAAGTTTATCTCGAATGTCTAAATAACCATCCTTTCTATTATTTTGACTCTGGCTATCAATTGTCCAAGATTGTTCCCTCTGAGACTCTGTACTATACCTGTCCATTCTGGATAAAGTAGAGTGTAACCCCAATAGGATATAACTTCTTCAAACACCAAGAAATAACATGCAAATGATTAGAAGTAGCATGCAACCATAGATTATGACATGCAACTGATTAGAAGCAACATGCAACCACCAAATTATGACATGCAAGATCTGGGTAGTTGTCAAAACTGACATGCAAGATCTGGGTAGTTGTCAAAACTGACATGCAAACTTCTACAACCACCAAATTCACCAAGAACTAACATGCAAATGATTAGAAGTAGCATGAAACCATAGATTTGGACATGCAACTGATTAGAAGCATGCAACCACCAAATTATGACATGCAAGATCTGGGTAGTTGTCAAAACTAATATGCAAGATCTGGGTACTTGTCAAAACTGAAATGCAAACTTCTACAACCACCAAATTCACCAAGAAATAACATGAAAATGATTAGAATTAGCATGCAACTATAAATTTTGACATGCAGCTGATTAGAAGCAACATGCAATCATAAATTATGACATGCAAGATTTGGGTAGTTCTCAAAACTGAAATGCAAGATCTGGGTAGTTGTCAAAACTGACCTGCAAACTTCTACAAACCCTCAGGCTAGCAAGATCATGGCTCTGATACCACTGAAATGTTCACTTTTCTGATTTGATATGGTATTTCACACCTCTAATCAGATATTTAAAATCAAACAACTAATATCACAAAGATCCACCAAATTTCTCAAGAAACCCCAAATCGGGTATGCTGAAAATAGTGCTAAAAGCTTCACAACTTCACAAATTATTAATAAATCTGAAAATGGAAATTTTTATAGAACTTTCAGCAGCATAACAGCCTACAAATTGACATTTCTAGATCCGTATAGCCTTTACACAACAGTTCGAAAATGTAGGACCAAAACTATGCTCATCGAGCTCCCGAAATAGCACAAAATATGCCCGAAAACACCACAAAAAAACTAGTAATCTATCTCAGAAGTTTAATCACGTCCCAATATATATATTCAACTCTATTTTAACATTTAAAAGTCTGATATACAGCAGCAACCCAAACTGATATGAAATACTCAACTGTAAACACCAAACTCATACAAAAATACACCCGAAAACTCACAAATCTGCACTGTTCAGCACAAAGGCAAACTCTATATGAGCATGCACATGGAATGGCTTCAAACTCCCATCCTTAGCCTTCCTAAAAACTTGCAAACTCCCATTCATGGGTCTCCCTGGAAACCTGCAAACTCCCATTCTTGGGTCTCCTTCTCCACAGGTTTGGCAGCCTCTGAAGAATAACAAAGAATGAGCGAAAATCAAGTTCTGGAATGAGCCCAAAATGCCTCCAAACCCCTTAAAAGAGGGCATAACTGTAACTCACGTCCAAGAGAAGTTAATGAAACTTATTTTAATAATAATTTTCATTTATTAGTCCAATGGTTTTCAAAGATTAACCTCCTTTTTCCGAAACTTCACTTTCTTGGGCCTGCCTGCCTTAGCAAAGATTTTCTTTTTTAATTATTTGAAAAGGGGACATGACATGTTGCCTCATCAAAATCATTATTTTTTATTATAGAAGCAAACATGAAAATCTTTAACATATACATACATACATACATACATATATATATATATATATATATATACACACACACACACACACACACACACACACACACACACACACACACACATATATATATATACATACATATATATATATATATACATACATATATATATATATATACATACATATATATATATATATATATATATATATATATATATATATATATATATATATATATATATATATATATATATATATATATACACACACATATACATATAATGAACATAAAAGAATTTCAAAACTTATTTTACTCAATTTATTTTCAACATGATTCAAATTGTAAATATTGATATGTGTATTCAACTATATATAGTTTTCGAGTCAAACTCATTGACCCACAATTTCATGAAACACATCTTCGATAAAAATAAATGAAACAAATAACATTCACATAAATAAAACAACAATCATCCCTCTCAGTTCTACTCCAATTCAAATAGTCAATTACAGATTTTATGTTTACCGATTCAATAATGAAAACCAAATTTGAGAGCAAAAAATCAAAATTACTTTTACTATCTAACCAAGAGCTTAATGTTCTGCATAGACGGTGAAATTGAAAAGATGGAAGAGTCGTTGTATCCATCCTCAAACGCTCCCTGATTCAGAAGTAACAATGGCCTGTTGGGGATCTCTGGAATGTCTACCTCTCCCTCCAACATCTTCAATGCCTCTGCCATGCTTAGTCTGAATGCAACCATTACATGAGCACACAAAATGCCCACAAATACAAACCTCTCCATAACATCTGCAGACCCCTTCTCACGTATTCCAGCATCTACAATCTCAATCATTTTTCCCGCCTTGACAAGCTTCCATGCCCAATCTGTGATTAGATAATCAAACGGGGACTCCACAGACGTATCCAGAGCCTTTCTGCCACTCATAATCTCAAGCAAAATGATGTGGAGCACACAGCAAAAGGGAAATGTAAATGATAAAGCTTTCTAATATACTCAGTTCATAACAATATAGAGAATGACAAATAGAGAATTATAACTATGAAAATGAAGAAACCACAAGATATGAACCGGAAACCTAATTCTTCTTTTCATTATTCCATTTCAGATTACATTCTCCATTCATCGATTCTCATTCATTCCTCTTACTCTACCCTATTCTACCCTCCTACTACTTCCTTTCTTCAGATGACAATATAATAAATATTTCCCCAAAACTAATTTCCAACTACCCACAACCGACTCACTCTAATTCCTCTAACGGTTCTTCATGACCGAAGAGTAAACATATTACTAATGCATTTATTAAATCAAAATACTAATGTCTCCTCAACCAATTACATCCATATTGACTTTAAAAAATTTATAATGCATGTAATCTCTGGAGTCTATGAATTGTTCTAAATCTTGTGATGCCCCTGCATCATACTCCCGGGGATAGAAAAATTCAAGTCCCATTGAATTGTTGTGACCTTCTTCCAAATTTTCCAATTGTATGGTATCACAATGATGACTGAATTAATGCCGCTTGCCATAACATGCTTTTGAATTTTTCAATTGTATGGTATCACAATGATGACTGAATTAATGCCGCTTGCCATAACATGCTGATTCCAAACTGTAGAACGAATACCCTTCACGGTATCTTCATTGAATTCTAGAACAAATACCTTAGTCAGCCTCATATCACCTGCATACCAATCAACTGGATCCACAATATGATCTTCTCCCTATTTGTAAATCTCTAGAGCATCACATTCATCAAAAAATACTTCATCCCTGTCATCAATAGTCTTCTCTTCAGCATCTAATCTTTGCGCTAAATCTTTTCCTTCTTGATCATTTGTGTCAACATCTCCATCATCTGGACAAATAATTTTTTCAACAATACCTGTCACCAACTCTCCTTCATCTGCAAGAACCTTTTCCTCACAAGGTTCAACAACAACCTCCTGTTGTTCACTCTCACTCTCACTCTCTAAACCAGCATTCATCTGTTGTCTGTGCCCTTCCAATGGAATATGTACCACTTCCTAATCTTTGTCTTCATCAACAGCTTCATCTTCATCTGCTGCTTGCTCCAAAAGCAATGCTATCCTCTCCCACTTTGCAATACTCTTATCTAACTCTCTTGTAAGATTCTTGTAACTATCTTCTTCTTATTCTTGTTCTTCTAAAACCCTTTGTAGGCCTCTCAACTCTTCTTGTCTCATCCATTCTATTTCTTTTTTTCTTGCTTCTTCTTCCTTCTTCTTTATTTCTCTTTCTTCTCTCTCCTTTTTATCACCATACAAGTACTCCTTTAATGCCTTAATTATTTCTCTTTCACTCCTCATTAAAACCATCTTCTCAAACCAATCTAGGGTTCATTAGACATCCAGTCACCACCTTGGAACACTCTCAGAGGATAGTTCAACTCCAAGCATCAACAAGGAACCTTCAGCCTACCAAATCTTAGATTTTCTTCCTAGACCTTTTGTTGTGCTCTGATACCAATCTGATGCAGAGTGCACAGCAGAAGGGAAATGTAAATGATAAAGCTTTCTAATATACTCAGTTCATAACAATACAGAGAATCACAAACAGAGAATTATAACTATGAAAATGAAGAAACCACAAGATATGAACCAGAAACCTAATTCTTCTTTTCATTATTCCATTTCAGATTACATTCTCCATTCATTGATTCTCATTCATTCCTCTTACTCTACCCTATTCTACCCTCCTATTGCTTCCTTTTATCGGATGACAGAATATAATAAAGATTTCCCCAAAACTAATTTCCAACTACCCATAACCGACTCACTCTAATTCCTCTAACGGTTCTTCATGATCGAAGAGTAAACATATTACTAATGCATTTATTAAATCAAAATACTAATGTCTCCTCAACCAATTACATCCATATTGACTTTGAAAAATTTATAATGCATGTAATGTCTGGAGTCTATGAATTGTTCTAAATCTTGTGATGCCCCTGCAAGGAACAATGGATCACAGGTCAACTCTTGGGGCAAGAGTTCTTTTTATGGTGGGGAGTATGGTGTAGGAGCACCTCAAATGTTCAAGCCACAGTTGAAGATTATAAAGACTATGAAGATCCTCAAAACAAATCAGAAGGAAGGAATGTATAAACAAGGTCATCAAATCAATTGAGCAGTCTTGGAACCTATCATGATGCTAAAATAATATTAGGTCTTCAAGATAGGTTTAGGTATAGAAATGAGTTTAATGTTTAATAAAACAATTGTATGGTTTTTCAAGTTCAAACATTAAATAAAAAAAAGGTAACAGCTGGTTTAGAGGGAAGTTTAGTTTGTAATAATTTTAAAATACCCAACTCAATGATGATAGTTGGTTGGAGTCAGTTATTATAGGGTGTCTTATAAATTGGAAAGAGTCTCTGATGTAAAGAGGAGAGAAAATATTGGAAGACTAGTATGTACGGACTCATGAACAACAATATTAAAACTTAGATATTCTGCAACTCAAATTGCATATTGTGGTCCACAAACTGATTGGTCGGCTGTACAAATGCATTAATAAGGTTTCCTTCATCATTCCAAGTACCTTGTTGATAAGTTTCATGTTATTATAGGTTTGTTGTTACGCCTGTTGCAGAACCAGTAGATTTCTCTTAAATATTTATTTGTTGTAGTAGGTTTTAAAGGAAATGAAAATCTTTCCATGAGGATGAAGACCTGATACTCATGGAAAGAGTTATTCTAACATGTATGATATATTACTTACCAAGCACGTGCAAAATTAAATAAGATAGAGATTCTACCCAAACAAGGGGTCTATTTGTTGATTGGAGACATTAAACAATGTCCATGTGAAGGTGAATCCATTGTTAGTTGGGATTGGAAATGTGTGTAATCAAGTGATTGAGAAAACCCTAGTTCAAGAGTAAGAAGTGCTAGGAGGAGTCTGCCATATGATTCCTTTTTAAATTGTATCGTTTATTATTTGATTGTCATTATTGTGATTGCTCCTCATCACAAAACAACCCCAAAACTGTAAACATCGCTTCGATCTGTAAGCTGACCATACAGAGCATATTCAGGAGCCAAATAACCATGAGTTCCCGCTATACGTGTGGTCAGGTGAGATTCACCTTCTGTGGTGATTCTGGTGAGCCCAAAATCAGCCACACACGCATTCATTTGATCATCCAGCAGAATGTTAGTGGCCTTTATATCTCTGTGATAGATGGCAGGCTGAACTCCAAAGTGCAAATAATAGAGTCCCTTAGCAGTGCCGATCGCAATCTTCTTCCGCTGTTTCCAATCTAATCGCGTCTTGCTCTTATTCTCCACACCGAAGATATGTTCGTCGAGGCTGCCATTAGCGAGGTAATCGTAGATGAGAAACCGCTGGCGGCCATCGGTATCATCGCTGGCGACACAGAAACCTCTCAGAACAACCAGATTCCGGTGCCTAATGCTGTTTATGATCTCCACCTCGTTAATAAACTCCGAATCCCCTTCCGAAGTGCAGTTTCTGATCCTCTTCACCGCGATCTGTTGACCGTTGGAAAGAGTTCCCCTGTACACCGTCCCGAAACCGCCCTCGCCGATGACATTGCCGGCGCTGAAATTGTCTGTGGCGCCGGCGATCTGATCCAAGTGAAACCAGACTGCCCCTGTGTTGGGCTTCAACATGCCTCTACTCATTTCCACGAAATGCCTGTGCTTTAATTTGTTTTTAATCTTGGCCCAAAAGTAGTAACACATGCCCAAGCTACAGATCATTACAATACCTATTATAGTGCCCATAGAACCGTATAACACGATTGGCCTGTTAGAGACAGGATTTACGTCCACGTAGGGCACGCGAAGTATACAGCCCGCAGCTTTATTGCTCATTGGCCCATATGCATTCACCACGCCAATTGCATAGAGACACACAAAATAATAACATTGGGTGCCCATTGCCTCTGTAGCCCCTTTTATCATGCTCACCAATTGCCTCTGAACGACTTGTCCGCTGTCATGGCACGTATGGCACGCAGAGATTGCAGTGAGATCCCCTTTCCAATCCGTGTCCAATGCAGTTTTTCCTACTTTGTCAATCCAGTCCTTCCTGGTCTGAATACCACCACAGGAGCTCGGAGACGAAACAAACTCAGATGTGTTGTTGAAACAGAGTTGAACCAAATTAGGCCGGAGACCCAAAAACGTTAGCTTTTCCTGAAATGTAGTCAAACAGGCAGTGGCAGAGGCATTGTCGGGAAGTTGGAATGCCGATTCCTTTCTGAGGTATTGTGCAAGGCCTACACCCACCATGCTTCTCAATGCCGCACCACAGTTTTCCAGTTCCACGGAAGTTTGAATGGATCGACAGGATGATGTGTTCCATGGCATTTGAGTAATATAGTAGAAGTTAATCGGACATTCGACTGCAACATTTGGGATTGCCCCATAATACACCAATAGCAGCAGTGCAATGAATCCTTCCAGTCCCATCTTCATTTTCTCCTAAAATGGCTCTACTTTGGGTTGTACTGCTAATGTGGATTAGCTTCAAATGATCTTTGTCGAAAGCAAAATGAAACCCTGCGAGATGGGCCAGGTCTGGGCGTTGTACCTAATGCTGTGGAAAGTGATGATAAGCCATGTTGGATTCTCTGTCGAATACGGTTGAGCAGAGGAAGACACAATATTGTATTTCAATGGGCTGTCAATCACAAGATTTCAAAGACTCGGGGCCCCCGTTCGCTTTGTCTATCCAAAAATTGATTCTCGCGTGAATCATGATTTTTAATTGAAAATACATAGAATTCTAAAGTTTCGATCCATTAAAAATTAGAATCACATGGACATCTTGGCTACCCTTTGTCTCCTTGACTTCACACATTGCTATTTCTTATATTTGGCAGTTAATTTTCAGTGCGCGTGACGAAGGTGATTTTAATTTTCAGTGCGCGTGATGAAGGTGATTGCTCTTTTTATCTCGCAAAGCACAAAACAAACATGGAGAGGGCCTACTGAGCACGCGGTTGGTGCGGCAAACGAAATTTATGTTTTAATTGGCCAAACCTAGATTGAATAACAGCCCATGGAACTTCAAAACATGTTCCAGAAGAATGATTCTATTTAATGGGAAAATTAATTAAGGATAGAATGTTTTGATTGGTATATTATGTAATTTTGTATAAAATTGATTAATTTATATATACAAATATATGTTTATGTATATATTTACTCTCTCGCACATACATACAAATATATACGAGGAGGTACCTCGGTGACCTTGTCTAGCAACTAACAATTCTTGGGTGAGATCCTCCGCCTGCTGGCCATCCCACCTTTTTAATTTGGGAGCAGTTTTGAATTCAAGACCATGGGAAACTATCCATAACCTTAAACGATTATACTACTTATATATATTCAATCACATTTTCTCATTCATTCTTTTCATTTATTTGTTCTTAAGCTTTGTTAATCTACTTCATGTGACTTTTTTGCATTGCAAAACTAGAACAAACACCGAAACTTGAAAGAGAAATCAAATTTAAAAGTCTTTCAAAAGATATTCCCAAAAGAGACTGTCCAACCAAAGAGTTTGCTCCATAACAGATAAGTTAGTTTAAAACTAAAACAAAGGTTCACTAAATAACATACAAGCAAAGTGGACATATATTCAACACTCAAACTAGTCTAATCAGATGATGAAAACAACGATTCAGAATATTCAAGTTTTATTGAATGTCATACGGTATTACATGATTTGCTACATGTTTCTATCTAAGCAATATATTAATAATATGAAAGTTTCTAGCAGTCAACTGGAGAGACCTCCATATAGGAAATTTTGAGTTCCACTCTGACCTATATATGTGTGGCAGGGACTAACTTTATCATAAATAAAAACTAGCAGTCGCATGCTTTTGTACATGCAACGAGTGCGCTGATAGGAGATGAGATTTAAGAGAAAAATGTAAAATGAACATTAAATAATGAAAATATATGTTTTTTAAAAATGAAAATACAAAAATAAAAAAGTTGAAAATTAAAACATAGATATAAAATTTACAATGTTTAGGAAATTTGAATATTGCTTAAGAAACGTGTTTAATAATTTTAATTTCAATATTTTATAATTAAATTCAATTTATCAAATATGAAAAAAATCATTTAAAAAAAAAATCAAAAAAATTATTATGAAAAATTAATAAGAAGATTACAAAAAAATAATATGAAAAATAGCAACATCTCTAAGAAATATTATATTGACTAAATAAATTATAGAAACTAAAAAAAACAATATTTAAAGAAAAAACTAAACTAAACTAAACTAAACTATAAAAAATAAAAATTTAAAGTGATTTAAAAACTAAAAACTAAATAAATTTAAAAAATCAGAAGTTTAACAAATAGAGATCACAACATAATCTAATGTGGAGATCACAAGTAATTATTTTTTAAATAAATAAGAAAAGAAAAATGATAATTAAAAGTAGATATTTAAATTATAATTTTATGTGAACAAATTAGATTATTAATTATTTTTAATTTAAATAACATAATATCTTTTAAATAGATTAATAAATATTATTTATTTAAATTAAATTTATCAAATATGAAAATAAATTATTTAAAAAAAACTCATCAAAAACAAAAAAAAATTGTCTAATAAATATTATATTGGCTAAATAAATTAAAGAAACTACAAAATAATATTAAAAAAAAAAATTAAACTAATACATTTTTTTAAAAATTAAAAAAATCTAAAATCTAAATCAATTTAAAAAATTAAAAGTTAACTAAATAGATCACAAAATGAGCTAATGTGGAGATCACAACTAATAAATATAAAAAGAAAAACAATAGTGTGGATGGATGGCCCCATGGGTTGGATGGCTTGGGTGGACACCTGGGATGATGTGCTTCACTAGGTGTCTTGGTTCATGATTTTGTTCTGCTCTTTCATTGTATATACTTCTTTTTTGATGGTGTGAGGCTTGGCCTCTGAACTCTGATACTTTGCGATCTCTTGTATTATTTATCTCTTTATTTCTAATATAAAAATAGATAAAAGTGGAGATAACAACTAATAAATATCAAAATAAGAGTTAAAAGTGGAGGGAGATAAAAACTGGCTAATAAATAATTAACTAACGGAAAGGATTTTCAATTTTTTGGCCGAATTCTTGCAAATTTTCCATCAAAAATTTAATTTCTGGAAACAAAGTTCTCACAAATAGCCTATCGGCTTAATAAAAATTGATACAATTTCTAAAAAAAATAAATAAATAAACAAATACTGTTGAAACAAACTTAACTATAACACCAATTCCTCTTATATTTTCTGATATAACATCAATTTCTCAGTTTCAACAATAGAAGTGTTGCTGCAGAGCCAAAAACATACCGTAACTTTGTTTCCTTATATTCTTATTTGTCTTTTGCGTCCTTAAGCTACAAATGGAATGTTTTTGCCTATCTAGCAACGCTCCCATTATCCAAACTATGTTTCCTTTTTAAGGTGGATTGTGAGGAAGGAATCCCTTTCAATTTTAGGTAAGGTTTTTAGCTACAATGGAATGTTGGTAATAAATATAGAGTTGGACGTCAAGCTCGATGTGAAGAGGACAATATATATCTGGGAAGTGGCGAAACAAATATTCACTTGTCCGCCCATCAAGCCGACTTTCTCGTTCATATAAGAAACTAATTGTCGCTTGCATGGAGATCATCACACAAGGAAATTCATGCTTTGAGAGTGCCGCTGCTTTTAACTTTCTTCGTTGGGAATATTATCTAATTTACGAAAATGTATATATTCCACAAATGTATATATTAGTACAAATCAATTTAATTATATAACAAGAGCTCTTTGACAGCTGGAGTCCCTGCCTTTTGGGGTTATAGTAGAAGTTGTTGTTGTTAGCATCTTATATTGTTTATGTCAAAGCCTATTAGTCAAAGATATCAAGATGACAACCACATGACATGAATCGAGCGAATTACTCACTCCAAATCTCATAGTATTATAGGGTATTTTTGCCCTATGCTCATTAAACTAATCATGTATTAAATTTTTTAATTTTAACTTATTTTAATAATAACTATAACATATAATGTACAATTTTGTTATTTTTAAAAATATATAATTTCTTTACAAAATAATTCTTCATATTTAGTTAACAAATATTAAGACAATAATATGAAATTTTTAATAATTTAATTTTCTTATGTATTCAAATTAGATAATTATTTTTCTAGATTGTATGTGATGTTTTATAATAAGTATATTAGAACATATATTTAAATAATATATTATTTAAATATCTAAATATATAGATAAAAAATAAATATATTGTTTATAATTTAATACTATTTTACAAATTTGAAATTTAAATGATGAAAAAATTAAATAACTTAATTATATGAAAATTTTAATAATAAATCAAAAATTTAAAATTAAGATAATAAATTGTTTTTTTTTAATTATTAAAATAGGTAAGAATAGAAAAAAAATAAAGCAAATATGTAAAAAGTTTGAATTAATAGCAATGGACTTGTGTACATATATTTCCCTTTTGCGGGCCCGCGTTCACAGTAACGCCTTGCATCGAGCCAAATTAATCCATGCCCACATCAAAAAAATGGGGTTCATCCCAGATACTCTTCTCTACAACACACTTTCCAACACATATATGTCAAGTGTGAGAAGGTGGTGGATGCTCACAAAGTGTTTGACAAAATGCCTGAATAGAATGTTTGTTCATGGACTGTCATGATTGCTACTTATTCAAGGCATGGAGCTTACGAGGAAGCATTTTCTCTATTTCACCAAATGCAAGAAATAGGCATCGAACTAAATCACTTTGCCTTGGGAAGCATTCTGCTTGCACTTGCTAGCATGCAGTGACTTCTTTAATATGGTTAGATGAAAGAATAGTTTTTGTAAAATGAGGAAAAAGTTAAAGTTACATTTGAAAACATTGAAACCAGTAAATTGATTTTGGATTGTGTTTCCAATTGCATTGTTTAGATTATTTCATAGTATTGGTTAAATATTTTTTAGTATCATAATTAGTTGTTTAAGTGATAATTTGAAAATAATTTTACATTACACTAACTAAGAAGCCATAATAGAAGCAGGTAAGTATGAAGAAATATGTAACTAAATATAAAAACATAGTCAACAAAATATTGGACTATCAAATCTAGAAATTTTATCCAATTACACATAATAATGTGTGTGGGGATGGAGATAGAGGGGCAAAGAGAATTATGGAGTTCTAAGAAGGTGGAGATAGAGTGAATGTTTAAAATGGAGTCATGTCTAAAGAGAGACTATATAACTTTAAAATATTTAATACATATTTAATTCTATTGTATAACTATAATCACAAAAAAAAATCATAATAATTTAAACAAGCATAATATACTCATCTTAAATATTAAATCATTACTAGTAAACCTCTAATGCCAATGTTATATTTTAGGTTTTAAAGTAATCAAACTATTGATTTTACTAATATTTGGTGGAATTTAGTTGAAATAATTTTCTAAAGAAAATACAATTAAAATTTAAAAAGAATAAATTAAATATAAAATTAATTGAAATATAAATAATAATTTAGAAAATTAATAGCATATATTTAAAGTATGAAGTTAAATAATAGAAAATTGTTAATTATTTCTAATTAAAAATATGAAAAAGAATAGGTTATATATATTTGAAACGTGGAGACCAAAAAATTGTTATACTTCAATATGCCTTGCAATTTATCAAAAATCAAATATGGAGCAATTTTTTAACATTGAACAAAGCAATTAAAACTATTACAAAATAAAAGCTACAAAGATATCTAAAGAAAAGTAGTGGACCACTACTACACCGTAACTTTAACAAAGAGTAGACAATTGAATAACTCTTTTACCATGTAAGTTCAAAATCACCCTCCTCACAATGAAATTAAAAATTTTAACAAAAGAAAACAAATAATATGGAAATTTAGAAGATGACTTTTACAGTTGCACAATGCAGACATTAATTTTCATTATAATAATTGCTATTATAACTTGTTCAAATATATTAATAATAATAATAGTATTTGTGTGCCAGATGAATTTGATTAGCCCATCAAAGTCATCTATATATCCTGATCTAAAAAAAATTTAAAATCATATTTTTAGATGAATGCTAATAGAAACTTTAAGCCATAAATAAATATTTTATTAAAAACTGTATATCATATTAGAAACTGTAGAGGAGACCATTTCCAAACAAAAAAACCCAGCATCTCAAATATAGTTTTGAAAAGTAGATATGGTATTGGATAAAGAAATGCCACACTTTTAAAATCTCCTAAAATATATACTACTAAAATAGAAAAATTATTAAATCACACACATTACTTTGTTCATAAGTCTAAATTCATAGGCAATAACACTAAAAATATATAGCTATAGATATTTTAATTTTATATAATTAGTTTGTAATATTTATTTTACAAGAATTCTTAACTTTTTATCATTCTGGCATGAATGACGTGTGTTATGTCTTTTGTGGTTAACATGCAATTCCAAAATAGGTGGAATGAATAATTTCATGCATCTAAATAGTTGTTCAGCTACCAGACATTATGACAAAACACCAAATAATCATTTCTTCCCAGTGTACAAGATGTTAGTAGGAGGATAATAAAAAAATGGGCCAAGCATTGTGAAATGGCAGTAATTTTAATTCTTTTCTAACACCTCTACATTTTGACTCCCACAACAAATTTGAAAATTGTGGAGGCAGAAAGTGGTGAGAAAATATTTGATGGTGGCTACTTAAATTCTTTATAGAGACATTCAAGGGTGGGTAGTGAAGATGAAACTTTCGACGACTGCTATTTATACCACTTCCATTGTTTCATGGGTGGGATGGGAAAACTGTAGGAGGGCTTGACATAAATTGTAGAAGCCTGGTGTCAGTGTAGGGTAGTTGAATACACCAATTCTTTGGCTTGATAAAAAGAGTTCGGTATTATTGTTTGTGTTGAGAATGCACCCATGAAGCTAAACAGATTGAAAGCTTTGTCTTCCACAAAAGTGACATCACCTGGTCTTCCTTATGGCTTTCAGTAGTAAATTTCCTGAGAAGAAGAAATGGTGCTAGTTCTCACATCCATCTTTAAATAGGGAGCTAATTGTGCTGTAAATATGGGAAATTTTGTTAATTTCTTTACTTGTAATTTTTTTGGATAGATGACTTTCCAGATGAGACTCTGCAACAAAAATAATGCCGAGGTTGAGCATTTCAAAGGAATTAATGGATGATTTCTTGGGAATGACTGCTTATTTTTGGATTGGGGATTTCATTCATTTTTTAGAGTGGATTGGGTTGGGCAGTTCTCTTGATGGATTGAGAAGCTTGCACAAGCGCCTTCATGATATTCTGGTGCAAAAGTTTGAAGAACAAAGGAGTGGACCTCTACCCTAGAGGACGACATCTAGATATAACATTCTTGTAATTAAGTTCAAACTAACTTCAATAACAGAGTTTTGTAAAAAATTTTGTGTCACAAACATTGTGAATTCTTTGTTTCAGTGCTTTCACTACAATCTTTAAGCAGCAAGCTGTGTGGAATTGATTTGTGAGGAGACTGTATTTCATACACAGATTTCCAGCCACAAATCCCAATTGTGGTAGGGTTCCTCTAGAGGCCACCACTACATTTGGAGAGTTAAATGCTCATGTATTTGCAGTGGAAGATGCTGCTTACAGGCAAGGCCACTGATCCTTTATGATAGTTCTATAACTTAATTTTTTAAACTAAACATATGGTTGACTTTTGATTTGGCTTTAAATGTTTGCAAATACAGAGACAAGAAAGTGGTGCCGATAAAATAGAAACCATAAAAATGCTCATGCGTTATTTAGCATTCATGGGAGGTCAAGCTGCAATGAAAAGAAGGACAGTTGAGCAACAAGTTCTAGAAGTAAGATGAATGCCATTTGTGCAATTATAAGTCAAGGCCAAAAAGTTTTTGATTTTGTAAAAGTTAGTGATAAGAATTGATAATTAATGTGGCTGTTTTCCAGATGTTATAGAAATGATAAGAATTGATAATAGTAAATAATGTGACTATTTTATAGGCTTTATGGGATAAAGGAAAAAACTAAGTTTGAAATCCCCATGGAGGTGGCTTCCTTTAAAATAAAGTTGGAGTTGGTTGAAACTGATGACATTTGACAAGTAGAAGCTCTATGAGTAAAACACAAAGCTTACATTTTATAGATAAAGACAACCATCACAAGTGACTTCCAAATTGCCTTTGTTACCAATAGTCCTATGAGAGAAAAAGGGCAAAATTTGTAGGGAAATATATTTAAAATTGTATCAAAACTGTGTATAATGAGATGAATCAAACATAATCTCCCTACAACTATATAAAAGGGAAATAAACTAAAAACTGTGTAAAATGAGACAAATCAAACATATCCTCCCTGCAACTGCTTCAGTCTATATAAAGACATTTTGATAATCTAATATATGTTACTAAAAAAGTTATGTGAACGGTTCCCATAATGCTTTGAAGTTGTTCCCCATAAAAAGCCTACATAAATCAAATGCTAAGATTAATCACTCAAAACAAAAATGAAAAATGAAAAAAGCAAGCCCTCGAAATCAGAGTATTTGGGTTAATTTGGAAATGATACAGTGGCTTTAAGGCCCTCATCAATTTCAATATCCTCCTTCTTGGGCACAACCATTTCCTCTAGAAACAAAAAACACCAGCCTTAGTCATTCCTTAAGGAAAGAAGACGAGAAGAATAATTCCTGCCCTATAATCTCTTTCAGTAAAACCACATTAAAAACCCAAGACCTTGGGTTAGCAGAGCAACCAAAAAATCCTCAACATGCTACTGGGCACAATTCTTTTTCTTCAGTCTCAAATAGAACATTTACAACTTAGAAAATAAGTTCAAGAAATTTAAAACTCTAGAGGGAAAAATTAAGTTCAAGAAACCCCAAAAAGTAGAAACCTAAAAATTGCTAATAGTTGGATTTGCAGAGAACAGGTATGTTAATGAGGCTTTTAGTCTCTTTCAAGAAATGCTACAAAAGGATGTATATTCCTGGACAGCAATGATCACAGGTTTTGCTCAAAATGGGTTTTGACAGAGCCCTAAAAGTATTCAACAAAATGCCTGGATGAAACTTGATTTCATGAAATGTGATGATTGTAGGATTCACACAGAATGGACATGTCAAGTCCTAGTCCAGAGAGGCGTAGAGAAAAGAGTCCACTGACAATGTTGGAGTTGAAGAAGTTTCAAGAAAAAAAAATCAAAAATTTCGTAACAAAAAAATCATATTTACCCCTAGTAAAATTCCCACTAGCCAATCAAAAAATACAAAGTATTGTTTCTAAATTAATTTAAAAATATACTATTTTTTAACTTTAGAAGCTCACATGGTTTTTGATTGTGAAAAATATTAATTATGCCCCCACTGAAAACATTAGTACCCTGCCTATGCATAGGCAGGGACTAATAATACATGGATGCTAATAATAGTAATATATTGCAGAGTGAGTCAATATATTTTGCTGAGTGGATCATTATTATAAAAGATGAGTACATATGTTAATTATTGTTTAAATGGATTTGACTCAAAAATTATATGATTGAATCTTAATTACAATATTATAATAGTATAAGGATTTATTTCTTTTCAAATTGATTGTATGCATGTAGATATAAATTATCATCATTTGTCTTATGACTGATACACTTTATTGTTATTTTTATACTATTCTATCAAAAATTAAGATCATGTTTTGGGGAAGAGACCCAATAGCCATTAGGGGGTCAAATGACCGTGATAGAGTATAGGTCATAGATACCCTCCAATAACCGATCACATGTGTACTATTAGTTGATCATTTTAAAACCTTTTTGGTTGGTTATTGATCCATTTGTACACCACTATGGGGACATTTCATATTGACTACTAAGACATTTTACCCCAAGTACTCTAGTTTTTTTGGTATTTTTTGGTGAGTGACTACTAGGGGGTGAACATAATGTGTATCAGACAAGTTTTTTAAAATGAGACTTTTTGACAACTTCACACTCTACAACCTCTACAGAGAGATCTATAAATGCCCAAACACTGAAACCTTAGCTTTAAGCTCTCGAGTCACCTACTAAGGTGCACAAAAAAAAATTGGCATAATTTGACTTATATTTTAGAAGATCTTGTTGTGTGAAGTTAGCCTGGACAACTATTGGATCTCTTCCCCTATAGATGTGCATTTATTTTGGAATACAAATGTCATTTAATGCAAGACACATTTCCATTTATAATTCATCAAATTCATTACTTTGCATTGATTATTAAAGACTAACAATATTTTAAAATAGTTGAAGTAGATTAGTATATCTTAAGGATAATTATTTTCTACATCTACTTTTTAATTTGGCTATCTTTATGGTCCAAAAAAATAACTAGATGAGAACACTCCCATTATGTAATGTACAAGAAGGATAAAGATGGCATGTGAACTACAATATTTTTAGAATGATTTATCTCTTTAATACTTAAAAGGATTTTGGGAATGTTTACGAATGCCAAAATAATGCATATTGAACGTTTTCAAAAATAATCACATTATACATAAGTGATGAAAAAATCTACTAAGTTGACTTATGATAAGACTGCAATAGAAAAGTGTTGATGAACTCAAATTTATAATATTAATATATTAATGAAAATTTTTATATAGCATTACATTTTTGTAAGATAAGGAAACACCAATTTTAATGTGAGAAAGTATATCAACATATAGTTTGGTGAACGAAAAAGATATATTAAAAATATATTAAAAAAATGAAATAATATTAAATATTTGAAAATTTACGAAATTTAGTCATATTCAAAACTATATGACTAAACTCATAACTAATAAAAATTGATGCACACACATGTACATGTACATGTACTGCATGTGTATAATCATGAGAAAATTATATATATATATAAAGTTTTCATCATTATAGTATATTATAGATGACATTACATGTTATATACATTTAAAATATAATTCAAATTATAGTAAACAAGGATTATATTAAACTGTGGTTCCTCTCAAATGTTAGTAAAATGATTTTGGAAAATTAATAATTATTGATGATATATACATTCAATTGAATCAAGTTTATTGAGCATCAAATGATAAAGAACTTTGACTCAAGTTAAAGTGAGGGAGCATCAAAAGAATTGAATTCTTACTTTCCAAACACAAAGACATGGAAATGTTAAAAGGATTCCAGAAAAAACCCACTACCCTTGCATTACCAAGATTTCAAAGACACAAATATTAGTCACTTTGTCAAATTCTAAGGAAATTACTAACCATGTAATCCATGATAGTTTTTTTAATTGAAAACTATATCTAATCTATGATCTTAATAAAGTATTGAGAAATATGTTACTAATGGATCTAGTACTCAACTTCCTATCATTTCAACCAAGATATAAAATTATAATCAAGAGGGTCTTGAGATATTTGTAAGATATCTTTGGGTGCACTTTGTTAGAAATGAGAAAGCACCCACAATTATTGGTTGTGGACAAGGGGAGGGTAGGGGGTGGGGGAGGGTGAAGCAGTTGTGTCCCAAAAATTAATACCTTAACCAATTCATCACCTTTAGAACTTAAATCATAAAGATAAATAATGGAGCATAAGGGATAACAACACCACAACACATAACACTAGATTCTTTTTGCATGGAAAATTGGTTAAGGGAAAAATCACAATGGGTATCAAACCCACTAGATGATGTACTAGGACAAATACCATGTTAAATTGTATTGCAGTTCTACTTCCTTTGGGAAATGATGAAATTTCATGTTTGATATAATATTATTTATTATCATATGATCATACTAACCCCAAAGTTAGTTGACCCCTCTTGTGATCTCTCTCTTTTTCATGTGTTTATTTCCCTTGAAGTATTCTATCTTGGGGATATTTTATAGTGGAAATATTTCTAGTGATGCATGTACACTTATGCTAAAGCCATTTCTCTTGTTGAGGCATTTGGAATCACTTTAATGTGGGGGCATAACCTCCGCTCACTTATGCATATTCACTTTGGTTGGTTGTTTATAAATCTTTGGATCCCTCTACCAAACTATTAACAATTCAAGGGGACCGGTCCTTGCATCTCCTTTTGAATTCCTCTATCAAGCTATTAATAGTCTAGGAGGCTCAGTGCTTACTTTTGATCCCTCTTTAGATTGCCAAAAAATCTTGGAATCCTAGTCATTTCTTTCTTATCCTTATTTGGATTACCAATAGACTAGGAAGGTTCATCTCATTTCTAATCCCTTAAGGATGTTAGAAAGTAAAGTCCATCATGATAATGAGGGGGGGGGGGGGGGGGTGTGCTTAAAATAACTCTCAATATCTTTATTAATTTACAAACACATAAGTAGTAGATGCAATAACCATAGAAAGATAACGATACACAATAAGACTAGATATGTTAACTAGGGAAACCCTTAATCAGAGGGAAAAGCCCCGTGGGAATGATGCCCACAAGATGATGTACTAATATAAAAGTTCCTTGTGAAAGGATAGACCTTGTTAGGAGCCAATGAAATAAAATTAGTAAATATGAGTCCCTATTAGGAGACTTTGAATTCCTATTAGGAGTTGTGCCAACCTTGTTAGGAGTTTAAATGAGGACAATTGAACCTATGGTCCAAATACACTCAGAAACAATCTTCACTAGACAATATTTTGGATAAGCATATCCAAGAGCTCTAAATTGACTAAAAAACAACTCCTTTTTCAATACAGTGCTGAAAATATAAGAGGAGTAATTGAGAGGGGAGGAGTGAATTAGTTACCACTAAAACAATTCATGTGTGTCAATGCAAAATGTGTCACTTAAGAACTCATCAATGACTGGCTCACCAATGTGATGACCAAACATGCATAAGGATCCACATGATGTGCACATCTGACCATGGTGCAAAGAAGGCTCCTCCTCAACTAATGGACTAGCGCAATGAATAAGGGTATGTGTCGAAGCATTGATAGTCCTTAGAGTACTGGTCTTTACACGTTCCTTCACAATTGAAGGATTAATGATATGCTCACCCTCTGGCTTGACAATAGGCACCCTAACTACATTAGGGTCACAACATGCCCCGGATCTCTCAAATGATGACCTCCCACCTCTCCCCTAAGAATCTAACATGTCAAAATAATTGGGGATCTTACTAGGGACAAATTCACAATATAATTTCTTTAAGAAATACATTGGAACCTCATGATTATTTGAGGGAGGGGCATCAAAGACCATCTACCATCTATCCCAAAATTTATTTCTAATATCATCATGTATGCATGAGTGGATGGGGAACCTTTTAGTTGTATGTTTAACAATGTCTTGCTCTCCTGGCTTTTTAAACAATGCACATATGTTACCTTTCATTATGTCATTTTTCCTTACATCTTTATATGATAATTTGTTTGCATAATATCTTCTTTGTTCTTCTCTCTTAGCATGTCAAATATCCAACTTACCACTAACAAAAGCTACATGGCTCATAATGGACACAAGGGAGGATGCGAATTGTGCTCTCATAGGATTGGTTTTCCCATAAGATTTCAACCTACCAATGATTGCGTCTAATTCATTTTCCCCTCTTTCCATTTCATTCATTATATTGTCATGGGTGCAAGAGGAGGTCTTTCAATCGGTGGAGGTTGCAGAAGTTCTTGCTCTTCCTCATAAGAGTTTTCATTTTGATCTTGTGGATGGTTTTCATTTTGATCTTGTTGATTAAGTTGGAGATTTGGTGGTAGATTATTCACATTTATTGATAAGAAACCAATTGTATTTTAAATAAATAAACAAATTTGAAGAAAAACTAAAAAAATATACAAAACAATGCAAAAACAAGAGTAGAAAACATACTTGATGATCCCGATCTTGATCTCTAGGGATGAGGAGGCATTTTGAGGAGGACAGTGAGAAAATTCTTCAACTTCTACAAAATGTGTACATGCAGTTGAGGGAAAAGAAGGCTCCAGCAAAAAGAAACAAGAAAAAATGGAATGGGCCAAGGGTTTGCAGCCCATATATAAGTTTTAAAAAATTTTCAAAATTAAAGTTGTGTGTCATCTTTTTTGCAACACAAGTTGGTGCATTCTCCCTCATATCTTACAATTTTGAGCGTAACTATCTTCATGTTCTTGTCAAAATTTATAAATTATTGATTTTAGGAAAAAAGTTGACAGCACAACTTGGTGCACTTACCCACATAATAGGTGGAAAGGGATCATTTTCCTCTCTCTCTCTCTCTCTCTCTCTCTCTCTCTCTCTCTCTCTCTCTCTCTCTCTCTCTCTCTCTCTCTCTCTCTCTCTCTCTCTCTCTTTTACGCATCTTTCCCAAGTCCCCTTCTTTCCCCTAAATAGTAAATTTTTATATGGATCCTAATCAAAGTTTTAAAAGTTAAGTTTTGCCCATTTTTACTAGTGCATTTTCCTCCCAAATTATTGAATGGGAGTTTGGGGGAAGTTTCCCTTTTGGGGATCTAGGAGAAGAACACCCGTGGGGTGAAGGGGTAGTTCCTTTCCTATGATCAAGGGGTAGCAAGGGGTCAAGGGGAAGCTCCCCTAGTATGGTTTGAAAATAAAACCCTAGGTTCAACCAATTTTGCACCTTGAGAACCACACAAAACTCCATGAAATGTGCCAATTTACTAATGAAATATATTTTTACATTTGGCACACACCAAATATGGTAAATACTCTACAGGTCATGCACATTATGTAAAAGATTTATTGCATTTTTTTTAGTGCTAAATAGGGTACATTCCAAAAAGGGTGCACAACCTATAAGGAATGCACCATGTTTAGTGCATGCCAAATTGGTTTGGTATGCCAAAATTGATACTTGGCATGCCATACCATATTATGTACATTTTATAGGGTGTATTAACCATAGGATGCACATTCCATATTGCTTTTGAGGGACAAAAAAATAGTTTGGAATCCTTTTGGTCCCCCATCCTTTGGAAACTACCTAGTTACATTGCGTATTAAGAAATAAGATTTTGTCACTCTTGATTACTATGGTTGAATACATTGTGGTAGTGTCTTGTTGCACTCAAGTTTTTTTGGATAACTCATCCTTTAAAGGAAATATTGGACTTGTTTGAAATCAATGAATTCTATAATTAAGTACCATATCTCTTTTGTTTAATTTTTTCTTGAATGGGTCAAAAAAATCTTGTATATAACTACTAACTAGCAATTTTTTGACAGTTTTCCTTAAACTTTTAACTTTAAAAAATCAAATACTTAATAGATTTTGTGGTTTTGAATTATATACAACCATTTGATAGTTATGTCATGGTTTTAAAATTTTGATGAGAGTTTGAAGAAAAATGTCAACTCTGAAATGTCCATTGATACACATTTATATTGTTTGAAGCATTTTTGGACTATAATTTGGAATTTCTAATAACTCCATTAATAAAATAATATTTTCCTCAACCTTTGGTAAGGCATCATTTATGGGGGGAATGATCCACATCCCAAAATTGTCATCTCATGTATAGACAAGCACATTTCTCTACCTACAATTTCGTATTAACTTTTCTACTACCCCATTTTTGTTTTATAATAAGCACTATATGAATGATCTAAGTATATGTATGCATGGATCATCTCATGTCTTCCATTACAAACTTATTTACTATCAACATAACTCTCATATTCTCTTCTTAACAACTTAAACATGGTCACATACTTATATAGAAAATAAAACAAGAGTCTTTCTAAAAGATGTAATCAATCTACAGTAGATATACTCACTACCCTATATCTAATCTATTTCTATGAGAATTTACACAACTCTTCTCTTCTCCTTTCCTCCATTAAAGGAAAAGTCATACTATATAACAACAATCTCAATATGTTGTTGGGCCCATTTGCCGTTGCACCAAAAGCCATGACTGTTAGTGAACATGGAACACCACATAATTAACCACCTGTGGGCAGGGGAGCGCGTCGCATCACCCAAAAATCTCCCCCTCGACGCGCATACCAGGTGCTTACGCGGGTCGGGAAGGCACCAGAGATATTTGAACCCATGACCAGGCCAAAACCAGGCTCTGATACCAATTGTATGGCCCATTTGCCGTTGCACCAAAAGCCATGACTGTTAGTTAACATGGAACACCACGTAATTAACCACATGTGGGCAGGGGAGCACGTCACATCACCCAACATATGTAAATGTATGGATACCATTTCTATACAACACAAAAAAACACTAAATAAAAGATAAAATAGGTAAATAAAAGAAAGAAAATTGACGTTTTCTTGCAATACAAACAATTTTACCAATGATTTATCTTTTATGATACCAGGTTACCAACACATTGAAATAGAATCAATTATTTTGATCTACTTTGGAAATAAATCTTGTTGCACTTATGATCACTACTCACCATCTACAAATTGGTGTGGCATTTGATGATTCTCTCTAAATAGACCTAAGTGGTATAATCTTTGCATTTGCACTTATTTGCAAAACTCAACCACTAAATTTTTATAAATTTATCATACCCCTCCCCTCCAAAAAAAACGGAGCAATTTTTCAACATATGAGGAGTATAAAGAAATAGTAGATATACTAAAAAAATCATATATTGTTGTAAAAACTAAATTGAGTTATTACATTACAAAGACATTCTTATACATCATAAAGGAACCAAGAACCATGAATAAAATGGAGGTGGTATTGAAATATTGAATCACATTAAAAAAAATTCTCTCCTCAATTAATTCTCTAGGTTCAATGTCATTTTCATCTTTTCCCCTTAAATATCCAAGATGTCATCATTGTCAATCTCCTTTACCATTCTTCAGAGTCACAATATTTAGATGTCTATCTCCAAATTCAACAACTCTTGAGAAATGTAGTTAGAAAAAAACTCAAAATCGTGGCAACTGTCACCATGCTACCAATACAAAATATCTTCATAGAAATAATCATATGAAATTTACAAGTTGTACAAATTTAATGAAACTCCAACAAATTGGCTATAATGCAATTGCAAAAAAAATTGCTAAAATTATATCCAAAAGAAAACATTCAAGTATATGACATGAGTTCAGATAGTATAAATACACTTTTGGATTGAAAACTAAAAATTATAGATATAAAATAGAACAATTAGTGTTTCAAAAAAATTTCATACATAACCAAAAAAATTATAACCTCAGCCAAGATAAGCATATAAGAAAATAATGTAGCAATTCAATCAAATTTTGGTCACCGTCACTACTATTAACAACACATTAGCATTTAATTTTAGCCAATTCCCCAACTAAAACTCTAGTTGCTCCTAATATAGATGGAACTAGCGAATTTCATCTCTAGGTTTAAGCTTTGTAAGTATACGTAAACCATGCCACTCCAAGAAGTCATCTTTATCATTCTTCATTCAATCCATAAAAATCATCAAACTTGGAAACCGAATGCCCACTAGAAGATGCACAAAAAGTAACTTTTCCCAAAATACAAGAAAATATTAAATATAATTTTAAATATAATAATAGATGAATACCCAAAGGCCACATATAATTAGAAGGTTGATCCAAATTGGTGTGAAATTTAAAAGGTAGAGAAGGTATAAAATAATTTACCATATTAATCCTTCTTATGGTATCTGAGAGATAGATTCGACCAAGGCCCACAAATTTTGCACAACAATTTCTTATTCCGTACATTCATTCAATTTCAATTGGGTTTCTATGTTTTCACTTTATAATCAGTGATGGGCCCTTCATTGGTGTAAGAAACTAAGTATTGTTTGCTTCTATAAGGTTGGTCCCAAAATCATTCTTCAATTCTACTAGATGACATAGTATAGCAAAAACTTAAAGACAAATATATTGCTCACTTTTTAGCCTTATACAAAAACCAAAAATTACAATTTCAACATTTTCTTTGAAATGCATTTGGATTTCCTCTTACGATTATCCCAACAAACAATCTTTTCCACCGTCGTTTCTCACCATCAATTTTATTGTTGGCATTAGGGTGGTTAATAAACTTCACACTTTTTGGCATCAATATAGACCACATGAATAGTCATTATGTAAAGATGAGATGCCAAAATGTAAAAATATTCACATTCAAGCTTTCTCAAGTGACACATGCAATGGTAGTTTACTCAACCTTTGCCACCATTCTCCATATTATTTAATCCTCATGGCAACATCCTTCACATCATAAGTAACATCTATAATATATAAATTTATTCTATTTTATTTTTGTTTTGTATAGATTAATTCATAACCTACATGTAAAGAAAATTATAACCTATAGTTTACTTTACTTCTTATTAGTGTTATATTTGACAAAATTATTTTATTTAACCTAAAAATTAATTTAAATTTGTAATATATAATTTTATATAGTGAAAAAACTTCTAACATTAAAACTTTCAAATAATTATAATAATTTGCTAATTTGCTAATTTACCAAATCCAAATATATTAAAAAATAAAAAATAAAAAATATAAAAATCTAGAAAGAATTATTGCTACAATTCAAATTATACACTGATTTTTTAAAAAAAATATAAATAAAATAAAATATAATTAATAAAATTAGATTACACTTATAAGGCGCATTGCGTCTCTTGTTCTTCATCTGCGATTTGATGGAAACAAATCATTTCATTTAGCAGCTTTGGATGTTTCAGGAAAAAATAAAACGGGAAATGGAAACATCCAACTATACAATGAAAGGCTGCCGAGATATTCGAAATGGAGATACCGAAATCCGAAATTTTGCGCAGTCGGATCACGTATTTCAAATCTAAAGATTCCTTCAGCTCTGTAAGATCGAGTCTCGATGATTTAGCTGATTATGGATTTGGCAACAAAAATCTACAATTTAGCCCCTCTCTATAATTTAGCTGATTATGTATTTGGTAACATTTTTTCTGTAATTTGGCCCCTCCTTATAAATTTAACCCATTATATGCTGGTCGACTCAGAGTTGTAGCAACTGGATATTGATTTCTACTGTAATCCAGTAACAAGATCCTCTGTGAAAATAATTGGTGAAAATGAAGGTCTTCCTGGTGATGGCGGCCATGGCTATGATCTTGTTCTGCAGCATGGGAATCAGTTACTGGTGCTGTGCAAAGGCCAAAATTAGGCGTTTTGCGAGAATCCACATGGGCGTAGTCCGGTTCAATATACTGCCAATCAAGGACGCAACGAAGAATTTTAGTTGCGCCATTATAATCGATCAGGATAATTTCGATGGAATAGTGTGTCAGGGAAGACTTGGCGAAGCTCATGAGATGATTGCTGTGAAGAAAATGGATTGCTCTTTCGATGAAAACCTTGGCCCAGTGCGGTTCAACGCGCGGCAAATGGAGGAGGCAACGAACAATTTCAGTTGCACCAATTTAATCGCGCAAGGGAGCTTTGGAATTGTGTACAAGGGCAGACTTCCCAACGGGCCGATGATCGCCGTGAAGAGATGATGAGCAGCTTTCACCACCGCAATTTGTTGGCTCTCCTGGTTTCGGCGTTGCCGGTGACGGCAAACAGGGCTGTCGTGAGCGGTTTCTCGTTTGCGACTATCTCGCTAATAGCAACTTGGATCAGCACATTTTTGGAGGGAAAATTAGAAATGGGAGAGCATTATTGTGGGAGCAGAGGAAGAAGATTATAATCGGCATCGCAAAGGGGTTATGTTATCTGCATTGCGACGTTCAGCCGGCGATATATCACAGAGACATCAAGACCAACAATATTCTGCTAGATGACGACATGAATCCCTGCATTGCGGATTTTGGGCTTGCAACAAGGGAAGGGCAATCTGGGTCAAAAGTAGCAGGCACGCATGGGTATATGGCGCCGGAGTATTGTCTGACTGGATTGCTTACAGATCGCTGCGATGTCTACAGCTTTGGGGTTGTGTTGCTGGAAATCATGAGCGGTAGAAGGGCCGTGGATATAACTTGCCAATGCCATATCACTGATTGGGTATGGAAGCTTCTCAAGGCATCCAATAAAATCGATCTAGTGATAGATTGGAGAATGCGGGAGAGAGAAGAGGTGAAAACAATGGAGAGATTTGTAATAGTGGGAATTTTGTGTGCTCATGTGAATGTGGCATTGAGGCCGAGTATGACAGAAGCATTGAAGATGTTGGAACCCTATAAACATACCAAATGGGACTCCACAGTGGATAACTGGTTACAAGGAGATTTCCAGAAGAGAAATGTAATGATGACAAAACATGACTAAGAGACATTCACATATTACAAGAGATGTTATTTTAATATATTTACAACAAGATACTAGTAAATGAATACATTTTTTGAAATAAAAAGACTATCAGATTGCATCATTACACAAGAGATCACTAAGTCAACATACGATAAGAAAGTGATTCAATAAACAATGAACACATTCAAGATATACAAGTAAATGAATTCTTCATTATTTTCTTGAAAATATGCAAGTTCAAAAATATCCAATGCTTAATGCAAATCTAAAAAGTCTCTAACATTTCTCCTTCATAAAGTCCCCCACACCGCCAGAAAAACCCCAACCTGCAGTTCCCGCATTTGCAATAAGATACTAGATTTTCGAATTTTAATGATTTAGGAGGCACAATATTTTTTCAGCTACTAAATATATGCAGCTATATCATCAAATGTATAATCGCTGGAATTAATTTTTAACGTTAGACATTGAAACAACGCACGCTTTCGTCCTTTTGCGGAAATGAAACTCAGTTCAAGGAATTAGGGTCTGCAAAGGAAAATCTGGTTCTATTTTTGGACTCTTTGCTCATGTTTCTTCTGATTATTTTGATCCTTCGATACGCTAACATAAAGTATAAAACATATCATTTCGACAATATATAAAATCTACAACTTCTGATCTTGTATGTGATGCTCGAACCATTAAAGTGTATCATGCGGTACCTGACCATTACAATCGCTTTAATATCGAATAAGTCTAGAGCATGTCTGCCATGTACTAAAATATAGCTTATATCCCAGGCTTAACATTTAAAAAAATAATTATTATATAGTTTTTCTTTTAATGTTAGATTATTTATTATAAATTTTATTATTGGAATTTTAGCTTAAGTATTTGAATTTTAAGGATCTGTAGAGGGAGAATTCTATAAAAATAGAGTTCATATTGTTAGCTTTTAAAATAATATTTAAAGAAAATTTATTGAGAAGTGTCAAATTATTGAGAAATGATTGACACATGACAAAAAAATCAGGTTTGTAGGAAATTATCTAAAAGTTAGAAACTCTTATTTTCCAACACAAAATTCTAAATAATCTTGTGTTCAAAAAATAAAATTCTCACAAGACCTTTACTTCTAAAAAACATAATTAAATACCTTGCATAGCTTTGCAAATAATGTCATGCTAGCGTATTTTTATTGGATAATAATGTCAAGAATAGATTTGTAGTGTTTTAGAAGGTTTTGAGAATGTTGATTATTTATAAATAGCATCTTCAGTATTTTTAAGATTCATTGCTTTAAAAGTAAAACTTGCATAGATAAAAATTTCTATGTTTTAAAAAAGAATCATTGGATAATAATGTCAAGAATGGAGTTGAAGTGTTTTAAGAAGTTATTTTAAATTTAATTTTTAGCATTTTGATATTTTATAATTAGTATTTGATATATTTTAAAGAGTATTCATTGCTTTAAAAGCAATTTTTGCATAGTTAAATATATTCATGTTTTAAAAAGTTTTGATCACTTTAGAAGCTATAGATGGAAATATGCACTTATCTTCTTTCTGTCAATTTTGCATGTAATTGATTGAATGGTGTTGCAATTATTTTGATTTATTAAAAAAAAAATCATTTGAATGTAGAATAAAATTACACATGTTTGTTGAAAATTTGTATACCCTCTTTTTGACATCAAAGGTTTATAATTTAAGAGAAAGATGCAATATTATATATTGAAAAGAGGGGAAATTAACTTACTCAAAATTAATCAAGACATACAAAGAAAAACCTAAGAGAAACACAATAAAGCTCAAGGCAAAGACACAATCAAATTGAAAGAGGTCACAACTAGTCAACTTTATGGAATCCATAATTAACTTTTCCACATCCTCTTTATATTTTTTTCTGGATTTGATTGTGTGATTTTTATTTTTTATCAATGTTTCAAATCACATTCTATGATCCATCATCAGGATAAGAGAAATAGAGTGTCACTTTCTCTTAACCTAATGATGGATCACAAAGTGTGGTCTAAAATGTTGATGCAAAAATAATTAAACAGTCAAATCTAAGAACATATTATAAAATTTGATTGTTTCATATGGATTGTGGAAATATTTTTGTTCTTGTCCCCTTTATAATCAATCTCAAGAGACTTCATAGTCCATACCCTACCTACCTCAGTTCTCAGAAGCCCATTTACTAAGAAAGCTACTACATTGTTCTACTTCCTCAAAGTATGACAAAAGAAAATATAATCCATCTACGACTATCAATTAAGGATTTATCTTACTAGTACAAATACTTACCAATTAGCTTCCTCCAATTAGCCTCCTCCATATGTTTACTATTTAACATATTGAGTGTAACCTGATTGACAAAAACATCTAATTCTAAATCAAGGGAGAACCCTTTTCTATAGCACAAAGAATGGATATAGAAGGAAAAGAGGAGCACAATACTTCACTATTGTCCCTACCAACACCATTGATTCATGCATGTCCACATTTCCTTCTAGAACACCGATTCATTTTAACTTTTAAAAATCCCTCAAATGGATGAACCACCCTCCTTATTTAATATTTTTATGTTCGGTCTATCTTAATTTACTTCTTGCTAAGGGGCTAGCCCTACAATCAACAATATTCAGATTCCATATCACAACTAGATCACTAGGATCCATAGGGTCACTAACAAGTTACATTTTGAAAGAATCATTACATGAATTATCTAAATAATAATTCTCCATAGAAGAGCACTTATAATTTACAAATCTTGAAAGATCCAATTGATTTCTAGCCACAAGTTCTAGATGAAAAAGAACCTTCAATTTATTTCTAGTTACAAAATAGTCAGTGCTCCCCTTTAGATTTGTGACAAGGAACTAACTACCTCCTATGAAGTATATAAGTTTAATAATTGTATCAGGCATTGATAGGTTGAGCTTTTAATGCAATGATAACCACCACTCTAACAATGATAACCCATCATATTCTAATACATCACATGTAAAAATAGCAAAGCTAGATCAAACATTTATATCAGCTAACCATTATGAATTGTGTCAACAAACATCAAACCAAGTCAAAAGATTCATACAAAGTCGACAAAGCATACTGAAATATAGGAGTCTAACGTCGATTATGAGAAGATTTCACACTTAAATTGTTGAGTAGAACTTATGTAAGAAAAATAAAAACCTAAAAGTTACACTAATAACTTCTAAAATAGCCTTAGTCCTTCATGCCTTCCAAATAATCTATTTGTTGCTCCTGATTTCAAATTGTGTTACTTTTTCTAAAATTGTGAAGCTGAAAATCAATCTCTCTCCCTCCTCATGATCCTCTTGCCAAGAGTCTCTTATGATGTATAAATAGCATTTAGACTTCAATTTATTTATGTTTGAATGCCTCTATAAGGATCCACTAGCATTTAATATTTCACAATATGACATTGTTTATTTTTAAATTTTATAATTGGCTAAATATGTTTTGTTTACTCCATTAATGTATTAAGAATTAAACATTACACGTTAGATAGTTTGACTATTTTTTACTTTGACTTAGATAATTATCTTGGAAAAGTTATTAATTTTCCATTATGAAATTAAAAAATAAAAATGGGGCTATGACATTTTGCCTTTTTAATATAACTATATTATATTATATTATATACTAAAGCATCTAAGAAAGCAATTAAATAGAGTGAACTTCTTTTCTGTTGAGTCATGTTTATATGATGTTATTATGTGATCGTTAGTCCTTTCTCAATCTTGTAGTGTGTTTTCTTAAAACAACTATGTTTGAAGTCTAAGTAAAGGGAGTGGCATAGTAGCCTTAGGATATGAAATATGTCAAAACACATAATCTATAATGACGCTACAACTTGCATTCAACTCAATCATCTAAATACAAAGAAATCTAGAAGCATAGGCTCTGATGCAATTGTGCAATGCAATACTAGAAACATAGAGCAAGATCATGGTGCAAGATAAGTTGTTGGTGGTTGTTGTCATGGAGAACATAAATCAATTTTTGAGAAAGGATTTGATTTCATATAACAAATTATGGCAAATGAGATTTCTTGGAGTTGTGTTGTTGTCCTTGTTTCATGTTGAAACACTATAATTATATCATAGAAGAAATCTATCCTTCAATTATTATTAAGAAAAAAATCCTGATGCTAAAAAAGTCTTCTTGTTAAAATTATATCTAAACATTTTAAAGGATAAATTTAGAAATAATTGTTAAAAAATATACTAACTCATATGAACATTTAAAAAACCTTTTTTCATTTATTGACACCTAAATCTTTATTCCTAAATTTCAAGTAAGCAATCAATTTAAGATATAGATACATTCTACATTAAAATAAATATTTTATATTTATAGGTCTTTGGTTTGTTTCATAAGGCTAATTCAAGTAAAAATTGTAGATTAGATAAATTTAGTAAAATGATGTTTCTTGGAGTAGTGAAGTTGTCTTTGTTTCATGTTGAAACACTATAATTATATCATAGAAAAAATCTATCCTCCACTTGTTTAAGAAAAAAAACCTAGCTCTATAAAAAATCGTCTTGTTCAAAGTATATCTAAACATTTTAAAAGATAAAATTAGAAATAATTGTTAAAAAATATACTAACTCATATAAACATTTTAAAACCTTTTTTCATTTATTGACATCTAAATCCTTATTCCTAAATTTCAAGTAAGAAATCAATTTAAGATATAAATACATTCTACATTAAAATAAATTTTTTTTTTTTATAGGTCTTTGGTTTGTTTCATAAGGCTAATTCTTAAAAATGAAGTACAAATTGTAGATTAGATAAATTTAGTAAAATGCATGAATAATTGACCATTCTTAATTTTTGAACACAAAAATTTCAGCCTAATACTATTCAAGTTCCAGTTCCAAATGAGTAAAACTTCTTTATGAATGGAGACCGTGGCAAAAAAAAAAAAAAAATAAAGAACACTATATTTCTTAGCAGCTTACTACTCTCTCAGAAACAGCAAGGATATCGGCATCTCTGCTGAGATATTTCCATAAAAAACATGACCAGCAAGGAATAAACAATTCATGTATTGGACCATCATGGGTTACAACCCATGAGCGCCGCCTATCTTCCAATAACAGATGAGTTGAAGGAAGGATTAACTCTCTATAACGCTGAGAAACAACTTTCCATTGTTTGCCGCTTTGTGATTTGATACTGGCAAAGGCTTTTCTGGTATTGCAGGAATGACAACCTCTCCCTCCAACATCTTCAATGCCTGTACCATGCTCGGCCTTAAAGCCAGATTAACGTGAGTACACAAAATACCCACCTTAACAAATCTATCCATTGTGCATTTTCCAATCTATCAATTCAACTACTCTACTCATTTCTAGGAGCTTCCATGCCCAATCAATAATAAGGTATTCAGTCAAACATTCCACAGAGATATCTAGAGCCCTTCTGCTGCTCATGATTTCCAACAACACAACTCCAAAGCTATACACATCACTCTGATCTGTAAGAATTCCATACAGAGCATACTCCGACGCCAAATACCCACGCGTCCCGCTTATTTTTGACACGAGATATGATTACCCTTCACTCGCCAACCTCGCCAGCCCAAAATCAGCAACACGGGCATTCATGTCCTCATCTAGCAGAATGTTATTGGCCTTTATATCTCTGTGATATATCGCTGGCTGAACGTCGGAATGCAGATGACATAACCCCTTTGCAATCCCTATTATAATCTTCTTCCTCTGCTGCTACGTCAGCATTCTCCCGATGGCGTTTCTAAAAATGTGTTGATCGAGGCTGCCATTGGTGAGGTAGTCGTAAACGAGAAACCGCTGGAACGCCTCTTTGTCTTCACCGTGAACACCAAAACCTCGCAGAACCATCAAATTTCGGTGGTGAAAGCTGCTCTGAATCTCCACCTCGTTCCAAAAATCTGCATCATCATCGACAGAGCACTTCTTCATTCTCTTCACGGTAATCATCCGACTGTCGGGAAGCTTTCCCTTGTACACCATTCCAAAACTCCCCTGCCCGATTAAATTCGAGCAATTGAAATCACTCGTGGCTTTCTTGATTTGCCCTTTATTGAACCACACTACACGCATCTTCGACTTCATGCCGTTGATCAGAAGGCTTTTGTTTATTAATCTCTTAAAACACCTGTTCTTCGTGCTCGCCCTCCACCAGTAACGAATGATTCGTATAATGCTCATAGCCATGGCGGTGCCTACATCACCATGATCTTGCAATGGTCGAGAATATAGCTGTCTTAATCATGGGTAAAATAGCCTGCACCAACATCACCATGAATGCCTCCATTTTGATCGACATTTTCAATTGAGAATGTTGTCTCTATATCAAGTTGCTACAGACCAAGTCCAAAAATGCCCTTTCATGTTTGTAGTATTATACAAAAGAGGGAAGCTTACGTATTTTCTCTTAACCAAGGTTGGAAGATTTGTTGAATTGTAAACCAGCTGGCAGCCACTCCTCCCTCTACAAAGGATCGAAAGGAAACAGAACTATATATTCTATCGCAAATTGCAAAGAGGAAAAACACAATTACTTTGGATCCATGCTTGAGATGTAAATGTATTTAGTTAGGGCTCGTTTGGCAATGGGAATACCACTGGAATAGGCATGTGTGTATCTCTATTCTCCATTTGGGTGCAACAATGTTGAATCACGAATAGGAATACAACGGGAATAAGTATTCCAATTTTGTCCAAAAAAGGGACATACGCAATTCCACTAAATAGGTGCAATAGGAATTTTTATTCCTATTCCATTTATTACTTTGTTAGAAAATATAAAATTCTGGGTCTGTGCCCTCAACTTTATATTTGCCCTCACTTTTGTTTGCCGCTCATTCTTAGCTCATGTCTGTTAGCAGTAGGTGAAGGAAAATTTTATCCTCCATTTTTACCAGGTATGGAGCAGGGTTTCATTGCTTTTTCAATACAGGGTTCATCTTTTTTCTTTTTTATGTGATGTGTTTGAATACGGTTGTGTAGGGTTTTCTTTTACGGCATTGGCAAGAAGTTTCTACAACATTTGATGGGCAAAGAGGAGCAGAGTCCACAACAAGAGTGGGATGGTCAGATTTTGAGTTATGTAGATTGTGTTGTTTTCATAACATTGCATTCAATGAAGCCCCTTAGCTTCTATATTCCTTTGGTGCACATACGGTGCGCTGTTTGTTTATTTCAAACATTATTAATTTGTTTTTTATTTCTCCATTAATAGTATTTGTAGATGAGTTTCAAATCTCACTTTTATGTATATGTTTTGTTAATCTTCCTCTTGCAGACCCCAATGGATATGGATAGAACAAATCTAGAATGCCTCCATTTTATATGCGCTTTTGATGATTTTTATCCTTGCTAGTTTATCCCTTATTTCTATCTATCTTTTAATTTGAATGAACTTCATATAGGTGATGATTCAATTCTCCTCCTATCTAGTTCCTCAAGCAACCCTTTTTCCAGACCCGATAAGCTAGTGCATGTCTTTAGCACAAATGGGTATATTCTACTACTAAGCTCTAAAACTTTTTGTTGCATTTGACATTATAGTATTATTCCATTTTTATATAGTCTGTATAAAGCATATCGTCTAATCATTACATTCTATTAAAATGAATCGTTTTCAAACATTTTGTCAATTATTTGATGTACACCTTCTGCACTTGCATAGTTAATAAACATGTCTGCTAGATTAGTTCCCGAAAGAGGGTTTTGAGTAAGACTTGTCAAAAAAATCTGGGCATGGACTTTCTTAACCTACTTTTAATATCTTTACAAGCTTCTAATAAATTAAACAAATTAACATTACGGAGTTATATATTTGTGTATAGATATTGCAGTTCTCAGGTTCTTCATTCAGTATAAGTAATGACATGATCGTGGATGCAATGCTGAGAGTATTCTCTCTTCAAATTCTTCTTTTTATTATTATTTCTTATTAGCTACCCATATTGGAACTCATTGTATTTCTTGCTGATTGGGATCAAACATTGTCTATTCTTGCTAATCTTAATATATTTTTCAATTTCCAGTCTTTAAATTTTGTGCATGAGGATTGTAGGATGAGGATGACAGATCATGCTCTAATACTATTTTTGACAACCCATCTTTGAACCTTATAAAGATTTCCGTTTGAGAAACATGCCAAGGATATTTCTTATTGCTTATCTTAAATAAGAGTTTGTTCCACAATTTTCTTTCTTGTGTATCTTTGATTCTCAAAAACAATGAAGAAACCCTAATTTTATTTTTACTTCTACCACAATAATGTTTTTGTTGCCTCTAGATTTGGATTACAGGAAAAGAAGCCCTTATACAAATTTCATATGATATCTGCAACTTCTTATATTTCCAAGTGACATAAATTAATACCAAGGCCAAACACTTGTAATGTTCTATAAATAGTTACTGTGGTTTCAATATAGGGTCCCCAACCTATTAACTTTATTGGGCAAAAATTGTAGCTCATACAAAAAAAATATGTTAGCTTTGGTAGGAAAGTGCAATGAAGAGCAGCATGAGCATAACCATCTTATTTCTAGCTAACTCTCTAGCAACAAGCTAACTACATGTGTCAAACACTTTGTACCCCTTTTTAATGCTTTGATAATTTGCATACAAATCCATCATGATTTCATTGATATTGATGGAAATCCACTTTCAATTGCTAATTTTTTTTATTAAGCTCCATATCCTATTATAAAGTTGACATTTGGGGCATAGTAGGAATGTGTAGATTATGTATTTCAAATAAAGGCTTTTAGCTTTTAGTTATGATTTTTTGGAAAATATTCAAATCTAAAATTTTAATTGGGGGATTTCACAATTGGGAAACTAACAAAAGTTATCATTGTATCATTGTCTGATTTCATTGCCTAATAACCTGGACAATAACGTGATCCTAACAGAGTCTCTATAGGAGACATAGACCGGTTCCCAATGAAATACAACCATCAAAATCAAGAGCTCAAACAAAATAAAGAAGATACAGTCCAATGAGGCAGATAAACCTAGGGAAAAAATTGATGTTGATTGCTACAGGTATGAAGGACCTCTCTCATGGCTACCATAAACATTAACAATTGTTACCTTTAATCTATCTCCATAACCCTTTCTCTAATTTGTAGATTAGGTTACTGAATTTTGATAGTGCTCAGGGTGTCCTCATCATAATTATAACCATCTTCTTTATCTCCAACCTTGTTTTCATTGCCTTTGTTACTATGGACTACAAAGTTAACACAATACAATGGTAGGGACATGTAGATCAAAGTCCCTCTCTTAAAATAGTGGCATTTATCACTTCCAAGGTTCGTAATGGATGGGTTACAACTGCATTGGATAGGTCAAGGAAGCTTATGTGAGATGTCATAGTTTATTGCTGGAAACAATTTTTTTCCAAGCTTCTATTCATTGTCCCTTATTGATTTTCTAAACTTTTGAACATGGCATTCCTCTCTAAAGAAATCTGAAATATAACAAACAAAATCTCAATCTAAACTAGCAATTATTCTAACTTCAGATTTAAACAAAACACAAAAGATAATGATGTAATGAGAGATTAAAAGGAAATAAACTAAGTTACCACATTCACTCACTGAAGGCCAAATTTTAGAGTCGATTTGGTCCAAAGTTGGGTACACTTAGCTTCTCACATGGCATTCTTCTCACTGCATTCCTTGTGGTATTTTTCAAGGACACAGATTATTTTTGCAACATAATGAGACAACCACATATGCATCTTTTGATAGGTTGATTTGTTATCCTTAATTTGATAGGCATTGTGTCTCTTGGTGTAAGTCATATATATTCTCATTAGTTATACTAATAACTCTATTACTTATAGTTGTAGCTAACTATCATTGAGGACTTATATTTATTTTCTTAGTTTAATGGTTGGATATTCCGATCAATTCTAAATTAATTTTCCAAGTAAGTATTCACTAGGAAATGCATTCCAAATGTTGCGTAATGGGGAATCCCTGAGCCCCATTTTTTTCATGATTTTGATATGTCAATGAGAAAAAAAAAAAAAGAATTTACATCTTCCTTTGTCCTCTCCTAATGTAACCCAACTTCTAGGCCTCAAACTAGAAGGTGCTGAAGTATCAAAATAATGATGAATTAATTCTTGAAAGTTGTATTTGTTCTACTACATTGTATCTAACTCTGTTGCTTCTGTATCTTTTTCTTCTCCTCTCTCCAATTCTAGAAGATCTTTAGTAAGGAGGACATATAGTCCATTCACCATATGAATTAGAATCATCAAAATTGATGAACTCGTGTGAAATCAGTGAACGAATTGTATTTTCCACATCTGCGTCCTTTCATAGTTGACTTTGAAATCAAGCCATTGTACACCCTACATTGCCAAATCAGATCCTTTGTTGAAATCTTCAAAAAAAATTATAGAGACTTTTCCCTCATCAAGTTCTCAATGATCATTTTAATCCAAGTTTTAAAAAACCATAAAACTCTAGTCAAGACACAACACACACAATATTAGAACTCAAAATGTCTGAGCATAAAACCTTTTCATACACTAGAACAAAAATACTACTCATATGCTAGTAAAAACACCATCAAAATATCAAAAATATTGCTCATATGCTCTTATTTGTCTAAATTTTTTAATTTGATAGTAAAATTTTATGGTCACTTGTATGCACAACATCAGAGGTTAAATTCTCCCATGACAAGTAGAAGAGGAGTCAATTGTCATATTGAAAAGGATCTAAGTTAACATTCATCAACCACAAATACAAGAGACTAAATACAAATTGCAGTTAATCAATTTTTTGTAATAGAAATTAATCAATCATTCAATCTCAATTTAAAAAATAAGCTAAACATGATGATGCTCCAATGCTTTGTAAAAATGTCCATGAATCCATATGACTAAAATTGTATCCAAACGTATATTCACACTTGTTGGCTAGCATAATTGATTCTGAAGCTAATTGATATTATTGATAGTATATTTGTTCTTTTCCTTGTAATAACTTTGTAGTAACGTTTTTAATACCACATACCAATTCCATGGTAATATCAACTAATAACTCCATTAAAATGTTATATGACATTCAATGGATTCTACTAATGATATACAAGTTTACGAAAGCATTGTAGGAAGATCACGCTCTTGCATGTACTTTCCATTTATCTTGTAGCCCAAGTAGTATTCATAGTAGCAGCATCAGAAGATGCTAGAAGACACAAGTGCAAGCAAAGAAGGGTTGTTTGTCCTTTTTATAAACGTATTATATATTCCAATGAGATAGATTGCCATGACCAAATATGCATGACTATGGGAGCATTCTTCAAACTTGCCAATATTATAAGGAAAAAAGGGAGCATTAAAGATAAAATAAACATGAAATTTGAAGAACAACTAGTTATGTTGCTACATACTCTTGTCCACAATCTAAGGAATCATAAGATTGATCATAACTTTGGTCACGTAGGAGAGACAGTGAGTCACTACTTCCATAAGGTCTTGAAGGCTATCATATCACTCCATACCAGTTAGTTTTTGCCCAATTCTTCAAATACTCCTCTAGAAGTTATTGGGAAGGACCATTTTGATCCATACTTCAAGGTAAATCTCATATTGTCATATATTTTGTTACTTGAGTCTATTGCTACATATAAGAAAATAATATTTCTCACACTAGGACTACATTGGAGCGATTGATGGAACACATATACCAGTTACCATTGATGTGGACAACCTAGCAAAATATCATGATAGAAAAGGCCACTGTCACAAAATATTATAATGGGTGTATGTTTGTTTGACTACAAGTTTCAATATGTTCTTTCTAGTTGGAAAGGGTTAGCTACAAATAGTCGTATTCTTGCTTCAGCTCTGTCAAGAGTAGATCCACTACTAGTTCCCCTAGGTATATTAAATCATAATTTTAATGATAATATAGTCATTAATGTCAACCATAGTTTTTATGTTATTTCCAATCTATAATGTTATTTTTCCTTTGTATAGGAAAATTCTATTTAGTTGATGATGGCTATCCAAACGTTCTTGGATTTTGTGCCTCTTATCAGTGTACATGGTACAAATTAAACGAGTTTTGTAGAACCAACCCAATCAATAGTGTGCATGAGCTGTTTAACCACTGACACTCCTCTCTTAGGAATGTGATTGAGCACACATTTTGGTATTTTGAAGAAATGTTTTCCTATGTTGAAGCATTTGACATCCTATAGTATCATGAGTCAAACAAAGATCATGTTAGCATGTTGTATACTACAAAATTTTACTATGATAGAGGATGGTGTTCCATTCAATATGGAAATTGAAGAAGATGATGATTGGGATGGGATAAATGTGTCAATTCTTGAAACTTATGGGATGAATCAATGAGATAGAGATATCTGGGGATATTTTCAAGATGAAATAGCATGAAGGATGTGGGAGGGCTATAGATCTCAACATTAGTTGTTTTGTATCGACATTAGTTGTTCTTTTTACTTGTATTTACACATTTTTTTCTCACTTTTGAACAACTACAATACTTGAATTGACATTTCGTATAGACTATTGATTCATTAACTTTGATATTATGAATTATGAATTGCAAATAAGAATTATTATTATGCTTTAAAACTATTGATTGATTGATTTAAAACTATGATTTATGAACTACAAATTAGAATTATTGTTATGCTTTCAAATTGTTGATTGTGTGATTTATGAATTGCAAATCAGAATTACTATTATGCTTTCAAATCCCTCATTGAGTGATTTACAACTATGATTTATGAATTGGAAATCAGAATTACTAATATTCCTTTAAATTTTTTATTGAGTGATTTAAAACTATGATTTATGAATTGCAAACCAAAATTATTGTTATGCTTTAAATTTGTTGATTAAGTGATTTAAAATTGCGATTTATGAATTGTGAATCAAAAATATTCTTATGCTTTAATTTAGAACTCTTTGGAACCTATTTAAAATAAAAAATCCAGGCTATTTTGTACCCACTATTTTAGAACAGGTAGTTGTTTTGTACTCATTATTACTAACAACTCATTACTTATTGCAAGTTTTGCAACAATATAATAGTTACTTATCTCAAAGCTGAAAATATCTTTTACTAATCTATTGACAAGCATACATGTGGATCTTCATATGCCCCTCATTGCTACCCCCGTTGCTAGTTATTCTAGAAGTCCAAAAGTGGTATGGACTAGAGAGATGGAGTGAAAACTTCTAGATTTTCTCCTTGAGCATGTTACTCTAGGAATGAAAGGTGAAGGAGGTTTTCAGAAAGAAGCATGGACAATGATAGAGAGGAGATTCAATAAAGAGTCAAAGTTGAATCTTGGAAGAGATAACTTTAAAAATAATTTGAAAACATGGAAGTCACTGCATAGAATAATGAAAGAGTTGAGAAATTAAAAAGGGTTTTCTTGGAACGAGACAACTCATTGCATGGATGCCAAGGACATCATAAGGATGAAATTTTGAAGGTAATGTCCTCTTCAAAGTCATGTCTTATTCTAATTTCAAACAAATATCTAATTATTTAATTTTTCCAATGTGTAGATAAACAAATTTAGGATTGCAAAAGTTTATAAGAGGTAGCCATTCACCTATTTTAATGATCTAGAGATCATTGTGGGAAATGACATGGTGGAAGGAAATGTGGCTACAATGGTGCAAGATGCTGAAGATGGTAACCTCTTTGATGAGGTTGTTGATCTGGGTGATGACGAGGAAATTAATACGCCTCTGAATGTTGTTCATGATTTAGATGAAGATTACCTTTAGTCAAATTAGTCCACTACATCCATTAGACACATTCCTTCCACAAAAATGATAAGGAGGACAAAGAGGAGGAAGGCAAGCGTGGCCGCTTCTTTGGATGTAATATTTGAAAGAATCCATGTGATACGGGAGGGAATCAATAAGTTGCACACCATCAAATTTGATAAAGAGGATATTAAGAAAGATGCTACAAATTTTGTTTGCTGCCTTGAAATCCATCCCCAAAATTAGTTGAGAGACTATGATTATTGCATCTGATAGTTTTATGCAAGAACCAACAAGATCTATTTGGTTCTTTGAGATGGATGACTCAGTGAGGGAAGATTCTATTAGATATAAATTTGGACGATTGTAATGGCTTTATTTGAAAGAAATATTTAAATGTCAATTTATTTTTTCTTTCAAGCTAGGAGAGGGTGTCATACTTTTGTATTGAACTACTGATCCAAAAAGGATATTGTAATTAATTTTTGAAATCGATTTATGTTTCATGTCATTTTGATATTGTAATAGTTGTTTCAAACTACTGTGACAAACTGTGAAATCAAATTGCTTCACTTGTGTAGATGTTGAACATATGTATAGCATTGTCCATTGTTCAAAAACATAGCAACAACATTAACCTATAGCTTATAGTAGTACCTTGTAGCTTACCCTATACTATCATAACAACACTACAAATGAACTCACATTTATGCTTGAAATGTAAAGGAATCTCAATAGTAGAGCAGTATGATATTTTTATTTAATCTTTCAGATTATGCCACAACTTTATTAGGTGTATTGTATTAAACTAGATTCATTCAAAGTCCATCATTTTTGCTAACTAGTCCTCAATTTTAGCCAACTACTAGAGAACATAGACACTATATTCTGTAAAAGCCTTAATGTATCTACAAAAAGAATTTAAGGCATCTCAATAGTGCCCCTATAAATTTTGAAAGGGTTGATTCCCATTTTAAATTATCTACAACTCACATGTACTGAACTATAGCAAATTGGATGGCTCTCTCCATGCCAGAAGTAAACAAATTTCCAAATTCTAAAGAGTATATTGTCGATTTCATAGGAGAATTTTAAAGCTCAGTTGCTAAGGCTTGCTTCACATCAAGGCCTCCGTGATTCATGAAGAGCTCATGGAATTTTTCTTTGTTGTAGTATTCCTAATAAAATATGAGCATCTAAGGAAAAATAAGGTCAAGTGAACTTTATTCATCATAGTGGTATAGGAAATTTCAATATTTTCGTTTAAACTATAGGGGAAGTATGATAAAAAAATAAAACAAGGTCAGACCTTACTCAGAACATACAGAAATAACAAGGACATTTATGTGGAAATTCACACTATGTCTGTACATTAATAAAATATTGGTGAGATTCATGTGTGGCAAGCACATAAAAATATGGTATTTTCCAACCATTGTGTGAATTGAACTGGAAAATAGAGTACCCATTTGTGAATTTATGAATAAAAACTTGGAGTGGGGTCATGGCTCCAAGGTTGCTTTATATCCTTTGCATGAAGTTTCAACACACTTATCAACTAAATTCTCTCTTTTTTTTTTTTCACCTATTTTAATTTTAAATACAATCCGCTCTAGCTCAATAGTTTATGTTTCAACAAGAAATTTACAAGGAAAACATAGGTAACCTTCAGAAACTCGCACTTCAGTTGTTTCATTTTGCAATTTAGGGCATGATAGGTCTATTAACAATGAACATGCATATGAATTGATTGTCTATTCAGACCTTACTATTAAGAAATTTCAAGCTTTCCTTAATCTTGTTTGACACAGGAAGAGAATCTCTCTCTCTCTCTCTCTCTCTCTCTCTCTCTCTCTCTCTCTCTCTCTCTCTCTCTCTCTCTCTCTCTCTCTCTCTCTCTCTCTAACACACACACACAACAACATGAAAGTTAAAATTGTCATTTAATCTTACAGTGCTCACTACTTTTGGAAGAATGTGAATAAAATAACAAAGAAACATACTTAGTTCATGCATCTAGAAGTAGTTCTCCCAATGTCTATTCCAATTCCATCCATACCATGTAGAATCAGAGCAACACTACCCTGTAGCTTACAATAGTGACCAAAATTGTAAAATGAAATGCTTGAAATCATTAGAGACAAATAGTAGATGTCAAATCAACACCTGTTAGAATCAAAACAACATCAAAGGCTAGATTATTTGTACTACTAAACTATAACACTCTCAAAATTAGATCCATTAAAACCAGACATGCATGACTAAAATCAGAACAACATCAAAGGCTAGAGTATTTACTACTAAACTATAACACACTCTCAAAATTAGATCCATTAAAACCATATACAAAAGGATCCAATTGACCCATTAAAAGCACAAACATAGAAAATGGCCCATGAAATAGTATGGTCCTAGGTTGCTTTCATTATTTGTCTTGGTTGAAATAATTCTTTTTGATATGTTTGTGCTGAATTTTGAGATATTTTTTGATTCAGCTTTGAGTTATAAAATGTGCCTAGAAAAAGTTCAAATGATCATATAAACTATTTAGTTGAGGTCATTATCATTTTATAAATTGGATTCTTCTATAATGAATGTATGTAAAATAATATATGTTGTTAATTGAATGTTTCATTTTATTTGTATTTGTATATATTTTATATAGGGTTGATGGATTTAAATTTCCCAATGTGTGAGTGTGATTTTGGCCATGTAGTATTGAAGACCTTGTGCACAACAAATAATCCAAAGTGTAAATTCTTTTGTTGTCCAAATGGAAGAAAGGTTATTACTAATTTTTGTATATGTTTACATTTTTTGTATAAACTAATTGTTGTGGACACTACTAATTTAGATTTTGTTTTGCAAGGGGATAGTGGTTGTAATTTCTTTTAGTGGGTCAATGATGTCCCACCCACATCTATCGTAGCTAAATCTGTAGCCCATGAAAGTACTAATTACAAGTTGTGCAGGGTCCGAGAGAGGGAAAACATGTTTCTTTGAGGCATCTTAGGAATTATAATTATTTCAATCTTACTAGTCTTTTGGGACCATATGCGTAAATGTAGTTAAAAGTCAAAGAAACTATTGTACATTGTAATTTATTTTATGATTTTGAATAGAAATGGTGGACATACCTAATAACAATTTGACTATTTTGTTGTTCGGAACTCATTTTTGATCGTATTGTGGTGACTAATTCTATTAAAATGAAGAATAAGTTATATTAGTTTCATCACTATCTCAATTGATTTTTGTCTAATTTTTAAAAAAAAAATCCATAATTTAACTTCACTCTAAATTTTTTTTAAAAAAATCTTTAAAAAAAGAAGTAATCCAACTCATTAAAATGTATAATGAAAAAAATATTAAATAACAATAAAAAATAATCTTATTCCAATACCAGTTTTGCACAACGAAATGAGATTATACATATTCCCAATTGAATTCGAGGTGAACCAAACTGAGAAGAGGAATACGTATTCTGATTTTCTATTCTCAGAATAACAAACCTAGAATAACTATTCCTATTCCTATTTTCCTATTCCGCTTGCCAAACAAACCCTTTAAGTGGATATGAAAAAAGGAATAAGTGAATAAAATGCAAATGTAGGATTTGGTTTCAACATTTGTGACTATAAAAAGTGGTGAGTCAATGATTACGTTTCATGAATTCAAAAAATATATGTGAATGTGGCTCATTAAGACTTCTTTACTCAGCTTTTAAGTGTTCTAATGTGGATTTCATTTTGATGATTTGTGTTTTTTTAAAATCTTTTTAATGTATAATTTTTTTATTAAATTTTAATTGGTTATAAAACTGTGCATAAGTTTTTTCAATTATTTTAGCTTATCTATTTAAAAATATATAATGTTCTTATTGTCTATTGTTAATTGCATAAATTTCTATTTTTTCTTAATTAGCAGTTGCACGCTTTCGTACGTTTACAATGATAAGTAGATAGGTTTTTGATAAAAAAATTTATAGGTAGGTGCTTGATAATTGAAAAAATAACCTCATGTAATAAATCCAATTATAAATAATTTCTAATTTAATAAATCTTTTAAATAGAGGGAAAATATTATTTATTTATATTCATTTTATAACATAGGATTATATTTTAAAAAAAATCTCCACTAAAAAAATTGTTTTGAAATTCAATTGGAGAAATAAAAATAAAAATATTAAAAAAATAGCAACCTAATTACATCCTCCCAGAAATATCCTATTGGCTAAATGAATTATAAAAACTAAAAATTGATATTTAATAAAAAAATAGCAATTGTCATCAAACATAGTGGCAAGCTCGGAGGGGTCGGTAGAAGGGCAGGATGGCAATGCTACTTCGAATGTGAAATTACCAAGTACAAAAATGGCAATAGCAAGCACGATGTTGGATGTCTAGAGGGATTTGTAGGGGTGTCTTATCTTGCTACAAGCTTTATTCCTAACAATATTATGTTCCCAGAATCACTGGGAGTTTCCTCTAAATCTACCTTGAAGCATGTTGTTGTGGTGACTTTAGCTAGAGTGTCTGAGATTACGGTCCCACTTTCCTCATGTGTCACTTGTGGTTCTAACAAGGGGAGTCCCATGGATCCTTTGGATTTGGGCTATGGGGACCCTATGAATGGGATGTTCAAGTGGTAATGAAAAGATTGAGGGAGATTTTTGGGGTCACCTTGAATAACATACCTTCATTTCTTGTCGAACCTGTCAAAGTGGGATGCTAGAATAGGGAATTATTGATTTATTTTCCATACCCTCTTTTGGATTCTTCTATTTCAGCTTTGGAGTTGATGCTTATAGGTAAGTTTCTTGAATCTTGTCTCAATATTGAGGAAGTTCATTCCTAGGTTAAAAAATTGTATTTGAAATGCCAAGTTGAGATTGTGGCTCTTCCCAAGGGCTTCATGTCCTTTGAATTCTCTAATAAATAGGATTGTAATTATATTCTTTTCTAGGGTCCTTGGATGATTGGAAAAATGGCCCTATCTTTTCAAAAATGGGCTCCTAAATGTACCTTTGAGGACAATTTTTTTTCCTTTGCCCTGGTTTGGGTTAAACTCCCTGGGTTACCATTGGAGCTTTGGAATGAAGCAATTTTTAAAGGCATCATAGCTTGCCTTGGTCAATTGGTGGTTGTTGATTAGTGTACAATAGCTAGATCTAGGCTGGTCTCTACTTGTATTTGTGTTAATGTTTGTAGACTCAAAAACTTGTCATCTAGTATAACAATTAACTCAAAGTAGGGGCTACTCAAATAGGAGATGGAACTAAAAACCCTTCCCTTTCTCTATTTTATTTGCAACAAGATAAGTCATTGGGCTAAAAGTTATCCTAAAAAAATTAAAAAGGTTCCTCAACCTCATCTTCCCCTTTATCAAAAAAAAGGAACATGGATCTTAAGCAGGGTCCTCTCCCCAAGAACTATGAGGTGGAGGATTCTAGTCAAGTGAATCAAAGTATTCAAGTGTCTCTCTGAAGTTAATGGGTGTGGAGCATTCTCTTATGGGTCCCAATCTTGCTATGGGATGTTGCCTCAAAGACCTCTAAAAGTAGGTAACCTCTCCTTTAAGGTTGTGGCTAATACTTTTGATACTGAGTTGCAATCAGAGTTTATGCATTCTTAGAGGGTGGGTCCTTTGGAGGACAAGGTTCTATTTGAAGATGGTTTGATGGATCATGAATCTAAGGAAGAATTTGCTAGGGAACATTTGGAAAGAATTTTTAGGCCCCAAAGAGTTGGTTGAGGGTGTGGTGGGTTCCCCTTCTTCTAATGTGCTCATCCAAAATTTCCAAATTGTGCTACCTAGACCTTTTGTTTCAAGTGTAAAGGCAGCTATGAACTTTTTAGAGCTCAAGGTTTAGCCCTGGAAGCTTTCTAACTCAATTGAGATCCTTTCTAAGGTCCCAAATACTTGTTTCTCTCTAGAGGGCTAGTGGTTAGAAGTGTCAGTTAAGCATAACTCTTTTCTTTCCTCTTATGAGCAACCTTGGCAATTTGTGAATAATAGAAGAAAAAGTTAAGCAACGAATGCCTTCTTTTATCAATAAAGTGACCATGAGTCTTATCAAACTAGATGCGGGAGGAAAGAAATCAATTCCTAGCAAAAAGAATGAAAAGGAAGCTCGGGAATCACCCAGTAAGCAGGATATTGTGGCTAGAAAATAGAAAACCATTTAGGAGATACGCTCCCCTTATTCTAAATCAATATTTTTTCTAGAATATTAGGGGATTGAATACCCCTCATAAGAAATATTTAGTGAGGAATGTGATTTGGGATCATAAATGGGTATGTGCAAGGTCATGGTCAACCAAACTATGGCCTTAAGTGGCAGTGAAAAACCAACAAATCAGGGTTATGTCAACTTGACACATAATTTTAAAGTGGTTCTAGACTTTACATCTAAAAGTTGTAAGAAAATAATCTGTAGGAAATTGAATGTATTTTCTAAACTACTAGGCCTTATTTGGAGAAAAAATATTTAATTGGTCAAAATTTTGGATATTAATGCAGTACTACAAAAATTTTGAGGCAAAAATTAAAAGTAGCTGTATGTCTAACCACCTTAAGCAAAATCAAATGATAATATTTTTTAATATAATTATAGATATAAAAATTAGACACATGCTCGAATGTGATGCATATTATTGGGTATTTTTATTCCAAATAAATAATTAAATATGAATTTTCTACTAAAAATTTTTTGAGAAAAAAAATCCCGTGCCTGACCACCTTAACTAATTGAAAACTTTACCAAATTTATTTTTTTCCCCTTATACTAAGTGAAGCATAGAATGTGATGCAACTTTTGGATTTAAAAAATGTTATACCATTTGAAAGTTATAACTATTTTTTTATTAGTATGTCAATCAACACTTTATAATCATCTTCGTTGAAAATTAACTAATAAATACTTATCAAACTCAGAATTTGATAGAAATTATATTCCTAGAATCTCAAGAGTGTTATTAAAATACCCTTTTCATTTCATTTAGTTTTGATGAAAATAACATTGTCAGATGGCTACCCAAAGTCTAAGTGTCAGTGAAACCCTTCTGAAACAGGTTTTTTGGGTTGACCAAATAGGCTTGGTAAATACCGAGCCTGATCAAATGTTAGGATAAACCATGGACAAAAATAAAACTATATGCAAATATAATCAATAACAGAAAATAATAGATCACACAGAAATGAACACAAGGCACCACTATTTATGAAGTATGTACAATACTTTCCTAATCAGTCACCACAATCTAACAATCCCCCACTTGGGGACTGATCAGGCTCCACACTAAACAACATCGTGCGCTTAGAGACTAATCTTGTAGCAATACAACTACCACATGGGGCTCCCACTGGATCAAACCACCTTGGACTCTGTTGTTCTTTTATTCATGTTCAGTCTAAAAGACCAACCGAAGCTGAAGAGGAGTTCAGCTTCTCCCTTGTTACAACCTTTGTCAACATATCTATTGGATTGTCATTGGTATGTATGTTCTCTAACTTTAACTGTCCATCCTCCAAAACTGACCGAATGAAATGGTACCGCAACTGTATGTGTTTGGTCTTATAATGAAGAGCTGAATTCTTAGCAAGATGAATGGCACTCTGACTATATGTAAGCAAATAATTGTCCTTCTGAGGATGTCCCAATTCTTCCAAGAAGAACTGAAGCCATATCATCTCCTTGGCTGCCTTTGTAGCAGCAACATACTTTGCCTCTATAGTGGATAAAGCATTAATCTTCTGTAACCTAGAAACACAGCTCACGGTTGCCCCACAAACAATAAAGACATAACCTGTAGTACTGCACCTGGTATCAATATCCCCTACCAAATCTGAGTCAACATAGCCCTATAAATCAGTAGTAGAGCCCTCAAAGTGTAAACACTTATTGGATGTCCCTCTCAAATATCTGAGAATCCACTTGACAGCATTCCAATGCTCAAATCTTGGATGACTCATATACCTGCTAACGACTCCCACTACATGTGCAACATCTGGCCTAGTGCATACCATACCATAGGGTACCTTGGACATCTTATCCTCCTCTTCCTGTGTCTTGGGACACATCTCCTTAGTCAATTTCAAATGACCAGGTAAAGGTGTGCTGATAGATTTAGCATTCTCCATATATAAACATTGCAACACCTTCTCAACATAATTAGCCTGAGATAGCATCAAGATTCTGTTCTTCCTATCTCTATAAATCTTCATACCAAGGATTTGTTTTGCTGCCCCCAAATCCTTCATAGCAAATGCATGTGCTAACTGGCGTTTTAGTCCCTTAATATGATCCATGTTAGACCCAACTATAAACATATCATCAACATATAGACATAAAATAATGTAGCTATCATCATCCAACCTCTTAAAATAAACACAATAATCTGAATGACACCTATTATATCCATGCTCATGCATAAAACTATCAAATTTCAGATACCATTGCCGAGGTGCTTGCTTCAAGCCATATAACTTTTCTTCAATTTGCACACTAAGTTCTCCTTACCTTTGACCTCAAAACCCTATGGCTGAGCCATATATATTTCTTCATCCAAATCACCATGAAGAAAGGCTATTTTAACATCTAGCTGCTCTAAATGCAAATCTTCAGTAGCCACAAGACTTAAAATAGTATGAATAGACGTCATTTTAACAATAGGAGAAAATATCTCATCAAAATAAATTCCCTTTTTCTGTGCAAATCCTTTTACAACTAACCTAGCCTTAAATCTTTTCTTACCTCCTTCCTCTTCTTTCAACTTGTAAACCCACTTATTCTGTAAAGCCTTTTTACCTGCAGGCAACTTGCACAAATCTCATGTCTTATTTTTCAGCAAAGAGTCCACTTCATCTTTCATTGCAGACTCCCACTGAATCTTAGTATCCACCTGCACAGCTTCATCATAACTTTTAGGTTCACCAGCATCAATAAGTAAAATAGAATACAAAGAGGGAGAAAACCTTTGTGGAGGTCTAATTTGCCTTGTTGACCGTCTAACATTTACTGGTGTGTGTGGTATTTGTTGTTGCAGTTGTTGCACATCATGAGGAATGGCTGGAACATCAGATTTTGGAGTATCATCCAGCACTACATAATCATCTTCTTCCTTCTCATGTTGTTGCAACAGATCTTTGTACAACACTTTCTCATTTAATATGACATCCTGACCTCTAACAATTTTAAGATTTTCAAAATTGCAAAGCCTATAACCAAATTCATTAATTCCATATCCAAAAAAGACACATTTCTTTGATTTATCTTCTAGCTTGGTTCTATTTTCAGAGTCTATATGAGCAGAAGCTTCACAACCGAAGGTCTTGAGAAAAGAATAACTCACCTTCTTACCAGTCCATGCTTCTTCTGGAATACCACAACCCAAAGGAGTAGAGGGACCTCTATTAATAAAATATATTGTAGTATTGATAGCCTCTACCCACATGTGTAAGGGCAACCCAACATGCAACCTCATGCTCCTTGCACGCTCCATTATAGACCTGTTCATGCGTTCAGCTGCTCCATTTTCCTATGGAGTCCTTGGAACAGTTTTTTGTCTACGAATACCATTAGTGGAGCAATAATCTTCAAATTCATGACTGCAATACTCACCACCATTATTAGATCTGAGACATTTTAATTTCTTACCTGTCTCATTTTCAACCAAGCATTTCCATTTCTTAAAAGTTTGAAACATATCAAATTTCTGTCTAAGAAAATAAATCCATACTTTTCTAGTTGCATCATCAATAAATGTAACATAATAATGAGAGCCACCAAGGGAAGATACCTAAGCCGGTCCCCATACATCTGTATGCACAAGCTCTAATTTCTCCTTTTTGTTTTCCTTCCCTATCTTTACAAAACTCACTCTCTTTTGTTTTCCATACACACAACTTTCATAGAAATTCATATTCACACATTTTAGACTTGGTAAAACTTTCTTTGAATGAAGTAATTTCATACCTTTCTCACTCATGTGCCCAAGTCTATTGTGCCACAGCGCTGTATCAGAATCTACAGTAGCTATTTGTTCTCCCTGCTCAACTGCAGCAATTGTTCCTGAACATTCATTTTTCTCTGAAACAATCAAAGTAGAAGGAACAATATGACATATACAAAGATATAAGGTGCCTACTTTCACACCTTTTTCTACTACAAGGGAACCTTTTGAAACCTTGCAATTTTTATTATTAAAAGTAACTACACAACCCTCATCACCGAGTTGCCCTGCTGAAATTAAATTCCTACTTAGTTTTGAAACATGTCTTACCTCATGTAGTAGCCAATGATTCCCATTTTGCAACTTAATCTTAATTTTTCCCTTTCCAACAATCTGACAGGGTTCATTATCCCCCAAATAAACAAGCCCAAAATCCCCTTGGACATAATCAATGAAATAACCTCTATGAGGTGTAGCATGAAATGAAGCACTAGAATCTAAAACCCATGAATCATCAAAATTCTCTAAAGATAGAAACAAAGCATCCTCTTCAGATTTTTTACTTACCACATTTGCCTCCTTGTCTCCATCTTATTTATCTCCTTCATTTTTCTTTTGATTCCAGCAATCTTTCTTTTCGTGCCCTGGTTTCCCATAGTACCAGCAATCATTTGGTCCTCTCGATTGAGACCTCTTCCCCTTTGACTTTCCTCTTGATTTCCCATGATTTCCAGAGTTACTTCCTCTTTTAGTCATTCTACCCCTGCTTTGTGCATTTAAAGCATTTCCTAATGTAGATCCACCTGAGGATTTCCTACGAGTTTCCTCACTTAAAATAACACCGATCACATCATCATATTTTAGGGTACTAGATCTTGGAATAGAATTACTCACAGCCATTACCAAGCCATTCTAGCTTTCAGGTAAAGAACACAAAATCAAGAGAGCCCTAATTTCTTCATCAAAATTGATACCCACAGAAGACAATTGACTAGTAATAGTATTAAACTCATTTAAATGATTTGCAACAGATCCACCTTCTGCCATTTTCATATTAAATAAACGCTTCATGAGAAATACCTTGTTTGAAGTGGAGGGCTTTTCATATAGTGTTGCTATGGTTTTCATCAAATCTTCTATCGTTTTTGCTTTTGTAATATTAAATGCCACCGATGGTGCCAAGCATAACTGAATGCTTTCGAGTGCCTTTCTATCTAAGAGATCCCATTCAGCCTCTGACATAGTTCCCTGATTCTTGGCTTTACCTTCCAACGGCTTCCATAAATCATTATGATATAGATAGTCTTCCATTTGCATCTTCCATAATTGGAAGTTCTGCCCATTAAACCTGTCAACCCTCAGCTTACCCTCATTTGCCATCACTCCCACTCAACCCTGAGACTCCCACTTAACCATGAAACTTCACTGTAGAGGATAATTAAAAGACAACCTCGCTCTGATACCACTTGTTAGGATAAACCACGGATAGAAATAAAACTATATGCAAATATAATCAATAACAGAAAATAATAGATCACACATAAATGAACACAAGGCACTAAGATTTAACGTGGTTCACCCAATCCTTGGGCTATGTCCACCAAATAGCAAGTCTGATCTTATTACAATCTAGTGATTACAACCTGATTACAATCCGTAATCCCTTACAGCTCAATACCACCGTAAGAACCAATTTCGCATCACAACATAATGAAAAATACCCAACCCTAAGCCCTTTTATACAAGTATTAAACCGCTTTAGGGTTATAACATGTTGGCCATAATATGTCAGCTACCATGTCGGCCACGGCCCAAAAAAAATTTTCGGGCCGATGCCCTGAACCCCACTATTTATGAAGTATGTACAGTACTTTCCTGATGAGTCACCACAATCTAACATCAAATACCTAAACTCAAATCAGGTATCTGATTACTGTGAGTTTTCCAATTGCAAATATGGAGGGAAATTTGAGAGGGAAACTTCAGAGAGTTTTAGAAGGAAATTTATTTGGGGGAAATGTGGACATTAATATTATTATTACATATGATTATGAGTATTATTATTAACTATTATTATTATATATGATTATAATTATTATTATTATATATGATAAATATTATTATTAAATATATATAGTAATATTATATGATTATTATTATATATAATAATATATATGGTTATTATTATTATTAAATATATAATCTAGTAATATATATGATTATTATTGTTATATAATCTGATAATATATTATTATTATATTAAAATATACAATATTATATTATTATTAAATATAATATTATCATGAAATGCATCAAGAGGGGTCATAGGTTAACCTATAACCCCTTTCAACACATTTCATGATAACATATGTCCCTAGAGCCCCTAGTGACCCCTTTCGATGCATTCTAAATGGGTCTGTAGGGGTCTTAGGGCCCCTAGAGATATATGTTGTCATGAAATGCATCGATAGCAGTCATAAGTTTACCTATGAACCCTCTCGATGCATTGGAATGAACCAAATATTTCACTAGGGGTCCTAATGCCCATAGGGACATATGTTGTCATGAAATACATCAAGAGGGGTCAACCTATGACTGCTCTAGACACATTAGAACCAACCAAATGCATCCCAAGGGGTACTAGGGCCCCTAAGGACATACGTTCTCATGAAATGCATTGATAGGGGTCATAGGTTAACCTATGACCCCTCTCGATTCATTAAAACCAACCAAATGCATCCCTAGGGCCCCAGTGACATACGTTGTCATGAAATGTGTTGAGAGGGGTCATAGGTTAACCTATGACCACCCTCGACACATTAGAACCAACCAAATGCATCCCTAGGGGTCCTAGGGCCCCTAGGGACATACGTTGTCATGAAATGCATTGAGAGGGGTCATAGGTTGATGCATTGAAACCAACCAAATACATCTCAATGTCCCTAGCACCCCTAGGGACATGCATTATCATCAAATGCATCAATACGGTTCATAGGTTAACCTATGACTCCTCTCGATGCATTAGAACTAACCAAATATGTCCCTAGGGGTCTTAGGGCCCCTAGGGACATACGTTGTCATGAAATGTGTTGAGGCCCCTCTTAATGCATTAGAACCAACCAAATGCATCCCTAGGGGTCCTAGGACCCCTAGGGACATATGTTGTCATGAAATGCATTGATAGGGGTCATAGGTTAACCTATGACCCCTCTTGATGTATTGGAACCAACCAAATGTGTCCCTAGGGGTCCTAGGGCCCCTAGGGACATATGTTGTCATGAAATACATCAAGAGGGGTCATAGGTTAATCTATGACCCCTCTCAATGCATTTCATGACAACCTATGTCCCTAGGGGTCGAGAGGGGTCATAGGTTAACCTATGACCCCTCTTGATGCATTAGAACCAACCAAATATGTCCCTAGGGGCCCTAGCACCCCTAGGGACATAGGTTTTCATGAAATGCATCGACAAAGGTCATAGGTTAGCCAATGACCCCTCTCGATGCATTGGAACCAACCAAATGCATCCCTAGGGGTCCTAGGGCCCCTAGGGAGATATGTTGTTATAAAATGTGTCGAACCTATGACCCCTCTTGATGTATTAGAACCAACCAAATGCGTCCCTAGGGGCCCTAGAGCCCCTAGGGACATATGTTGTCATTAAATGCGTTGAGAGGAGTCATAGGTTAATCTATGACCCCTCTTGATGCATTGGAACCAACCAAATGTGTCCCTAGGGGTCCTAGGGCCCCCACCGACATATGTTGTCATGAAATGCAAAACCTATAACCCCTCTCAACGCATTTGAACCAACCAAATGTGTCCTTAGGGGTCCTAGGGCCCCTAGGGACATACATTGCTATAAATGCCTCTCGACGCATTTCATGTCCCTAGGGACATAGGTTGTCATGAAATGCATCGAGAGGGGTCATAGGTTAACCTATGACCCCTCTTGATGCATTGGAACCAACCAAATGTGTCCCTAGGGCCCCTAGAAGCCCAAGGGACATAGATTGTCATGAAATGAGTCGACAGGGGTCATAGGTTAACTAATGACTCCTCTTGACACATTAGAACCAACCAAATGTGTCCCTAGGGGTCCTAGGGCCCCTAGGACATATGTTGTCATGAAATGCATCAAGAGGGGTCATAGGTTAACCTATGAACCCTCTTAATGCATTGGAACCAACCAAATGTGTCCCTAGGAGTCCTAGGGACCATAGGGACAATCGTTGTCATGAAATGCGCCAAACACATTAGAACCAACTAGATGCATCCCTAAGGGCCCTATGGCCCCTAGGAACATAGGTTGTCATGAAATGCATCAAGAGGGGTCATAGGTTAACCTATGACCCCTCTCAACGAATTGGAACCAACCAAGTTTTTCCCTAGGGGCCCTAGGACCCTTAGGAACATAGGTTGTCATGAAATGCATCGAGCCTCTTGATGCATTAGAGAGCCAACCAAATGGATCATAGGTCATAATAATAATAATAATAATAATAATAACAATAATAATCTATGTTGTTATATTTAATAATAATAATAATAATCTATGTTGTTATATTTAATAATAATAGTAAAAATAATAATACTATACTATAATAATCATATATATATATTCATATATATTATATTTATAGATAATAATAATAATAATAACAAAAACAACATATATTGCGTTATTATATTTAATAATAATAGTAGAAATAATAATAATATAATATAATAATCATATATGTATTAATATATATATATTATATTTATAAATAATAATAATAATAATAACATATATTACATTATCATATTTAATAATAATCGTAATAATAATAATAATATAATATAATAATTTCATATATATATTAATATATATATTATATTTATAGATAATAATAATAATAATAACATATATTATTAGATTTAATTATAATCTAATCTAATAATCACATATATTAACAATAATAATAGGTCATAATAATCATAGGTCGTAATAATATATAATACATAATAATAATCTTATATAATATTAATCATCATACACTGCCCATAATTCCCTCAAAAATATTCGCATCAATATCGGATATCTGATTTGAAATCGAATATTCGATTTATTATCGAGTATCCAATCTTAGATCGGATATTCGATTAAACTAGCATGATTTTCCCAATATATTCCCTATCACTATAGACCTAACAACATTGCTTTTTGTGGGCCATTTTCACGAGTTTTGAGAAAACTGACATTTTGGGGCCCAAATGATAAAAAAAGGTTTGATAATATATCATTAGGTGTTCAATATTTTCATTTGAATGAGGAGCAATAGCCATCGAAAGGTTAAATGCAAAAGGAAGGTATCCAATGAAGACATTGCAGCATATAAGGAAAGGGACAAGGTAAATCACCAAAGGAAAAGACAATGTATGTTAAATGTGAGTCAAGTTGACGATGAATTGGTTGAAGGTAAAATCATAGAGTCAGATGATGAATATGTACAGTTGGGGAATGAAAATGTACCAATTGATAATGATAATGTTGTGATTGAAAATTTAGAGAATGAAAATTTGGGGGATGAAATGCTACCAAGTCATAATGTAAATTGCATGATTGACCATGCCGAACATGACAATGCATAGGAACCTTACATATCTTCTAATTATAATCGACATGAAGGTTTTAGAACACCAAAATGGATAATTTAAATTGATGAAATGATTATTACCAATTTGGAAGGGAAAAAATCAGAAAGAACCATTCGATTATGGGCTTCAAGACTATATAAGATTTTTTTTTGGCAACAAGATAGTGGTGGAGCAATGTTAGCTTTTTATGTAGTTATTAAACATGCAAAATATGAGACATGTGCTTTCCAAATTGAAGATTTGTATAAATAAAAAAATGGAAAGAAATTGCATTATTGTGAAGAATCTTTTCAGTGCTCTCAATAGCATTGGGAAAAATAGTAGGGAGAAGGATAAGAGAGCTGCTCGAAGGGTTATTACAACCTCTTTGGTAAGTCATCATTTGACAAAGGGTAGATATATGAGACAAATTTGTATTGACTTGAATATAAATTGTACTACTTTCAGAAGAGCACTTAGTAGATGAGACAATTAATGATCCTCTTCAAAATGAAACATGGGCTTTTGGTGGGAGACTTCCACATTCTAATAAGAAGCTATCCGATGATGTGAAGGAAGAAATTACACAATTTTGCCACTCTAGATCAAGAGTATCACCCAATGCTAAAGACATCTTAAAGTTGAGAATTGGCATCAGAGACCACATGCCACATCCTAAACATTATCTTGAGGTAAGTCAAACTATGTTGCTCAAACAATTTAGAGAAAGTCATCCAAGTCTTCATATATCACAAAGGACTTTTGAATCTTTGAAGCCATTTTATTGTGTGCCACTTGAAATTCAAAATACATGTTGTTGCAAATATCATGTCGAGTTTTCTATGCACCATGAACTATTATGCTCCATCCATTCTACTTTGCATAGTAAAGAAATGTTGGAGAATTGTGGTGCTAGTCGGCTTCCAAAATCATCAAGAGACTTGCTAGATCAATTTTTATGTCATAGAGTTGATGGCTGTTTCTTTTATAGAAATGCTTACTTAAATGAGAAGTGTTTAGAATGTGGTGGCTTATCTAAGTTTGACAGATGTTTCCATGAGGGGTGCAAACAAAATCTTGGAAAGACAATTGTAGAAAAAAACGTATATGAAATGGTGAAATACACATTGAAGAGTGGGGATGAGGGCTCTAGATGTGAATTGGTTGCAAAAAACATTAGTGTGGTTAGTTTTATTTTAGATTTCAAGACAAATCTTTCCTACAAGTATGCAAGACATAGTCATAGGTCTCAGTGGTTGGATCAACAATTTAAAATGTGTAAGGAGACTTTTTCCATTGGCAATATTGTATTAGTTGTTGACTTTGTTGAGAACTACACATTGCAACCTCAAAATGAGACACAATCTTAGTATTATGACTCAATTCAAATTGCTATTTTCATCCACATAACATATAGACATGCCCCTGATAGTGTGAAAGATAATCGAAAGATATTAGAGAGTATCATGTTTATATGAGTGATGATAGATCTCATTTTCACAAGTTTGTGCAACATTGTTTCGAGAATTATTTTGATTTCTTACAGGAGCATGCAATTGTTATGGATAGACATATCATTTGGTTAGATAATTGTACAGGTCAATTCAAGAATGCTCGCATGTTTTATTAGTTGTGTAGGATGGACATAGAGAGGGGGGTGCCTCATATTTAGAGTTTTTTTGAGTCTGGCCATGGGAAAGGGGAACATGATAGAGCATGGGGCATGTGTGAAGAGAGCTCTAGTTAAGGAGCAACTAAAGATTTTAGGTGCAGATCTTCTTAATGCTTGTAGCATTGTTGATTGGTGTAGTTTAGCATTATCACAGTGGGGGACTCTTGATTTAGTATTACATAGGTTCTTTTAGTTGGTTGAGAAAGGGTCCATAGGTGATAGATCAGATTGTGCTATAGTGAGAGACTTATCAAAAATGCATTCATTCTAGAGCTTTGATTCTAGTACATGGGCCATTTGGACTCGATAGCTAGCTTGCATTTTTCCTAGTTGTTTTTAGTGTGATTGGGATCACTATGAGTCAAATGAGTGGGTGGACACATTGGCTCAACATTATCTTACTCCATTTTCTATCATACCGTCTATCAGAAATGATGACATGGAAAGTTCACTTGAGCATAACCATCTATCAGACCTTCTTCAGCTAGAACATGTCTTTGCATTGGTTGCACCATAGGGGAATGATGAGAAATTCAATTATTGGTTAGCACATTGTGTAAAATGTAAACAAAAGATTGCATAACCGATCACAAATGATGATGGATTCACATATCCTACTGGTTCAATGGTTGTCGCCGAAACATGGCTGCAACCATACATGCGTTGAAACAAATGTAATGTTGTTGAAACATCAAGGAAGACCAAAAGTAAAAGAACTTTTTACTATTACTAATGTTGATCATGAAGCCTTGTTGGAGACCCTAAAATAGAGAGAGGACGAAATTGGAACATTTGACTAGGTATATTTACTTCTTATCTTATTTTCTTCATAATGATTCAGTGAACCTATTACTACACTCATATACTTCTTGTGTCCTTAGGCATCTCATGAGTGAGTCATTTCTTGATCATGAAGTTGAACTTGAAGTTCGAATTAACTTCAAGTTCAATTTCAGATTCCCCATTGTCTTTTGTGTATCAAAGTCTACATTCATTGTCCTAAGTCAGTCTTGATGAAGTCAAAGTCAAATTTGAAGTCTAATCATCTCAAACTTCAACTTCAACTTTGATATCATTTTTGTATACTAACGTTATGTTTTCATGCAGGCATTTAATCTTTGAAATAAAAAGGCAAAATGGGCCCCAATCATGACATTTTTTGAGGCATGCAAAATAATAAATAAGGATGTTAAGGAGGCACATGTCTTGATATGGCACGATTTGGAGAAAAGAAAAATCTTTCATTTCATGATGACATGGAGCATTAATAGGCGTGCAAATTTGATGGGCATTAATAAAAAATCACTTAGAGGGTCTTTTCTAATGCATGGCACATGAATATTAATTATTATATTTACTTGCCATATCTATACTAAGATATTCTTCATTAGTCATCCCTTAAATGCATTACTTAGCCATTTCACTGCTCATTTTTCCATTTGCAAAAGAAAATCTCAACATCATCTGGTAGGGAGAATGTGTCATAGGATAAGCTTTGTCAAACTATAAGTGCACCGCCATCACCCTCTATAATTTTTCGTGTGCTTTCTTTTGTTTTGAAAGTTTTTTGTTTGCATCTTTTACACCTTGTCACCCCATAGCAAGCCATGACATTTTTTTGCCCCAAAATGCCCAAATTGGGAAAACCATGTCTCCTTAGCTCTTTACCTAAGATTTGTGATACATTCTTGGTTAACAAAAGCTTGATCGATATAATTGAAAGAGCGAAAAATACCCAGTCAAGTCCTATATATCAAAAACTAGTTAATAGTGGATTGCTTGAAGCTGCTGCATTTCTTGTAGCTATTAGATGCCCAGAGTTAATCATTGAATGCACAAACCACTATGATCCTAACAAGAGATGTGTCAATAAAATTTTAGGATAACTGATAGTCAAAATTGACAGGACCAGTGTTTTCTCAACTTTTAGAATCCCTCATAAGGAACCTTATGAACCATAGACATTTGAGGAGGTAGAACTCCTATATGCTGAAATGAAAAATAGTTGTGACAATAAAGTAGCCTAGTCCTGGCTCCTAAAACTAGCAGAAGGTGTTTCAGGGTTACCCAAACCGTTAAGCATTGAACATTTCATCAAAGAAATTGTAGACATTGTGCTTTTGTTGAATAGAGTCAAAGGAAATGAGCATGCATTTCATTGGGAGACATGGATGTATTTCTTCATCCAAAAGATTGTTGAGGGCAATAAGGTCATTGATTGGGTTGACCTAATTGTTGAGAACACTTACAAGGGTTTAGTGGCTATCAATAATTTTGGTCCATTTTTCCTATCTTTCTTTTTAGTTTATGTCTTGGCAGCATCTAAAGAATGGGAAAGCCTTCCACATTTTCCATGGACAGATGAAATGCCCATTTACCAATACTATAGTGATCTCCAGTAAGCTAATTTGTGTAAAGAGTTCATAAGAGTAAATGATGTCTCTTCGAGAAGGCTAGTTTTTGATCTATAGGGTCATGCAAATAATAGACTATCTGAGGAAGCAATGCAAGCTATACAAGTCTATGGCTATTTTTATCTTCAATTCACTAGGTTCACATACCTTAGTATGGGTGGTTATTGAAGTGAACCATTGAAGCTGCCTCATTATTGCTTAGACTCTATTATTTTATCTGAAATGTGTAGACAATTTGTCTCAGTCATGGAATCTTTTGAAATTACCAAGAGGTCCTCTTCTATTTTCTTTCCCATTTAAATTGGCCACTACAGATGCCCTATTCTAAAGTAAGCCATGTTGACAAGAGCATCATTGACACGTCTGTGTTTCAAACCTTTCTTCCCTCAAGAAAATTTTTGGTTACTCAAGATTTGTCAGGAATAATTTTTAAAATGCAATTTCCTTTGTTCACATTCCATAGTTAGAAGACTACTAGAAAAATTGTCCTGATGAGTTTGAAGTAAGAAAAAGGCTATGGTTGATATTAACAATTAAGGAAATTAATATGTTTAATGTTGATCTTGACACATGTAGGCTAAAAGAGGAAGATTAAGAAGAAGTGATTGACCCATTTTATATTGACCAAATTTAATGCATGCCTATTCCTGAGATTGATTGGGGAAGAAGAGAAGAAGATGATTTATTCTCTCACACTAAAGATGTGCTGGCTAGGACTGAAAATTGGATAAAATCAAAAAAAATTGTCACCCTTGATCTGTCTGGAAAGTCTTCAAAAATGAAAAGTAAAAAGGCCTCCCAAAAGAAAAAAGCTATCACTAACCAAGGTGTTCATGGTCCCCTTGTAGGTTTAGTTGAAGTTGAAGCTGAAGCATTTCCACAATCACTTCAACTTCAAGTTCAAGAAGAAACTCCTAAGGCTAAAAGGGGGATCCATTCAAGCACAAAGAAAGCATCATTAAACAAAGGCAAGAATATGGTGATAGTTGATTTTGAGACTATAGAAGAATCACCTATGGCAAATAGTGTACCAGAACCCCAAAATTTAGCAGTAAATACTAATAGCCAAGAGAGTAATCTCACCTTGGCTTAGTTCTCCCCTGCAGCAATAAGGAACCAATTACTCCCAAATGGTTTGAGACTTGTATTAAAACGAAGCGGAGCATGGTGCCTCTTTCAATGCCAATGGATAATTTGGTTAGTAAATGTTTGGGGAAAACACCTAAGCTGAAGAAAACCAGGATAAAATCAAAAATCAAATGTGACAAAAACTCAGGGTACTGCTTAGCTGAAATAGCCATGCCACCAGATGGAATTTCATGAGAATCTCTAACCCCTAAAGATTACCAAATAACAAAGGTTGACTTGGGAAAAGAAAACCATGAAGTGGATATGGAGCTATTTGAAGTCTCTAATAAGAAAATTGCAGACAGGGTGTGGAAGGACATACAAGATAAACAAGAGATGAAGGAGAGAATAAAGAACATGGCACAATATATCAATGCCATCCTTCACCCTGAAGCAAAGCCCATCATAAAAATGTCAAAAATTGTAGATGTGTCCTCTACAACCAACCAACAATCCCTTGATAATTTGCAAAAGTGCAAAGCAGTTGCAAAGACAACAGTGGAGTGGGTGCAAGGTGTCCTAGATGACACTATGAAACACATAAGTCTCTTGGATAAGGTTTCAAAAGAGATCTCCATCATCACCAAAAAGGTAGAGCTAAGAAATGAAGGGTACAAGAAAGAAAGAAGCAATTGGGAAAAGGTGGTAATATGGTTGGAAGATATCCAAGAGTTTGGACTTCAAAAATTTCAAGCTAAGTGTCCTATAGTTGGTTTAGATGAGAAAGCCTTGTATTTAATCAAGGATTTTATTGAATGGAGGAATGAAGCATTGATACAAGGCATAATTGAAAACAAAGGAACCCTACAAGAACTCATGGTCATACACCAAGTAATTCAGGGAGACCTCAAATGGTTTGGAAAACACTTCACAGGTAAAGAGGATGACTCTATTGCCCAAGCAAAGGAAGTGATTGAAGAAGTCTAGAAGAAATTCCAAGAGCTCCAAGATAAGACGATACCAAATAAGTAGGACTTTTTGAACATAGCCCACACTGAAGCCATGCTGATAATCAATTTCAAACACTTGGAAATGCATGAGGAAAAAAATAGTGGAATTGAAAAAGGAGAAAGATATCTGGAAATAGTGAGTCGCTTACATTGGCCTGCCTAATCAATCCATTATTTTTGCATTTTCAAAATCCTACGAAGCATGGAAAGTGGTGAGGAATGTGGCTAGTGTGGGTGGTGCTACTTGATCATAATACATAGTTATAGATAGTCACTTAGTTGTTCTTTTTGGCTTTTACTTTCTTGCATTTCGGTTAAAACTTTTTTGTCAACTAAAAAACTATTTTACTCCTGGCAGGATAATTTTGGCAATTGTCTAGCCCAATGCCTTATATAAATGTAATAATTAGTATGGCATAGGGTTAATCTCCAGCAAACTGATAAATAAAACTTATTTTTTTTAAGGTTTAATCTTAAGTTTTTGAAGAAAGCATTTCAAATTTTCAGAAAACATAAATAGAACTCTATAGTTTGATTTTGCTAAAGGCTTTTGGAGGTAAATATTACTTTCTACTTCTTCAAATCTGTATTTCTAAAGATGCTATTTATATAAAAGGATTTTGTTGTGTTTTTCATTCATTCTAAGACTACCTATTCAAAATTTGAGAAGTTGTGAGAAGTGAATTTCATTTGACCTACCTGCTTCAATTATGTGGATAACATTGATAGTTAAGATCAAGTGGTTCTTTAGCATTAAAATCTACTTTATATTGATGAAATAGAATAAGTTGATTTAGCACTTTTAGCAGATTATGTTTTGAAAAGATCTTTCCTTTGGGGTAAAAGATTGAAAAACTATTCTCTTTCAATAAAGGTAGATGCACCTATTTTACTGAAGAAAACTTTTAAGGAGAGAATTCCATAACATTCTATAGGAATTCAATCTATTGGTATGCATTTTTCTCCATTTTGAATATAAAACCATTTGAGAAAAACTATTTACTAACAGTTTTTGGTGACTCCGTTGGGGAAGACTAGAAATGGTTTTATCTCATCATGATATTTTCCCAGTACTTCAATGAGGCTTAGGGTTTGATAACACTCAAGAGGACATTATTTTAGATCTAAGTGCACAAGCCTAGAAACTCAAAACAAGCCTAGAATACTTTACACAAGTTAATTAGGTACTTGAGAGAGAAGAAGAAAGGGCAGAACTTATTAGAGGAGTACCTATCGCTAATGAAGAAGCAGTGGTTGATAGATTAGTTCCAAGGCCAATCTAAGTATTGAATCTTTATTTTAATTGTGATAAACTAGCTAGTAAAAAGTATACTCGAAGTGAAGAAAGAAAGGGATTTATTGATCAATCCTATGAATTTGTGAAGAGTCTTAATTTTTCTCTTGATCCCTCTAACAAGCGCAAAAAGTTTGTTAAGAGAAAAAGTAGACCAACATCTCCAAAGAAGCTAACTCCTATAACTATAAGCCTCCAAGCTCTAATCTTACTAGAGACATTAATACCTTCTCATTTTAATACTCAACCTTTGAATTTCATCCCACCATGAATGGCTGCTAACCCATGGGATGCACAAGTAGGTCCCCTAGCCCTTGGAGCTAACCTAAACCCTCTTGCTAAAGGTGTCAGAGAAGTATTACCCAAATTTAATGGTGATGGGAAGAAATCCACTGATGAACATCTCAATGCCTTCAACACTACATGTGTAGTTCTTGTTGTCACTCATGAGGATGTAGCTATGAGGCTATTTGTGCAAACCTTAATTGAGGATGCTGCTGATTGGTTAAATCATCTTCCACAAGGGTCCATTACTAATAGGGGTGATATGTGAAATGCTTTTGAAAATAGATTTAAATCTACTGATGATGAACATACATTACTACTCTAATTAACCTAGTTAAAAAAAGAAGTACATGAGCCCATGAGAGATGTTGTAGCAAAGTTTAATAAAATAATTCATAAAATTCCTACTGCCAAGAGACCTAATGCAAAAAACCGTAAGGGTTTCTTTATTAATGCAATGCCTCCAGATATCAATTTTCACTTAAGGAGAGATAGAGTAGTAGATGTTGATGCTGCTCAAAGGCTAGCTATTGAATTAGAAGATGATCTTTTAGCAATAGGGAAGTGGAAACATGAAATGTAGACTTCTAAGTCACAACCATCTACCTCTAAAAAATTAGACCCATTAGTTCAAAAGCTCATGAATGATGCAATGACTATTAAAAAGTAAATTCCTAAGATGAATACTCATTACGAAGATATTCCAAGAAAATATCTAGGTCAAAGTAGATTTAAGGGAAACACATTTATTTACCCACAAATCAACAAAGATTGCAAATTGAAGCTCCACCTATTAAAAATAACATGTGTTTTTCATCTTACAAATGATCATGAAGGAATTTTTTGTCCTAAGAATATAAGATATCAGCAACTTGAAGCAGAGAAAGTGGCCACAACTAATCTAAAAATAGAGGAAACACCTTCTGAAGAACCTAGCAACTCTGTAAGCAATTACCTCAAATATGAATATGATTCTGATGGAAGTAGTGACATCATTTTAACTTTGGAAGAGGCTACATGTTCTATTTTAACCCAGGGACAAAGAGCCTCTAAAGCTAATGATTCAAAAAATAATACAACCCCTACTCAAGCAAAGGAATTAAAGATAAGGGGGGAAAGTGAAAACAAGTCATCACCAATACAAACAAGAACTCCTCAAATCTTGAAGAGGTCTGATCTTGATTCTACATTTGACACTGTTGAGTTTTGTAAAGGATCCAAAATACAGATTTCCCCTACTAAGTACTTAAGAATGAACCCTATAGAGCTCAATAAACTTATTGAATATGTTCATCAATCTTCCCCTAATGTAGCAATTAAACAAATTAATGAAGTCAAGGTCTCAAAGAGTAATGAGATGTCTACCAAGAAAACAAGTGAAACTCCTTAGGAAAAGAAACTTGAAATCCAAGCATCTAATAACTGGGAAGGGATACTCCAACCAGAAAAAGTTACCCCTGAAGTTCCCTTTTCTCAAAAACCTAACCCATTTTATGTATCCCTCTTCCTTCATGGTTTAAGCTAAATAATTGCATCATAGATTTAGGTGCTTTTGACAACATAATGTTGGCTACAATAGTAAAATATCTTGATCTTTCTTTAACCAAAACCTTTGGCAAGTGTTATTCTGTGGATTCCAAGTAGGTCCCTTTAATAGGTTAGATTAAGGATGCCCGAGTTTCTTTAGTAGCCTATCCTTAGAAAAGAATTAAACTCACTATCCTAGTGGCAAACATTCCTACTAGTTATGGTATGCTCCTTAGCTAAACTTTTTGTTGAGACCTGGGAGGGGAAGTTAAAATGGATTGGTCTCAAGTTGTTACCCCTGTGAGGAAAGAAAAAGTAACTTTGTTACCTAAAACCAAATCCAAATACATAGTCTTTCCATCTGATGATCCCAAATCTCTGAGCCTTTACCAAGAGACTGATTTTGCTAACTATTTGATTTTTTTTGAAAGTGAAAAAAATAGGTGAAAAATCAGAACGTGAAGACTCACTATGGACTTTAGAGTTTGATGGAAGTTGCTACTCAAACAGGTCTGGAGTTGGTGTTGTGTTGATATCCCCTACTGGTTAGAACTTTCCTTCTTCTTACAAGCTTGCTTTTGAAAATACCAATAGCACAACAGAATATGAAGCCTTGCTCCTAGGTATATAAGAAGCCAAGAGAAGAAACATTAAGTTGCTAAAGGCAAGGGGAGATACTGAATTAATAGTTAAGCAAGTTAAAAATATTTTTTCAATAAAGAATCAAAGATTTAAACACTATAGGAATCGTGTTTGGGATGACATCGAAGATTTTGAAGCGTTTGCAATTGAAGAAATTCCCAGAGAACTTAATGACAAAGTAGACTCTCTAGCAGTATCAGCCCCTTTGTTGATTCCACATCCTGACTTCATAAATAAAAAATATTTAGTTAAGATCATTCACAAACCAAGTGTCCCAAAAAATAACAATTCATGGCAAGTATTCAAGGATGATGCTCACATTAATGTTTTTTTACAAAATATTGAGAAATTTTCTACTAATTATTTTGAAGGTTCACATTCTAAATGTAGAGAGTTTTGTCCTAATCTCATTGATGAAAAATCTAGTGATGTATTATAGTTGAATGGAAATGTAATACCTAAAGGCCTAGTTGAGCTTGAAAGACTCTTTGACAGGCGTGATGCTTTCCTGGCCCAAAATTTATCGCCTAAAGATGATACAAATGGTGATTATGAAAGGTCAATTTGGGAGATAAAAATGATCCCAAAATTATCAACTTGGGAACCTATTGCAGAGAGGATGAAAAGAAAGATTCATTAAACTTCTTATAGAGTACATTGATGTCTTCACTTGCTCTTATGAAGATTTAAAAAATTTCTGAGGAGGACAATTCAAACACCATATCACTCTAAAACTAGGTACTTCTCCTTTTAGGAAAAAGTTAAGAACATATAATCCAAAGGTTTCTAATGCAATATTCAAAGAAATAGATAAAAAATTTAAACCTCACATCATCTTTCCAAATCATCATTCCACCTAGGTGGTGAACATAGTGCCAGTCAGAAAGAAGAATGGAGATATAAGGATCTGTGTTGACTTTAGAAACCTTAATCAAGCAAGCTTGAAAGATAATTGTGCCTTACCTATAATGGATCAAATTCTTCAGACAGTTGCTAGCTCATAAATGATGTCTTTTTCAAATGGTTTTTTAGGTTATAATCAAATAGAAGTTTTTGAAGAAGATCAACACAAAACAACATTCACAACACCTTGGGGCACTTTCGCCTATAAAAGGATGTCGTTCATCTTAATAAATGTGGGTGCCACCTTTCAGCGAGCCATGAATTCAACCTTTGGTCACTTGCTAAATAAATATATTACTGTGTATCTTGATGACATGATAGTATTTTCTAGAAGGTGAAAAAAGCACCTAAAATATTTGAGGAAAGTCCTTCAAAAGTTAAAGGAAACACAAAATTCCATTGAACTCTAAGAAATCAATTTTTGTTGTAACTAAGGGAAAATTAGTTACTCAAGCACATGGTTTCAAAAGAGGGAATCAAAATTGATCTAGAGAGAGTAAAAGCTATTCAGTAGCTATGCCTTCCTATCAATTGTAATGGTGTTAAATCCTTCTTCGAACAGATCAATTTCCTTAGGAAATGTGTACCTAACTTTGCGGAGACTATCAAACCAATGGCCAAGTTGCTAAGTGGGAAACAAAATTTCAAATGGGATGAACTAGCATCTAAGGCATTCAAAGAGGTGAAAGAGGCTATTGTAAAAGTTCAAACACATTTTCATCCTAATTTCAAAAAGGATTTTATAATGTACTGCTACCCATCAGATCATATTATGTCAGGAGTATTTCTTCAAAAGAATGACAAAGGAGAAGAGATGCATATCTCTTTTATGAGTATCCCATTGAAGAAACATGAGTTGAATTACTCCTTAGATGAAAAAAAAGCCTTTGCTATTGTGAAACTAGTGAAATATTTTTGGTACTATATTTTACATTCACATTTTTTTAGTTTATGTACCATCTACTATAGTCAAGAGCATCCTCACATAGCAAGATGTAGCGATGAATAATTGAGCAACTTGGGTAGAAAAAGTACAAGAGTTTGACTTGGATATTTGACCAACCAAGTTGGTTTGAGGGCAAGGACTATGTAAACTTATGGCAGAAAGAGAAAAGGAAGAAACACATCCCAATTGTTTATTTGTTGGCTTCAAAGATGAGTGGTTTTTTGACATAGCTTATATCTTGACATATGGGAGATACCTAGACCATTTAAAGGGAAAAGACTAAAGGAATCTTCAACTCAGAGTGGCCAAATTTTTAATTATTGATGATATCTTATACAAGAAAGGCTTAGATGGCATGTATTTAAGGTGTGTTGATGCTAACCAGTAGGATAAACTACTGAACACCTTCCACAATGGAGCCTGTAGGGGACATTTTTCATCAACAGTGATAGTCTTCAAAATTCTAAGAAGCGGATACTATTCCCCAAGTATTTTTAGAGCCACATACAATTGGTTGAGAAATTGTGAGAAATGTAAATTGTTTACTGGAAAACCACAATTAATTGCTCTTCCTTTAAAACCTGTGATTATAGAAGAACCTTTTCAAAAGTGGGGATTAGATTTTATAGGACCTATCAAACAAAACTCAAGTTCATGTCACACAGATATCCTCATTGCTATAGATTACATTACTAAATGGGTTGAAGTGGTTCCTATTAAAGCCACAATATCATAGGTAGTATGTAAATTCTTGATGGAAAACATTCTGACCTGTTTTGGTACACCAAACAAAATAGTGACTGACAATGCACAAAAATTTTCTTCTCAAGAAATTCAATTGTATTGTTATGATCATGGTATCCAACTGTATCATGCTTCAGATTATTTTCCTCAAGGCGATGGACAAGCAGAGTCCACAAACAAAAATTTGATCAATATCATGAAAAGTTAGTAGATGAAAAGGGAAAGAATTGGCATAAGAAGTTATATGAAGTAATCTAGGCTGATAGAACTTCCCCAAAAAGAGTCATTGGCATGGCTCCTTTTGAACTAGTGTATGGAGTTGAAGCACAATAGTCCTTGCCATTAGAATTGGCCACTTTGAATTTACAAAAGGCAATTGAAGATGGAATATTTCATTCTCCCATTGAAAAGAGAATATTGTACCTCCAGAAGGAATAAAGAAGAGAGAAGGGAGTTGGTAGATCACATCACTAACAATCAAGCAAGGGTCAAAAGAATTTTTGATTGAAAAACAAGGCCACAAAGATTCATGAAAGGGGATCAAGTACTGCTGTGGGACAAGAGAAAGAAACCTAAAGGAGCTCACACCAAGTTCAAGAGCTTCTAGAAAGGACAATTTCTAATATCTAAAGAACTAGGCTCTAATGAATTCAAACGACAATATCTTAATGGAGATGATTTTCCCCTATCTTATAATGTACAGGACCTCAAACTGTACCAATTCTAAGCTTGGTCTTCGTCTCATTGTAAATACCATCCTTTTTGGGTTTTGTTCTTTGTTTTGTTTTGTCTTTCTATTTTTGTCCTTTTCAAGTTAGTCTGCAAAACCAAAGATCATGAGTTCATCTATGATCCTTCTAGTCTCACTCCCCAGCTAGAGCCAATTGTTACCACACTCATATTTTTCTCGTTTCCTTAGGTGTCTCATGAGTGAGTCATTTCTTGATCGTGAAGTTGAACTTGAAGTTCCAATTAACTTCAAGTTCAAGTTCACATTCCCTATTGTCTTTCGTGTATCAAAGTCCACATTCACTCTCCTGAGTCAGTCCTAATGAAGTCGAAGTCAAAGTTGAAGTCCGATCATCTCAAATTTCAACTTCAACTTCAATATCATTTTTGTATACTAACATTATTTTTTCATGTAGGCATTCAATCCTCGAAATAAAAAAGCCAAATGGGCCCAAATGATGACATGTTTCAACGCATGCAAAATAATAAATAAGGACGTTAAGGAAGCATGTGTCTTGACATGGAAAGAGTTGAAGAAAAGGCAAATTTTTCATTTCATGATGACATGGAGCATTACTAGGCATGCAGATTTGATGGGCATGAATAACAAATCACTCAAAGGGTCTTTTTTGATGTGCGGCACATGAATCATAATTATTATACTTACTTGCCATATCTGTACTGAGATTTTCTTCATAAGCCATCCCTTAAATGCATTACTTAGCCATTTCACTACTCATTTCACCATTTGCAAAAGGAAATCTCGGCGTCATCTAGTAGGGAGAATGTGTCATAGGATAAGCTTTGTAGAACTATAAGTGCATCGCCATTACCCTCTATAATTTTTCTTGTGTTTGCTTTTGTTTTGAAAGGTTTTTGTTTGCATCTTTTAGACCATGTCACTCCATAAACATTATTTCACCCCAAAATGCCCAAATTGGAAAAACCATATCTCCTTAGCTCTTTACCTGAGATTCGTGACACATTCCTAGTTAACAAAAGCTTGATCAATATAATTGAAAGACCCAAAAATGCCTAGTCAGGTACTATATATCATAAACTAGTTAATAATGGATTGCTTAAAGCTACCACATTTCGTGCAACTATTACATACCCAGCATTAATCATAGAATGCACAAACCACTATGATCCTAAGACAAGATGTGTCAAGAAAATTTTAGGAGAAGCAGTAGTCAAAATCAATAGGACTAGTGTTTTCTTAGCTCTTAGGATCCCTCATAAGGAAACCTATGAACCATGGACATATGAGGAGGTAGAACACTTGTATGTTGAAAGGAAAAATAATTATGACAAGAAAGTAGCCTAGTCTTGGCTCCTAAAACTAATAGAAGGTGGTTCAAGGTTTCCCAAACTGTTAACCATTGAACATTTCATCAAAGAAATTATAGACATTGTGCTTTTGTTGAACAGAGTCAAAGGAAACAAGCATGCATTTCATTGGGAGACATTGATGTATTTCTTCATCCAAACGATTGTTGAGGGTGATAAGCTCATTGATTGGGCCAACCTAGTTGCTGAGAATTTACACAAGGGTTTAGTGGTTGTCAACAACTTTGGTCCATTTTTCCTATCTTCCTTTTTAGTTTATGTCTTAGCAGCATCTAAAGAATGGGAAAGCCTTCCACATTCACCATGGATAGAAGAAATGCCCATTTACCAATACTATAGTGCTACTTTGTGTAAAGAGTTCAGAAGAGTAAATGATGTATTTCTAGGAAGGCTAGTTTTTGAGGTTTAGGGTCATGAAGATAATAAACTATTTGAGGAAGCAATGTAAGCTATACAAGTTTATGGCTATTTTTATATTCAATTCGCTAGGTTCACATACCTCAGGATGGGTGGTTATTTAGGTGAACCATTGAAGTTACCTCTTTATTGCTTAGACTCTATTATTTTATCTAAAATGTGTAGACAATTTGTCTCAATCGTGGAGTTTTTTAAAATTACCAAGAGGTCCTCTTCTATTTTATTTCCCATTTAAATTGGCCACTACAAATGCCCTAGTGTAAAGCAAGCCATATTGAAAAGAGCATCATTGACCCATCTGTGTTTCAAACCTTATTTCCCTCGAGAAAATTTTGATTACACAAGATTCGTTAGGAACAATTTTTAAAATGCAATTTCTTTTGTTCACATTCCATAGTTAGAAGACTACTAAGCAAATTGCCCTGATGAGTTTGAAGTAAGAAAAAGGCTATGGTCAAGATTAACAATTAAGCAAATCAATATGTTTAATGTTGATCTTGACACATGCAAGCTAAAAGAGGAAGATTCAAAAGAAGTGATTGACCCATTTTATATTGACCAAATTGAATGCATGCCTATTCCTGAGATTGATTGGGGAAGAAGAGAAGAAGATGATTTGTTCTCTTGCACTAAAGATGTGCTAGCTAGGACTAAAAATTGGATAAAATCAAAAATTGTTGTTACCCCTGATCCGTCTGGAAAGTCTTCAAAAATGAAAAGTAAAAAGGCCTCCCAAAAGCAAAAAGCTATCACTAACCTATGTGTTCATTGTCCCGTTGCAGGTTCAGTTGAAGTTGGAGCTAAAGCAATTCCACAATCACTTCAACTTCAAGTTCAAGCAGAAATTCCTAAGTCTAAAAGGGTGACCCATTTGAGCACAAATAAAGCATCATCAAACAAAGGCAAGAATACATTGACAATTGATCTTGACACTACAGAAGAATCACCTATGGAGGACAGTGTACTAGAACCCCAGAAGTCACTAGAAAATACTGATAGCCAAGAGAGAAATCTCACCTTGGCTTAGTTCTCGCCTACAGTCAATAAGGAGCCAGTTACTCCCAAATGGTTGGAGACTTCTGTTGAAAAGAAGCGGAGAATGGTGCCTCTTTCAATGACAATTGATGATTTTGTTAGTAAATGTTTGGGGAAAACACCTAAGGTGAAGAAAGCCAAGATAGGATCAAGAATCAAATTTGACAAAAACTCAGGGCACTGGTCGATTGAAATAGCCATGCCACCAGATGGAAGCTTGTGGGAATCTTTTACCCCTCAGGATTACCAAATAACAAAGGTTCACTTGGGAAAAGGAAACCGTGAAGTGGATAAGGAGTTATTTGAAGCCTCTAATAAGAAAATTTCATACAGGGTGTAGAAGGATGGATATCATAAACAAGAGATAAAAGAGACAATAAAGAACATGGCACAGTATATCAATGTCATCCTTCACCCTAAAGCAAAGCCCATGAGTGAAATTTCAGCAATAGTCGATGTGTCCTCTATAACCAACCAACAATCCCTTGGTAATCTGCAAAAGTGCAAAGCAGTTGCAAAGACAACAAGGGAGTGGGTGCAAGGTGTCCTAGATGACACTATGAAACACATAAGTCTCTTGGATAAGACTTTGAAAGAGATCTCCGCCATCACCGAAAAGGTATAGTTGAGAAATGAAGGGTACGAGAAAGAAAGAAGCAATTGGGCAAAGGTGGTAATATGGCTAGAAGATATCCAAGAGTTTGGAATTTAGAAATTTCAAGCCCAGTATCTTGTAGCTGGTTTAGATGAGAAAGCCTTGTATGGAATTAAGGATTATATTGAATGGAGGAATGAAGCATTGATACAAAGAAAAATTGAAATCAAAGAAACCCTACAAGAACTTAAGGTTGTATACCAGATAATTCAAGGACACCTCAAATGGTTTGGCAAAAACTTCGTAGGTAAAGAGGATGACTCCATTGCCAAAGTAGAGGAAGTGATTAAAGATGTCGAAAAGAAATTCTAGGAGCTCCAAGATAAGAAGATACCAACTAAGTAGGACTTTTCAAACGTAGCCTGCATTGAAGCCATGTTGATAATCAATCTCAAACACTTGGAAATGCATGAGGAAAAAATAGTGGAATTGAAGAAGGAGAAAGAAATATGGAAACAATGACTCACTTACATTGGCCTGCCTCATCCATCCAGTATCTCTACATTTTCAACCACCTATGAAGCATGGAAAGTGGTGAGGAATGTAGTTAGCATGGATGGTGCTACTTGATCAGAATACATAGTTATAGATTGTCACTTAGTTGTTCTTTTTTTGTGTTTACTTTCTTGGATTTTAGTTAACATAGTTGTGTTAACTAAAAAACTATTTTACTCCTAGCAGGGTAATTTTTGCAATTGTCCAGCCCCATGCCTTATATAAATGTAATAATTAGTATGGCATAGGGTTAATCTCCAACAAACTGATAAACAAAACTATTTTTGTTTTAGGTTTGATCTTAAGTTTTCAAAGATAGCATTTCAAATTTTCAACAAACATAAATAGAACTCTATAGTTTGATTTTTCTACAGGCTGTTGGAGGTAGATATTAATGTCTACTTCTTTGAATCTATATTTTTGAAGATACTTTTTATACTAAAAGCTTTTCCTTAGTTTGTCATTCATTTTGAGATTTCTTATTCAAAATTTGAGAAGCTATGAGAAGTGAATTTCATTTGATCTCCCTGCTTGTTTACTTGACTTTCAATTATGTGGATAATATTGATAGTTAAGATCAAGTGGTTCTTTAGCATTAAAATCTACTTTATATTGATGAAATAGAATAAGTTGATTTAGCACTTTTAGTAGATTAGATCTTTCCTTTAGGGTAAAAGATCAAAAAACTATTCTTTTTCAATAAAGGTAGTTGTACCTATTTTACTGGAAAAAAAAACTTTTAAGTAAAGAATTCCTTAACATTCTATAGGAATTCAATCTGTTGGTATGCATTTTTCTCCATTTTGAATATAAAACCATTTGAGAAAAACTATTTACTAATAGAACTGATGATTATAGTGTTTAATACAATAAGTTACTAATATTTTTTATAATATTGGAATGTAGGTACATCATGAAGAGTAGCCATGCATAAAGATAAAAAGCTAAATAAGGAGCAGAATGAAGAAAAATCTATTCTATTTTTGACACTATGATTTTTGACAATACTTTTATTAACACTACGATTTTTGACACTACAATTTTTGGTAGTTGTCTATTGATGTAATAATGATGAAACACTTGATATATTGTAAATTGAAACTTGTTGATTTAATGTAAGAAACAAAGATGATTTTACTTAATGAAATTTATGTGGTGTGACCTAAAAAATGATGATTTTAATACATATTAATACCAAACTTGCATTGTGCCAAATGCCAAAAACTTGAGAGAGGTAAAAAATAGTGTTTTTCCTTTTAATACTAACCCTAGTGACATCCTTGTTCCAGTTATGGAGACAATCCACCGTCCACAACCACCCCATACCAAGGAGTCTCCAAGGTGCTCTAAGTGTGTTTTGAGGTCAATCTTCTGAGGGTCGCAGCCCAAAGATCGTGAGCGATATCGATGAAATGTAAAATTCTATAGGATAGTGATGTCAAGGCCTAAACAAACCTATCTTATTTTTGAGAGATCACATTTTATTTGGATTCAGCATAGCGATCTTGCTCAATGCAAAAACTCACAATGTGCCTTAGTTCATAAGTGCACCACAACATAAATTTGAAACTATTGATCTTGGCATCGAATCACCATATCCATTAGCTCCAAATGGGCGGGTGAACCCTAGTGACACCTTTGTCCCAGCTGTAGAGACCCTCCATCATCCGTGGCCACCCTGTACCGAGGAATCTCCAAGCTGCTCTAAGTGAATTTTGAGGTCAATCTTCTAGGGTCGTAACTCAGAGATCGTGAGGGCTATTGATGAAACATCAAATTCTACAGGATGGTGATGTTGAGGCCTAAAGTAACCTATCTTGCTCGATGCAAAAACTTGTAATGTGCCTTAGTTCATAGGTGCACCACAGTGTAACTCTGAAACTGCTGATCTTGGCATCGAATCATCAGTTCCATTAGCTTCAAATGGTTGAGTGAACCCTAGTGACATCCCTTTCCTAGCCATGGAGACCCTCCATTGTTTACGGCCACCCCATACCGAGGAGTCTCCAAGGTGCTCTAGGTGCGTTTCGAGGTAGATCTTCCAAGGCTCGTAACTCGGAGCTCGTGAGGGATATCATTGAAATGTCAAATTCTAAAATACGATGATATTGAGGCCTAAAATAAACTATCTCATTTTTTAGAGATCAAATTCCATTTGGATTCAGCATAGTGATCTCGCTCGATGCCAAAACTAATAGTGTGCTTTAGTTCATAGGTGCACCATAGTGTAACTTTGAAACTGATGATCTTGGCATTGAATCATCAGTTCCATTAGATCTACATGGGTGATTGAACCCTAGTGACACCCTTTTTTTTACCATGGAAACCCTCCATCATCCACGGCCACTTGATACTGAGGAGTCTCCAAGGTGCTCTAAGTGCATTTCGAGGTCGATCTTCTAAGGTTCTTAACTCAGAATTCATGAGGGCTATCAATGAAACATTGAATACTATAGGATGGTCATGTCAAGGCCTAAAATAACCTATCTCATTTTCAAGAGATTACATTCCATTTGGATTTGGCACAGTGATCTCACTCATTGCCAAAAATCGTAGTGTGCCTCAGTTCATAGGTGCACCACAGCGTAAATTTGAAACTGTTGATCTTGGTATCAATTCATCAGTGCCATTAGCTCTGGATGGGTAGCTGAACCCTAATGACACCCTGTTTCTAGCCGCAAAGACCCTCCATCGTCCACGACCACCCTGTACTGAGGAGTCTCCAAGGTTCTCTAAGTGCATATCGAGGTCAATCTTTTGAGGGTCATAACTCAGAGCTCATGTAGGCTATCAATAACCCCTTACCAAGTTTGGTGAACTTGTCTAATTAAGAATTTAAAATTATAGAAAAAATTGCTCAAAATTGCAAAAGTTGCAAGAGTTGAAAAATTGCAATTTTGCAACTTTTACAACTTTTTCTTGCCAAGTAAAAATGAGTGCAAAGAGTTAGTTTGGGGTTTGAGCATGACCATACAATGTTGGAAACACTTATAAAAGGTGTCAAATGATAGCATGCATTAATGAAGCTAGTTTACATAATGATAGAATGCATTACTCGATGGTTGGATTGAAGAAATGAAGTATGGTTCAAAAGTTATGAATGATTGTGTTTGGGTCTATACAAAGGACAACAAGAAGGTATGTTTTGGATGATTTGGTTCCTAAGTTTTGTTAAGTGGATCAGTATGGGTAATATGATCAATGTGAGAAATGTATAGATGTTATTCATATGGATATGGTATTGGGGAACCAAGTTAAAAAGGTTTGATCTAATCAAGTCCCTAAAGTTGGGATATTTTGAGGTTATATTGAAATTGAAAAGTTGTAGTATTATCAAAGATTATGAGTCTAGGAATGAGTTCATGGTTGGGAATAGAATCCATGGTTGAGAAGTGGAGTCCTCAAGTGTGTTGAGATTATATTTGAAGCCAAGAGTTAGTTTCAAGGTTGAAGGTGGAGTTTAAAATTAGATTTGGGGTGATGTGAACCTTGTGTAGGAGGTTAACAAGTGTGTTTATGTCATGATAGCACTTCAAATTAAACATTACATCCAAATTTGACAATAAAGGTTGTTAAAATGTTATTCAAAATTTATTGCATTTGAATTGAATATAAAAAACATGATCAAAATTAATGATATTCCATAAACATGAATAATACACATGATCCACGATAAATTGAACAATACTAGATACTAAACTAATATGTATATCATTGTGCACATAAATGAAAAAATATATATATTAAAATACATGTATCCATAGAGAAATTATATATATATATCAAAGTTCATGTACCCATAGATAAATTACACAAATATATATCAAAATACATAGATCCATATACAAAATGTGGTTGATCATGCCATCCAAATGTGTATAATATAAATGTTTCTATAAACAATGTGGCATATGCCATTTCAAAATGTCTCATTATGTATCTTATGACAACTATACTACCCTAGGCTACTGGTGGATGATCAAAATGTAGCCTCTTCACTGCACTAGGTGGATCGGATGCCTCCTACATAAACAAAAAATGAAAACCCAAAGTTAGACTACTAAATTTAAACTACAACTTACTAGTGTAGGCTCCTCAGGATGTAGTGGCTACATCATCAAAGATACAAAACTCTCCCGTCCAACCTCGTGTGCACTAGGAGTTTTCTATGAGGTACAAAATACTAGTTATTAATATAATAGAAATAAATTTTGAATTTATTTATGAAAATAAGGAAAATAAAAAATAAATGATACTTATACATACAATGGGGCTCTTATTGTGAATGGAAATGCCTGAGCATCTACGACGTGAAATTTGCATGGGCTCATTGCTAGTAGTCATGCCCTATACAATAAAGAATGTAATTAAATTTCATTAACACAAACATTGTACAAGAATGAATCAATATTTAATCAAATAGAAAGTACCTAATCACCCTTCCTTTGTCAATGGGTCATGGCTCATCCCTTGCACTTTGTCCCCTAGGAACAAGTGGTATTTGCAAGATAAAAGAAAGATTAGAAATCATATATGCTATAATATCAAACAGAAAAAATAATTAAAACACAACATAATGTACCGTAGATGTCTCAAGGCCAAATGATATAGTCGAGAGTGTGGCATCATCTACTCTAGATGTCTCAGCTCCTCCTTAGTCATCAACTAAACATGAATGAAGATCACATACATGTATAAGTTAGTATGGCCTAAAATTAAAATTACTCTATTATAAAGATTAACTTTAAATCACATATGTCATAACAAGAAAATGTATACACATACCAACACAGAAAGAGTTCATGCCTCTGCATGCCCCTCCTCTCTCGCATCAAGGTCTATAGCCTCTACACATGTATCTGGTGTATCCTCATCTAATACAAACTGATACTCAAGAAGATCACCTATGGCACCCAGACAAATATTCTTGCATGTAATGAAAGCATGAGGCACACAAACAAGTGATGAGCTAGCCGATATGAACTCATGCCAACATCATCAACACGAGGAGGCAAGACTAAACTAGCATGAGATATCAATAGGCTACTCAGTTTATGGATGGCTCTAATGGTCTGAGAGGTAGCCTCTACAATAATATCAGGATGTTACACTTGAGGAGGGGGGGAGACATCAGTAGGGGGGACAAAAGTTCCAGCTTTCTTCCATTGGGAAGAGGGTCTATCTTGAGGAGCTCCTCCTCCTACACCCATGTTGGGCTTCATGCTCCAATAGTTCACCTTGAGGCCCAACACAAATTCTGCATACAATTTTCTAAGGAAATAAAATAGCACCTCTAAATTGCTATGTGGAGGGATGCAAAAAACCATCCACCAATGATCCCAAAAGTTCGCACGTATGGCATCATTTGTGCACCATTTAATTGATAGTTTGGGCTTTTTGCGGTCAACTAGTAAACCCATCATCAAAAATCTCATGCATTTCATCACACCAACGAAGAGTGACATTTTTTTCCTCGATAAGTGTTTCAATGTTATCCACTATGGTGTTTATTGTGGATAACATAGGAGCCAATTTGGGTACAGTATTATATGTTGTTCACAAAGCCTTCAATTCAGTGAGATTTTCAAATATCAAATCCTCTACTTGAGGAGGATTTTGAGGGGGTAAAGGATCATTTGGTGGACAATTTTGCGAGGGCATTGGATCATTTGGCGGGGGGTTACGAGGAACTGTATTCCTTGCCTCAATATCATCATTTTGGTCAACCATACCTATTAATTCGTAAAACATAATTTATATTAAAAAACCTAAATTTTAACAATTTCTATCAAAAAAAACCTAAATTCTAAAAAATTCAACTAAAACTAACAAATTTATTATAAAATTTAATAAATTTATACTAAAATTGATTTAAAACATTAAAAAAAACCTACTTATAATGTATCCAATTGCAAAATAGATATCTGAGCTCGGAAACACTAAATCCTTGTCAAATAAATAGCAAAGTCATTGAGTATCTAATTTGATATTAGATACCTGATATTATTGGATATCTAATTTTATATCAGGTATCTGATATCAAATTGGATACCCGATAAGGCTTGGAGGCCTACTTTCCAGCTTTGGTATCAAGATGGGTAGAAAAAAGTTAGAGTAGATTTTGAAACACTTTTAGATGTTTTCAAACTCTATTTTTTCACATCACCACTTTTTGGCACACCATGATCCTGCACATACCCAAATCAAGTGTGTTGTTGATCCAAGAAACTAAGATAACTAAAGATAAAGTTGAGGTCTTAGCTCTCTTTAAGAATGGAAAATTTTTTGGGTGTGATTTTGAAGGAGCCTCAAGAGGTGTGGTTATCTTATAGAACAATTTTATTGTTAAAGGTGAGGTCCTTTTGGCTGAAAAAATATCATTTCTATTAATTTTTCTCATATTAAAGACAATTCCTCCTAGATTCTCTCTAATATCTATGCTCCCAATTACAAGAATGGGAGGTTAGCCTTCTAGGAAAGGTTGGGAACTTCCAAAAATTCTCTCATTGAAATCCCATGGCTGGTTATGGGTGATCTTAAATCTCCCCTGAATGATAATGATAAATTGGGGGGCATTTCTACCCAAGCTCATCTGGATGGAAGGCTAGATTTTAAGCTTTTCATCAATCTACATGATTTTCTAGATGTGGATCTCCGAGATTGTTCCTACGTGTGGTCCAATATCATTGAAAGGGTAAGCACCTTATTCAGGTAAGGCTTGATAGAGATCTTATTTTTGGTGATTGGTTTAATAGATTCCACTATTCTATTTCCTCTATCACTAAGATAAGGTCCAACCATTTCTTGATTTCTCCATTGGCTGACCCCTTAGCTGTTAAGCATAATTTTCATTTCAAGTTTGAAAGGATGTGGATGGAACACTATAATTTTAATAATTTCATTCAGGATTGGTGGAATGTGAATGTTGAAGGGTCATCCATATTCAAGATAGCTAAAAAACTCAATCATGTTAAAAAAAAGTCAAATCTTGGAACAAGGAGACCTTTGGGGATATTTTTCTCCAAAAAAAATGTTATTAAAAATGGTTTGGATGAAGTTCAAAAGTCTATTCAAGAGGAAGTGGATTCTCATGGTTATATAGAAAAGGAAAAGGAGTTGTTGGTGAAGTATCATGATATTATTACCAAAGAGGAGCTTTATTGGAGAAAAATGTCAATAGCCCTCTAGATGAAGGTTGGAGATCACAAAACAAGGTTTTTTCATCTTAAGATGTGTAAACATAGAACTTCTAAATGAATCTTGAACATATCCGTAGAGAAAGGAGATGTGAATTTGGATGGGGAAATCTCAGAGTCTTTTGTGGATCTCTTTTATAACCTACTCAAAAAACATAATAATCATTGCCCCGAAATTTAGAACTAGCTTCTAGCGGCTATTCCTTATTTGTTGGATGACAATAATAACCAAATTTTCATTTCTATTCCATCTGTGGATAAAATTCATAAAGCGATGTTTTCTTTTGAAGCAGATATGTCCATAGGGCTCAATGAATTTCCTATGTTCTTCTTTCAACACTTCTGGAAGTTAATTAGGGCAGAGGTGAGTGGAGTAGTTAAAGATTTTTTTTGGCTCCAAGAAATTGCTTAAAGAATTCAATTCTACTTTCATTGTTTTGATCCCTAAAAAGGAGGATACTAGAAAGGTGGAAGCTTTTAGGATGATAAGTTTGTGTAACTCTATTTATAAGGTGTTTTCAAAAATTCTTACCTCTAGATTGTTGTTTATTTTTCCTTCTATTATTTTTCCTCAACAAAATGGTTTTGTATCAGACAAGAAAATTTTGGATTCCATTATCAAATTCCATGAGGTGATTCATTCTACTAAAATTCAAGTTCTCAACGTTTTCTTAGCAAGCTAGATTTATTTAAGGCTTATGACAGAGTTGATTGGGACTTTATGCTCAAAGTTTTGAAGAATTATTTTTTGGGGGGTTGTTTCATTTAGCTTGATTCCCAGTTGGTTGGGACATCCTCGTGTACAATTATTATTAATGGGTCCTCTTCTAATTTCTTCAAACCTTTCAAAGAGTTGAGACAAGGAGACCCTCTATCTCTCATTCTTTTTTGCAATCATGGTGGAGACCCTTGGTAGATCAGTCAATGTTCATGTATCTGAAGGGCCAATAGTTGACCTCAAACTATCTTCTTATGACCTTACTTTCTCTCATGAGCAGTTTTTTGATGACATGATTATGATGGGGGAAGAAATGATAAAAGAAGACAGAAGCTTTAAAGAATTCCTTCAAGTGTACAGAAAGGCATTGGGTTAGTTAATCAATTGGGACAAAAGCTCTATCATTTTTTTATCAATTTACTCCTATCCCTTGACAAGAGAAGATTGCTAGAATTCTAGAGTGTAAAATTGAGAACTTGCATGCCTCCTATTTGCGGATTCCTTTAGAGATGAGACCTTTAGAGGCCTTCTGGGCTAAGTTGGTTAATAGATTAAATGCAAATTTGGCAGGCTAGAAAGGGACCCTACTTAACCAAGCAATGAAACTTCAACTGCTAAAGTCAACTTTACAAAGTTTACTAGTCCACACTCTCAGTATGTTCAAAATGTCATTGTCATTTAAAGGAGAAAAGATGTGTCATTTAGTGAAGATCTTACATGGTATTCTATAGGTTTCTAAGAAACCTTGGAATTAAGTCTTATACTCAAATCAAATTATTAATGTCACCCCAAAAATAAATCTATACAAGCTCTTTAAGGGATAGTTTCAACAACTTCTACAATATGCAAAAACTTCCTTTAGCACTTTATCTTTCTTGTTGTACGCAAATGGTATTTACTTTAGTAAATTTTTAAACAACAATATCCTTGAGATAACTTCCTTGCAATAATCTCCTTGATTTCCTCAACTCCAACTACTATCTTAAACAAAAAGATAACACACATCATTCCTCACTCATGGCTCAGATAGTATGACAAATATTGCAAACACATAACAAGCAGATTACTACAAATTAGAGCACTAAAGAGCCAGCTGGCCCAACCATTCTATTTATAGGCAATTATATCATAAATATTTAACCATAGTTAGATATAACATTTATAAAATGTATTTCCTATTTAAATTTTTGAGGTGTTTTAGTTTTGGCAATCTCTTCATCCAATTAGTTAACTGGCTTATTAGTAATTTTTTTGTTGTTGTTATTATTAATGGATCTTCCTCTAATTTTTTCAAACCTACAAGAGGGATAAGGCAAGGAGGCTTAATTTATGCCATTATTTTTTATTATTATGGAGGAGACACTTGGTTGTTTTATGAATACTAGAGTTGAAACTAGGAAGAGAGTGGAGCTCAAACCATCTTTGTCTAATATGGTATACTCTCATGAATAATTTTTAAATGATGATACATTGAAGATGGGTGAGTCATCTCTAAAGAAATCTAAGGATTTTAAAGATATCCTCTAGATCTATACTATGGCCTTTGATCAGCTGATCAATTGGGGAAAAAAATCTTTGATATTTATCCATACTTTGGTCCCTAGACAAGTGAAGATTATGAATATCTTGGGGTGTAAGATTAATAATCTCCTAAAATTATACCTTGGTCTTCCACTAGGGCTCAAGCCTCTATATTATTTTTGGTCTTCTTTATTTGATATTTTTAATAAAAACTAGCTAGCTGGAAAGGTGCTTTGTTGAGTCAAGCTGGAAAGCTTTAGCAAATCAAGTCAACTTTGCAAATCTCCCTATTCATGCCCTCAATTTGTTGAATATATCAAGTAAGTTTATGGAGTTGAGAAGCAAGTGGGATCAGTGACGTATTCAAAAATGTTGTGGTTAGTAACATATCTATCGCTTCTTGAAATGATGGAGCATAGGTGGTAATGAAAATTTAAAATCCCTCATAAATCATGATAAGATGCATAGTAAAGTTATTGACTTATCAAATCTATCTAACAACAAAGGGAAAGTAATAGAACACTAAATTAATGATGATGATACTTTGGCAAGTAAAAAGCCAAAGAAAAGGTATAGGTTCCTCACTTTGTGGGTATTTAGTTTTTATTTGTGTATTATCATTCTTCCTTTGTTTCTAAGAATGTTGTGTTGAGAGTGAATTTGACGAGTTTTGTCTCTAAGTATAGTATAATAGGAGGCAAACTAAAAATAAGGGAGTCATGGAAATATAAGAAATGGATAAAAGAAAAAATGGTCTAGTAGAAACTAAAAAAAGGTGGTATTGTCTGATATTTGAATAGGATGAAAGACTCCAAGTCAAAGATAGCATAACAATTCATCAATGGTTGGGGTTTTGGAATGATCATCATGGTCAAAAGTAAATCATAGCTGAACATTGAGGTCATGTTGAACATTATGGGGTTGAATACCAAAGGTATGCATTTTTATCATAACAAGGAAATTTTGGGTGTTTCTATTAGAATATTTCTAAAAGAGGATGTCAGGAACTAATAAAGGAATAAAGGTAGGTGTATGTTGTTTCTTTTATTAAACTTGCATTGAAAAGGGTGTTAAATTTATTGTCGAGTATATAATACTTGACAGGAACTATGATAGATCCCATACCTACCATTTCATTATGCCAAATCAATTTAGGTACAAGAGGAGGGTCAACTTTCACTTTAACACTTGACAAGAACTATGATAGATCCCATACCTACCATATCATCATGTCAAACCAATTTAGGTATAAGATGAGGGTCAACTTTCACTTTTACTTTCTTTGTTCATTAACATGGAGTATCAAAGCCTTTACGGAGAAGCCCAACAAGCCCGAATTGTATAAAGTGCTTATGCGTTTGAATTTTTAGTATATATTAAAAAATAAAAAGCAACATTTAGTGTCATCTATTATGTAAATTAAAGGAAACTATTTGAGCCTTGGTAGTAGTAATGGTAAGGGAAAACAGATAATGGCAGATCTCAAGAAGATGTTTCTCTAGAGATGACCAAAAGAAAGAAGAAAATAGTTCACTATAAGGAGATCGAAATAGAATTGATGGGGGGAAATTTTGAAGAAGAGCTTAAGGACTCTTTTTTTTATCAGGGTTTGATTATTATGGAGACAATTGAGGGTGTGTGCACCAAGATGGTGTACAATTTAGTGGACACCAAAAAAAAACCAAAAATGTCAATAACCCAATCAAGTTACGAATAACCTAATTGAGTTATATAAAATTTCAAAATGCAGCTAGGCTTGATTACCAAGACTTGCAAAAATATATTAAAAACAATTCCTGATTCAGTTTCTAGGATGAAAAAGCTCTTCAAAACCTGATCAAATTTTGAAGAAATAAAAATAGGCTTCACTCTAGAAGCCATAACTTTCACATCCAGACTCCGATTGACTCCATTCAAAATACATTTGAAAGCTATTGAAGAGACATACAACATAACAAAACTAGAATAATAGAAAAAATTTAAGATTTTATTTGTCATCCATTAGAATCAATAATGATCTAAAATAGGTAGTCAATATTTTCCAAACATGGAGCGAATACGTAGGTAAGAGTATTATCATAGCTTTTATATTTATCCCACCTCTCTCCATCTCTCACTCCCTCTATCTCTTTCTCACACACAAACTCACTCACTCATTCACTCACTAACTCCTAATCTCCTTCCTACTAACTTTTAACCTCTCTTTATATAACTCATAATCCTCTCTCTCTCTCTCTCTCTCTCTCTCTCTCACACACACACACAAACACACACACACACACACACACACACATACACACACACACACACACATTTTTATTCACTCTTTAACTTCTAATATTTGTCTCACTAACTGAATAACCCCTAAGATATCTCTCTAACTAACTAATAAGCTCTCTCTCTCTCTCTCTCTTCCCCCCTTTCTAACCTCTTAACCATCTCCTTCTAACCCCTAATCCCTAACCCACCTCTCTCTCTCTCCCTAGCCTCTAATCCTTAAAGTGGGAACTTCATGTAGAGAGAGAGAGGGTGGTTAGGAATTAGAGGTCATAGAGAGATGGGTAAGGGGTTAGAGAGAGAGGGGGAGAGAGGAAATGATAAGAGAGAGTGAGAGAGAGATACAAAGAGTGAGAGAGAGATGAAGTGATGGAGAGAGAGGGACATATGAGAGAAAAATTTGGGAATAGGATGAAGAAAGTGAGAAATATGGAGAGAATTGGATGTGTGTGTTTGTGTGTGTGATAGAGAGAGAGAGGGGCGGGGCAGGGGGGGGGGGGGTGGCTTAGGGATTACTCATAGAGAGAGAACTCACTTAAGGATAACAATTTAGAGAGAGGGAGGGGTTATGAATTAGTTAAAGAATGTGAGAGGCTAGGAGTTAGTAAGAGAGATAATATATTAGGAGTTATTTAGTTAGTGATTGAGTTGCGTATGTGTGTTTGAGAGAGAGAATTAAAAATATGTTATCATTTGTGTTTACCTATTGATTACGCATTTGGAAAATATTGACCACCTATTTTATATTATGCTTAATTAAAATTGATGGTAAATAAAATTTTGATGATATAGGATTTGTTTATCTACACCATGTTGTAGATCTCTTCAATAGATTTTCAATACATTTTGCATGGAGTCAATCAGACTCTGTATGTGAAAGTTATGCCCTTTGGAGTGAAGTCTACAATTAATTCTTCAAAACCCAATCGGGTTTTCAATAACTCGATTAGGTTTTGAATAACGTGATTAGGTTTTGGATGCACTTTTTCATTTTCATAACCCAGTCAGGTTATCTGAATCCTAGAAACTTGATTGGGTTATGGCTTGGTGATAGCATAGGGAAATGACCCAAAGGCTTGGGAGACTGTTTTCCATCCAACTTTTTTCCTTTAGATATTTTTCATCTTCTAAGATGAATTCTTGTCTTTGGCTTCATCAAGTTTTCTAATGGTGAAGTGGGTATCTCTAAAATTTCTGCCATAATCTTACACGTCTTCTTAGCTTTCTAACAATATAATTTTTTTTATTTATAGACAACACTAACATGGTAAACTTTAATTACTTTTACCAATGCCTTGACATTCCTCACAGACATATGTCTACCAATTTTTTTAATAACTTTTAATATACTTTAAAATATTAAAAATAAACTATATATTATTGATCTACACTTGATTCTATACACATTTACAAAAAAAAAATGTTTCCATTTTCAATTGTTTTTGTGTATGTTATGCTCAGCACACAAATAGGTGTGCTATCAAATTTCTGGATTTGATTGTGTATAATTTTTTTACATCAACGTTTCGGATCATACTACATGATCCATCATTAGGATGCTAGAGAGAAAAGAGAACATGAAAAATTCTCACACAAATAGGTACCAAAATTTTAGGATCTAGTCAATTCAATAACTCATAATATAAAAAAAAATTTCTCATCCAAAAATTATTAGAAAATATACAACTTCTAGATATGACTCTTAACTATCATCCTACCAAAGGGATCTACAAAATAGTGAATATAACTATGTCTTTTGTGATGCACATGAAAATAGCTATGTTATATTTTCTATAAAAAAAAATAGGAATTATTTTTCTTGTGCACAAATTTTGTCCCACCTAATCTTATCCATTTTTTAAAAACTCTAGTAGTTTAAAAAGTAGATTTAGAATACTACAATTTATATGTTTTACACATCTTTTCATTTTGAGTGGATAACTCTCAAACCTTACATCCAAGTTTAGGTTTACTTGATTTCAGAAAAAAAAAGAAGGTGTCCACTTATTCCCCCCTTTTTGTACACCATATTGGTGCACTCCCTTTGAGCAAGGGAAGAGCGAGGATTCTTATGGGTCCATTGAAAGGCTTTACAAGCCCTCTAGTACTACTTAGTCACCTATGTCTTCTTGGTCTCTATAGAAGGAATATCCCTCCTACTAAGAAGAATGATAGGAAGAAAGAAAAATTTGTGGATGAGAATGAAGAGGATATTGAAAAAGAGGCCCTCCACATAGTGGATTATGGAGAATCTATTGAGCATGTGTCTAGATTTATCCTCAAGCCTTTGCAGAGAAATTAAATAAAAGAATAGAACAGATTGAAGGTGAGGAGGGCGATGGGGGTAAGAAATAGGAAAACAATGAGAGAAACTATTTGATGCTCAAAATGGTCGACCTAGATGAGGTTAACATTAAATTTTTGGAGGATAATTTGAGGGATGTTAAAGTCAACAGTCCCTTTGGGGTTTTACAAACACTTAAATGTATTTCTCTTTGTACTTTTTGGTTGGGGAAATAGAATTTGAACTCCTTTAAGATACTAAACCTTAAATATAGAGTTATTCAGGCTAAAATGGAAGAGATCTAAAGTATAGCGGTGGATGGGAGTGAGAAGGTTAAGGATGGGGATAAGGGTAATAAAGATAAAGGGTTTGAGGACCTAAAGGAAAGAATCAACAAAATGGAGAATTTGGTTAATTATGTTACCAATAGTAGTCAAGGGGTAATGGAGGTGACTATGGATTACCTAAGTAAGATGGTGGGGAAGGTGGATCAAAATTCTAGTAAGTTATTGGTTCATGGTCTAGAGGCAACTAAAGCAAATGGGGATACAACAAGTCTATGGAAATGTATCAGAATGAGTACGAGAAAGAAGAAGTTGGTCAGCTAGCCCTATTCCTAATCAAGAATCTACATTAAGGAAGCCATCCATAGAATTAAAGAGCTCAAGGAGGAGCTAGTCAAGGAATTGTCATGCCTTCAAGCACACTGGTAGTTCTTATCTTTTGATTTCTTGTGTTTGTTTTTATTTTATTAACTTGTTTTGGTTGCCTGGATGTAGGTTTTTTCTTGTTGATTTTGTATTGGGTGTACTAGTTCTTTTAGGTACTATTTTATTTTTGGATTGAATTTTTGGATCTAAGGTTTTAACTCTTGGGGTTTCAAGTCCCTTGTAAAAAACCTATTTTAACTCTTAATCAACAACATTTATTAAATGCAATTAGATGTAGACGATAGTTGTTGGTTGTGGATAGATGGGAAAAACCACACATGTATTCCATAAGTTTCTAATATCTTCTTCTTGGTTTGTGTCAATCAATTGGTTGTAGTAATTATTTATTTTGATAATATACTCATCCCCATTCTAGAAATTAAATTTTTGGATTGAAGTTAACAATAAATCTTTACTAATTACCCAACGACAAACACATATAGGAACCAAATTCTTACATCAGGCTAAGATTGAATTAAATCAAATGAGTTTGATATGAAATTTGAAACAAGTTGATGATAAAATACAATTTATGGTTTAGTTGGAAGATTGTCCTATAGGCTAGTCTTAGCCTCGTGGACATTAAAAAATCATCTATCAATCTATCATTCCATAGGGGAAATGAACTTTTCTCAAATGATGCAACAAGAAATCACTATCCAACAACATTTCCCTATGTATAGGAAGTAAGAGAACATATTGAATGGAAGGTCGATATAGCATATGCCTTCTATAAGAAACTTGGCAAACCTAAAACTCGGTAATATCATCTTACTCAATCTATGATGAGTCCAAACTGCTCATTGTACAAACTTTATAACTCAGAGAGTGTGTAAAGAAAAACTGAAATTATTTAAAAACTTATTGAAATGCATATAAAATTTTAATTATTATATAATTTAGTATATTAGTAAAATTTATTTAAATTTTACTTTTGATTTATTATCCATGTATTCCTTGGGTTTCTTATAGATGCATGTCCTAGTTAAATCAATAAATATCTAATTATTGGAATAGACATTATACACTCTAAAAAGATACCAATAAAAACAAAAAATGACTATCAATCAGTTTTTAAAAATTAAAAATATATTTTCAAAATTTAGATGGCCATGAATGCCTCTGAACAAAATAATTTGAAAGACATACAAAAAATTATCTCTATCCATAACATAGCATTATAAACCTAAGAAATATAGAAAAAATATACAATACTTTTCATGAAACTTGAACTTTTTTATTATTTGAAATAAATTACAACACTTTCAGTTGCATTTCTTTTTTTTATAACTTTTAGGAACATGAAAAATAAATTTGAAAGAAAATAAAAGTTTTAAAAATATAGAAACTCCTATCTATAAAAAAACATAATTAGTTTACAAATAAACTAAGAATGTCAAAAACCATGAAAGTTGCCATCTATAAAAACATACTAAAATGTTAAAAATCTAATTAATAATATCTTTCTTAAAAATTGCATTGGTGTCCTGCAAAAATATGTTAACATATGGCATTATTGATCCTTTCCAACTACTTAAAACTAAAATTCTAATCAATAAATTTGACATAATGGGACACTAAAAATTAAATACCTTATAATAATTTAAACAAACTATTTGTCATCTTTAAGGTTGTTTCCCAAAATAGTAAGAAATAAGAAGAAATGTTTTATATAAAATAATAGATAAATAGACAAGACTAGAAAAGATGTAGGGAACACGTAGGGTTGTATTGGACCATTTGAGTTTTATATACTAAGTATGCATTGAAATATATTAATTTCCATGCAAGGTTGGCATATATGTATATTTTAGCATACATGTTCATTTCTAGAATGATATTAATGGTAGGTTACCTGCTATGGAATTTCTTTATCATTTTAGTAGTTCTAGCTTCACATACAAAGCTCGGAAGTTTTGAAAGGTTGGAACTAGTCGAAATGAAATGTTTTATATATTACACTAGTATATCGAAAGATTAAAAATACAATCAGAAGAAATAAAACATTTGTAAACAAGGTAAAAATAAAACCAGTTTCATTTGCAGACAAAGACTAAATCACTTCAATTGCTTTGTACATTAACCTAATTTCATGAACTGAATTTCACCATCCCAAAAGGGTAAAAGCATGTTTTGTTATGCCATGCAACTGTCTTCAAAGAATAATATCCAAAATCAAGTTCAAAAAATGTACAGTGAATAAATGTGCCATCATATTATGTGTCCTACATCATAAATTTAGTGTCTCATTGCAAGTGTAAATGCAGAGAAGAAATACTAACATCAGAAAACCATTTTACTATACAATTTTTTTCGAAGGTGGTATAAAATATTTTCCCAGTTTAGGTAGCTACAGGAAAATGCATTAGATGCAGATAGAATGCATACATGGCCTCATATTTTGCTCTGACAGATGATTTGAAGGAAGGATTTGAAAATCTGAGAAAATCTGTCCCGTTGGCCTCTGCTTTGTGATTTGCTATAGACAAAGGCTTTTCTGGTATTGTGGGAATGACAGCCTCTCCCTACAACATCTTCAATGCTTCTGCCATGCTCGGCCTCAATGCCACATTTACATGAGCACACAAAATGACCACCTTAACAAATCTCTCCATTGTTTTCACCTCTTCCCTCTCCCGCATTCTCCAATCTATCACTAGATCCACTTTATTTTCTCTGAAAAGCTTCCATACCTAGTCGGTAATATGGCAGTGACAAGTTATATCCACAGCCTTTCTGCCACTCATGATTTCCAATAGTAGAACTCCAAAGCTGTAGACATCATAGAGATCTATAAGCAGTCCAGTCAGGCAATACTCTAGCGCCAAATACCCATGCGTGCCTGCTACTTTTGACCCAAAATTGACAATGCAAGGATTCATGTCATCATCTAGCAGAATATTTGTGGCCTTGATGTCTATGTGATATATCGGTAGCCGAATGCCGGAATGCAGGTAACACAACCCCTTTGTGATGCCCAATATAATCTTCTTCCTCTGCTCCCATGTCAGTCTTGCTCTCCCATTTCTAATTTTCTGTCCAAAGATGTGTTGATCGAGGCTACCATTAGCAAGGTAGTCGTAAATGAGAAATTGCTCATGGAAGACCTGTTTGTCGTCACCAACAACGTCGAAACCACGGAGAGCCAACAAATTTTGATGGAAAAAGCTGCTCATCATCTCCACGTCGTTCCAGAAATCATTGATAGAGCACTTTTTCAGTCTCTTCACGATAATCATCTGACTATTGGGAAGTTTTCCCTTGTACACATTGTCAAAACTCCCCTACTCGATCAAATTGGTGGTACTAAAATTGTTCGTTGCCTCCTCTATTCGCCGTGCATTGATTAACCGTGATGGGCGCAGGTTTTCATGGAAAGAGCACTTCATTTTCTTCACAGCAACCATCTCATGATCTTTAGCAAGTCTTCCCTTACACACTATTCCAAAACTCCCCTTCTTATTTAAATTGGCACAAGTGCTGAAATTCTTGGCATGCAATGGCGGACGTGTTGTCAAAGAGATAAAATATAGATTCATCCCAGAGCAGCTGAGCAAACCCAACTCCTAACAAACTTCTCAATGTGTCACTACACATTTCACGGTTGTTAGTGCTCGATATGGTCATAGTTTCAAAACCTCAAGTTCAGAGTTTTTGAACCACTTTGAACTTTAGTTCGAAGTAGTTCAAAGTGGTTCAGTGGTTCAGAAATGTTCATCTTGCGAGCTCATGATCGATGGAAGTTGAAGTGTAGATCCTAGCTTCTGATACGAATTGAATTTTGACATTTGAATGTGCAACATTTGCAATATCACATAAACAAATTAAGGGGCTTATAGTGTTGAGTTTGAGATACAGTTCAATACTTCAATTTGTAGTTTTAATCAGTTCAAATTCAAGACAGAAAGCTTGAAGTTCAACAATATTGGAAATGTGGCATATACAGGGAAGGACTCAAAGCTCTGACATTCATACATATAGACTGTGATTAAAATATCAGTTCAATGGAGCTAGAGAAATAACTATTGAAGAAGATGATATTGAAGTTTGTATAAGTCATCAATGGATAACTAAATCAATCATGTTCAGGGCCTACATATAATGAAAATTGGTGATATCCGAGTTGAGGACAACTGCCTTGCCATAAAATGGTGATGTCTTCGTTATGATTATAATGTTTCAAAGGAAATATAGATGGATAAAAGAAAGTTATCAGATGCAAAATGAATAAATATATCATTGTCAGATTTTCAAATGTTTGCTCATAAGGCTCTTGCATTTACACAAGGATTATGATGGTATTCTATGTATTAGATATTATAGGGAGAGATACTGAAATTCTTGAAGGATCGAGAGCAAAACCCATGCCTTTTTGGGTCCTTATGATAAAAGCCATGAATCAACACATTAAAATTTTTCCTTGCAAGAAGATGAACCTATGCCAAGATGAAGCCTTCATGCTTCTATGATTAGTTGGGCACCAACCAAAATGGAAGAAGAAGCCACAGCCTTTGTAATCTGCAATAATCCCAAATCCACATTTGTGGTGTCAGATACCAGTGTGGATGATTGGCAAAGGGTATCCAAGATGACACATAGTCAACCGATAACCTTCATCATTAAATAATTTTCACTGGTCCCTCTTGAAGGATGCTCGAGCATGGGAATTGATTATTAATTTTAGAGGCTCTTATGCATGAGCCTTTCCAATCTCCCCAAAAACAATATGCATTAGAAATCACTTCTAGAATGAAGTGGACAAAGTAAGATGTTGTGTGAACACAACTTATTGCTCTGAATGAGAATGGATGTATGTATTGGAGACTAAAGGGAGAATGGGCCACCATGGGTTTGAAAGGCTCTTTGATCATAAAATCCACAGGCTTCATCAACTTTGAAGAATGGATATCCAAAGGCTCATGTGGAGGTGTAAGCCAACTCATGTAAACATAATGAAAGACTGTGAACACACCAATGGTGTGTTGTATGATTTGATGATTCAATTTGAAGAAAAACTTCAAGTGCAGCAATTTATATGACTTAACAATTCTCATTCAAAGGTTTCCCATGAATTTACATAAAAATATGAAGAGAAGCTTGCTTTTTGGATCAAGTTTAGCAAGTCAGATTTTATGACAGTCATATAGACGCTCAAACAGAGATCTATAACTTTTGACTCAGGCATTATTTTAAAAATCGCCTCAGCGAGAATGTGGAAAACTAAGATTTGGATAACATATCCAAAATCCAGCAAGATCCAACAATGGGATAAATAGTTATGATTCCTGCACCGAGACCCATTGTTTTCGACAGAGTTATTTCGAATCCCCCTAGAATCAAAAGTATTTTCATATTGGAATAATATAATAATGTGCCACTTGTCCAAGTCTCATTTAATATTTCAAATTATTCTTATAAAACATTTACATCAATGTTTTATAAGATTATCAAAACATAAATGAGAGAAAAAGGAAGAAAGTGGAAAAATATAAACTTTAAATAAAGTTTATCATCGAAAACCAAGGAGGAAGGATAATTGAAAAGTTTCCATGGGAATGATTTGAAATAATAAATTTTCAAGAATTAGTTATGAACTGAAAAGTCTCGAGAAAAGAGCATGTTAAAGGAGCCAGCAAAGTTCAATGGAGGGGTTCCAATTTTTTGAATTTTGGCTGGGAGACTTTGAGCTACAGTAGAATAGAGGCTGTGAATACAGTGATAGGGGGGTGACACAAATCTTTCTCTTTGGAACTGAAGACTTTGTGCTTCAGCTAAGGGGAAAAATGTTCTAGATTTTTCAAGCATTATCTCATTTTCTTGTGCAGGTCGTGCGAAGCAGAGCTAGGGTTTTCTTTCTTTTTTTTCTGAACTGTGTGTCAAGAGAGTTGTATTTTGTTTAAAATGCAAAGAAAACCTCATGATTTTATTAATGGTGATTGTAATACTAATGCATTTTATGCTTTCAGAGGAGGGAGACTTGAGAGTTAATTGTTTGTCAAAACTTTGAGTTTGAGCAATCTACTTTCCACTAATTGTGATCTTTGTGTCACTTTAGTTTTCTTTGAAATATGTTGTTATATCTCCATATCTTCATTTTTGCACTTTCTCAAGAAGATGGATAATGTTTTTCTTGACTCCATCTTTTGTAGCATGTCAGGGTGAATGGACTTTGTGTCATTTACCGTTTAATTTCTTGTAGTTGTGTAGTTTTTCCCACATCTACACTGTATTTATAGGTAGATGTTTGATATCCTTTTATGCTTTCTGGTAAAAGCATTCACATTTGATTCATTAAATATTTCACACAGGGAGCTATACCCAATAAAAATTTAGAGGAAGGTTATCAATCCATGATAACCTATCCAATTGTTGGTGTTAGTTTGTCCTCTCACTTGGGCATTCAGGGTCAGAATTGCATACATTTTCTCGAAGGACAATCTGTTCACTAACAAAGGTCTTCGGAGGTCTAAATTGAATGACAGGTTGATGGGTTCCACTAAATTCTAGTAATGTAGTCGAGATTCATTGGGCATTCTGGTTCAGCATTAACTGCCAGAACTGGAACCAATAATAGCATCACAATGAACACCTCCATTTTCAGTGATACTTTCCACAGAGAAGGTTGTTACTTGATTACAGAAGAAATCAATTTCCAGTTGCTATAACTCTTATAGAACTAGTGAATAAAGGGCTAAATTTAGGGGCCAAATTATAGGTATTAGTTTCCAAATACACAACTAAATTATAGAGAGGAGATAGATTATAGACTTTTGTTATCCAATCCATAATCAGCTCAATTATAGAGACTCGATCATATAAAAGAGCTGAAGGAATTTTTAAATTTGAAATGCACGATCTGACGTCATAGATCTACAGTCCGCGGTGTCTAAAAACTATCTAAAACTTGTCCGCTATTGGATTTTGACACCCTTGTTTCGCATTTCTCGGCAGGGTCTCATTTTAGAATGTGATGTTTACATTCTCTATTATATTTTTCCCTAAACTCCAAAGGCTCCAAATGGAATGACATGTTTGTATGAAACCTTGCCGCTAAATTTGAAATAAACTCACACATTCTCTATTCATTTCTTGCAGCATGTGTTCAAAAAATTTAGAATCTTTATTTCTATCCAATCACTCTGTCTTTTCTATCTCATCGTCCCTCCCTCTCTACTTGTATTTTTTTTTCTCCCTTCATTTTTAAGGACCAGGCTAATCTTCAAACTGTACAAAAAGACAAAACAAAGTCAAATTTGTTTTTTTTCCAGATTCATTAAGGAACATTTTTTGGTCAATTTTTTTGGTTGTTTTGGACTACAAACTATCAAAATCACAAAGATCAAATGTTTTTTCAATTTTTTTGAAAATTGGTCAATTACATAGTTTGTCTAGAGGATAGCCACAGATTATTTTTGCTAGCAGCAGCTACTCATTGTTTTGTGGCACAATTTGTGGATCTTGTGGCCTCATGGATCAAAATATTTGCTTCATAGTTTTAAGCAGTGTTCTAAAAAATAAATTAAATCAACTTTTAAACATTTCTCTTGCAAATAATTCTAAAAAGTAAAATATAGGCAATAAAAAGAGGATGAAAAAAGTGTGGTGAAGACATGTGTCATTTTTTTCTAATAAGCAGTTGCTACTATTAGAATCTGAAAAGATTAATAACCCAGAAAACTAGTGCAAAGAATAAATATCTAAACTATGAATGCAAATGATGCAAAATCAAAATAGCATCATAGAGTTAGTTTCCAAGAGAGTAATGCAAATGCTGGAAGCAAAATAGCATTAAGAGGATGCAAAAACAAGAGATGCAAATACAAGCCAAGTAGCATGCTTATATAGGCTAGGAAGAGGGAGGAGGTGGCAACACCAACCAACGAGGAGCAACCATCTATCAGACTAAAGATAACAAAGTATCTTCCCAAGATAGCTAATGGATGCTCACATGTAGGAAGGTGACACCTCACAAATATTCACCTAATAAGACATGCTTTATTAAACTAAGCGAGATTATTAAAAGTGTAGGAAAAACCTAGCAAAATAGGAAAAATAAAAAACTACACTAACACCCCCCATAAGTGAAGCTTAGGTGGATGCTAACCTAGCAAAGCTATGAAAGCAGAAAAATGGGTCCCGGCAACAAGGCCTGATCAGGTACCCAATACAAGAAAAAGAACTAGATGAAGGAAACTAAGCCTCCAATCTAGGAAATGTCCCAAAGAGAGGAACAAAAAAAGAGCATGAAGCATCTCTGAAGCATGAAGCTGCAAACACTGTTAGAAGAAACTGCTAGGACCCCCACTGAAATAGTGCATGACCAAGTAGAGAAGATGAAGTCTGAAGAGCTGATCAATCGAAGAGGTGACCTCTAAAGGCAGGAATGAATGAGTGTCTATATAGTAGATGAACCATCTCACCGAAATGCATAGGTGCCTAGCCACTGCATCCGCCTAGTACATAGGAACAAAAACTGAATACGTAGATCACTCAACCGAACCAAAGAAGCAATAGAGCCAATAGGTGAACCCCCTCAAAATGGTAAATAGGGAGAGGGGTGACAGGAACACTAAAATGCAATGCCAAAAACATCTGCAAGAAGAAGAATCAGGAACACCAATAGTGCAATAGAAGTACAAGCACAGGATAAAGGTCGGTGTCACCAACACACTACATGGGCTATTGTTGTGGAAGAAAAATTCACTTGACAAAGGTGGATAAGCATAAAATGGCAAAACATCATGACCCCCCATAGCACTTTATAACTGAGTGTGAGTATAAACAAACACAAGGTGTACAAGATCTCAGATATGTAAAAGCAGGCACTTTATCTCAGTGTGTTTACAAAAAAAGGAATGCAATAGAATAGAAGCATACAATGCTCAGAAGTTAGAAAGAAGAGTGAGCCAAAAGAACAGAAGAAGAGATTCCAGGACCTGTAGAATCCAAGTAATCTACCAGAGTGCAAAAGTGTAAAACTCAAAGGAGAAAGAACCTGGAGTAGAATCTGGGTAAAATACCTCTGTAACTAAATAACTCATAGAATCAGCTTTCCAATGATATCTGGCGAGCCCAGAAAAGAGTCTGAATGAGCGAGATATGGCTCCCGAAAGGCAAAATAGAACATCTGGCTTTGACTGCCAAAATAGGCAACCAGATTGTAACAAAAATTAAAAAAACCTATACCATCATTTTCGTCTTAGAACCAGCTTTCTGACACATTTTTCAGATCAAAAAAATACATTTGTAAGCTCAAGTTATGGAAGAAAAATTGATAGGGCCTCCTCATGAAGAGCATATGCTAAAAGTGAAACTTGGGCACAATAATCAAGGAAAAAATAGCACCACTACGATCTACTCGAAAAATCATGCACTTTGAAAAAAAGAATCGCCTCGATACGAGAACGTATGAGAAAGTTATGATCCTCCAAAGTTTCCAAAATGAGAACTGTGCACAGTCACGGTTGAGAATCTGCAATTTCTGAAGAATTCATGCATGAAAATCAAAAAACAACTCCACTAATGGATAAAGCACAAAAGAATAGTCAAGTTCATAACAAGAATCATCAAAATCAGAGTCAGTATGAGCAAGAATGAGACATTTGAAAACTGCGTTCAAATCTGCGACTGCCAACGGAGAGGGGTATGGCTGTAGCTTTGCATGCTCGATTCTACAAAATATACAGCTTGCATGCAAAATCTAAAAGATACCTAGATGGTTTTTCGGGGCTGGAAATAAAACCCAGAAATCGTTTTCCTTGCTGATGTATAGAAGATGTTGATGTAGTGTAAATCAGACGCCTTTAACAGTAAAAAATGGCTCCAAAAATCAAGAAACGACCCCAGCAACCAAAATATGACATGCAAATGCTGGATCAGCTTCCTAAGTCCATTAATGGCATGCTGGAACCTGCAATACTGATTGAAAACTCCAAATATGCAAGTTGGTTGTCAGATTTGATATTGAAACCCTAGAGAAAAATCATTTTTGTCAAAACTTTTCTGATTCTCAAGATCATCCAAAGATGCAAGAGAAGAGCATACTTCATTTTTCAAAAACTACAATAAAATTTATTAGCTCCCCCCGAATCTCTCAAATAAGGAAACTAAAATCCACTCTTGCACATAGAAAGCTCTGATACCATGTTAGAATCTAAAAAGATTAATAACCCAGAAAACTAGTGCAAAGAATAAATATCTAAACTATGAATGCAAATGATACAAAATCAAAATAGCATCATAGAGTTAGTTTCCAAGAGAGTAATGCAAATGCTGGAAGCAAAATAGCATTAAGAGGATGCAAAAACAAGAGATACAAATACAAGCCAGGTAGCATGCTTATATAGGCTAGGAAGAGGGAGGAGGTGGCAACACCAACCAATGAGGAGCAACCATCTATCAGACTAAAGATAACAAAGTATCTTCCCAAGATCGCTAATGTATGCTCACATGTAGGAAGGTGACACCTCACAACCATTCACCTAATAAGACATACTTTATTAACCTAAGCGAGATTATTAAAAGTATAGGAAAAACCTAGCAAAATAGGAAAAATAAAAAACTACACTAACAGCTACTTATTTCCAAACCCCCCCCTGCACCCTCCCTTCCCCCACCCCCATCTTTTCCCACAGCTTATTTTTATTTGCTAAATAATAGTTGCTCCACAAAAGTAGGAAAAGATTTTGAATTTTTATTTTCTTACAATTTTTACATTGCATGGGAACACATTACTACTTAAAATGAAAACATGGTGTAATTGTATCTTTTTTTTCCTCCCTCCATTTCTAAATGCCTCATTTTGTCTTTCTATTTCCATTAACATGGAGGGAGTCATTTCCATTTCAAACATACAAATAACATTTTAATTATTAATTAATTGAATATATATATATAATTTTCACTATAATCTATTTAGTTGTAGTTATTATTAAAATTAAGAGAATTTTCAATAGACAATTGATGAATGTAAATATTTTCAACATATTTTTAAACATTCTTTTAATTTCTATTATCTTTATGTTATAACATTTTTATGGTATATTTATCTAATATATTCAATAGAACATTGGTTGAAGTAATCCCCAAAATAACACAAATAAATTTCTTGATGCTAGAATCTAATATGAATTTGTTATTTGTGTGCCCATATATTTATTATATGTTAGAACAAAACTGTAAAATAAATAAGCTTACCTAAAAAAAATTACAATTGATATTAAGCTAGTGTATATCTACTTCCTAGCAATTATGTATTCCCTAATTATCTAACAATATTCTTTTAACCACTAGATTTTGCACATTCACAATTTTTTCCTTTTTATTTGTAAAAAATAGGATAAGATAATAAAAGTCTAAAAATATTCTTTCAACCACCATATTTTGCACATTTACAAAAAAATTTCTTTCTATTTTTAAAAAATATATCATCGTAATTAAAATAAGATACTAATAGAAGAGTAAAATAAAAATCTATGTATCAATGTTTCTATTATTTCTAACTAATTTCTAGAAATGTTTTAAAAATATGATAAAATGTAATTCTACAATAAAATAAAAATATTACAATTATTCTACAATTTTATAATTGGATATATTTTATTTTTTGAAGATTTTTCTCCCTACCAACCAAACTATAAATAATAATTTAAAGTTGAGAATTCATAATAATTGCTTTAGTAGATATTTAACTAAAAAAAATTTTAAAATTGGTTTATTTCAATCCAAATCTTAGTCAAATATGTTTTTAAAAAATTGTAATTAATATTTAAGAATAGTTAGTATTAAAAAAATTATTGCCTTCCAAAAAAGTGATATGTAATTATACAATATTTTGTATTAGAAATTTATTGCCTTCCAAAAAAGAAATTGATATTAATTATTTTTTATTTTTTTGATCAGTAAGAGGTCAAAATCAAGGTTAATTATTATTATTTGTTGTGATTATTAGTTAAGCTTGAGTAGATTTGAACCTAAGACCTCTCAATTAAGAGGCTGACAATTTACCATTATGTTTATGTTGTAGGCTCTTGCCTACATAATAATGTAAATTATTTGATATTATATAATTATATAATTAATTTATATTATCTATTACATTTATGGGAGAAATTTTATAATTGAAGTTAAATTTAATGTTTATTATCATATAAATCTATACAATATTAAATCATATTATATTTTAAAAATTTAATATTTATTTAATATAGTTTTAAATTTCACTCATATATCATATTTGGCTTCTATCTTATCACTAATGAAAGTAAATTCATATCAATGATTGATGAACTTTTATATTTGGCTTCTATCTTATTTGATATCTTGCATGTTTTTGTCTTACAGAAATATTTCAATAAGATTCTAGTGAAGCTTTGGATTGTGATACCCCAAGAAATCATACTTTACATTGATGACTTATGCATATGTTGATTGGATGGATGTATTGAAGAAAGGAGGAGAATAGCTAGAGGTATATTTTTTTCCTTAAACCTAGGTTGATTTCTTTGTCAAGTAAGAAATAAAATATTGTGTCTATGTGTACTATTAAAGTTAAATATATTGTTGTTTATTTATGTAAGACTCAAATATTATAGATAAAAAACATTGAAGTAAATTCAAATACTATTTGATGAAACTATTTCTCTTTTATGTGACAATATCAATGTTTTTATCAATGCTAAAATTGGTTTTTTATAATGGACCGTAAACCCCACTTATTGTACATAAAGATATAAAATTTAAGTCCCAAAATTAAACAAAAATCTAGCCAACAAACACACTCATAGCCACAACTAGTAGAACCTGGCAACAACTAGTACCAAAACCAACAATTTACTAAAAAATGAACAACCTAACTAAAGCAAAAAAAAAATAAGGGACAAGAATAAGGTGGAAAAGTCTAGGCTAATTCTTCCACCTTATCTTTCAATTCTTATTGCATTCTTTTTATCTTCTCTATGACCTCTTTGATGTATTTTTGGTTAGTTTGGATCTCGTTCTTTTGCTTCTTCTTTGTGTTGGAATGGGTACATTTTCCAGGTCTAGCCTCAACGTCTTCCTTCGCAGCATCCTCAAGGTTGAGCACAACCTTCACCTCCTTATCCTAATCTATGTAGCTTAGTACCATGTTCAATTACACTTGATCATAGTATCTAACAAATCCTAGAATTTGTTCAGTATATCCTTAGTCACTTTTTCCATTTTTTAAATCTTCTTGCTCATCTCTTCTATTATCTCCATATTCCCCTTCTATTCACCCACCTTCTCTTTCTACCCTTTCTTGTCCATTTTCCCTACATCTCCTCAAATTTCCCTACTAACACTCTATACTTCAAATTTAGCATTTTTAAAGAGTGTAAGTCCATTTCTCCAATCCTAGCAAATAAAGAGAAATCGCTTTAGCAATTTGCAGAACACCATGGGGAGGATCAACAACCAGGTTTTTGATGTTATCCTCATTTAGCTTAACATTGATCTCCTCCTCATCCACCACTTGAAACATAGGAATTATTTCCTTCCTCTTCTTCTTTTCCTCCCAAAAAGATTTATCTATTTTCTCAAATTGGTTCATGCTAGGAGATAGGCCTTCATTGTCTTTCCCTTCAATATCTCTCAGAGAGATATACACACCATGATCAATAGATTATGCATAATCAACGAGCGTAATTGCTTCTCTAGGTTCTTCATCATCCTCTTCATTCTAAGGGGACAAGTTTTTCTTTAATTTTAGGAGTCACAGGGGTTCTCAACTCATCCTAAGTAACCCAAATATCTGTATCTTTTGTCAAAGGAGATGTTATCTCATTTTGAGTAGAACACAGAGAGTGAGGGGATCTTAGGAGATTGCCACCTCCAAACAGTCTTTCCACAGATCAAAATTTTCAACTTCTTCTAAGTTATCCATTTCCATCTCCTCTTTCCCATGTCCTTCAATCTCTTGTTTCTCTAATTCATACTTACTATTTTCTTTATTTTCATAGCCAAGTTCAACATAATTAACCTTAGTCTTCATGATTTTGTTGGAACTAGGGGATTCTAGCCCTGATTCCCCTAAAATCCTTCAACTGTTCCCCATTTTTTCCCTTGGCCCTAGATTTTTACCACTATGTTCTTTACAACTAGATCAGGGATAGATTTTTTAACATCAATATAAATCATTCTCATCAAACCCTCATACATTATGGGTTTGTTGGGATTAGATCTCAAAGCACTAATACTATGAGAGAAAGAACGTGCAATAAATAAAAAAGGAAAACACACCCTTTTTATATCTAAAGTGATTTAAAAGCACAAAGTATTAAGTATGGGCCCTATCATATCTCCCATCAAGAAAAATATATTCCATTACAACAATAAGAACATGCCTCCAAAGTATCTTAATAGATACAATAACATTAATACCACCCTCCCTTTTAATCAACTAACCGTCTGTTTCTTTGGGGAATTTCTTAACGGTCATTTCAGAATACTTAAGATCTTGGAAGAAAAGCTTAACTTTTTCACTGAGCCTTATAATTTCTACCATACTTGTAACATTGAGTTGCAATTTTCTGCCTCCCAAGTTGACTTCACCATTGTTCCAGCCTCTTAAGAAAAAATCTATGACCTTTGGTTTCACCATTTTTATCTTCTCCATATAAGAAGTGAGACCCCCTTCTACTAATTTCTCCCACATTTCCTTCTCTTTCATTGATTTCTTATAGCTATCAGGTTGCCTTTTCCTAATTTTCTATCATGTTTAACAAGTTGTAGAGCCAAGTTCAAAATAATTTACAATCAATGAAGCCTCGCCAAAAAGAAATGAAACTAGAACTACCCATAAAATGTGGGATAAAATTATTATCACACCATTCTAGCTCAAATGCTTCCCAAGATTATTACATTTTGTTTCCCAAAGTTCTTTCATTCTAAATAGAAATAAATGAAAGGTATTTTTTCTTGATCATGTCTTATCATGATTAATTAGCCCCTTAGTTTCATAATTAACCTCATACTCGTGGCTCCATGATGAGATGATTCCCTTTTTAATTTCCACATGGGAAAATGAGTCCACTATTGTACTCACCTCTCTAAATAAGTAGGATATGTAAATGTTATCGAATTTAACTAAAAGATATTTTTCTTCCTTGATGATATTATCAATGGACCATGAATGAACCAAAGCTTTAGAAAGACAATTTAGAATACTTAGTGAGTCCCCTTCAAACCATATCTGCTTAGCTTTGATATTATTGTTGGACATATAAGAGGAGTAACTAAGAGGGGAGGGGTGAATCAATTACCACTAAAAAAACTCCAAATCCCTTAGATGCCAATACAAACTTCTTATTAACTCAATCCTAGCTCAATTAGAACTAAATATTAACTATAACTCAGTTGACAAAGTAATCTTGAGACAGTAACGTGTATTACCCTTTAGTAACTTAGTTGTAGAAAGATAAAGAAGTAAGAAAATAACATGAACACAAGAGAACCAAGACTTAATGTGGAAACCCAATTTGGGAAAACCACTAGTGCAACTAGTTACAACTTTTTACTCTTCTGAAGTGAGCCTTGTTAGGAGCCAACCCTATTAAAGGTTACAAAATACACTATTAGGTGTGACCTTGATAAAGAATTTGAAGCACCCTATTAGGAGTGGCCTTGTTAGAAGTATTAAGACACTTCAATCTAGAAATGCCACCTTGTTAGAGGATTTACAAAATGACTGTTAAGAGGTTTTGTCACTACTACAATTGTTAGAGAGTAATAATGATTGACCTGATTAGTGAAGCAATTGATTTGCAAATTCAGATCATTGTTCTAGTTTATCCTCTGGATCCTCCATGATCAAAATAATCTTTGTAGCTCCTTGGATATTCTACATCCTTAGGTAATGGTTTGGTAAATATGTCAGCAATATGCTCCTTTGTGTTCACATATTCTAGTCTTACCTCTTTATCTTGAACTAATTCTCTCATAAAAAGATAGTTGATTGCAATGTGTTTTGTCTTGGCGTGCTTTACTAGATTTTTGGATATATTGATTGCACTTGTGTTATCACAACAGATAACCATTGGATCCTTGATTTCTTCCTTCATTCCTAACAATAGTTGCTTGATCCAAATTATGTTGGAACAATTAACTATTGTAGCAACATATTATGCTTCAGTTGTAGACTGAGAGATGTCTTTTACTTGTCCATGATACTAACCTCTTTCCAAGAAAGAATGCTCCTCCACTAGTTCTTTTCATATCATTAATTCTTCTAGCCCAATCAACATTTGTAAAGGATTTCAACTCAAATTTTCCTCCTCTTTTATACCACAGACCATATTCTTGAGTGCCTTTTAGATATCTCATGATCATTTTAACTGCCATCATATGACTTTCTCTAGGATTTGCATAAATCCTTACAACTATATCAACTACTAATGAAATATCAGATCATGTGTGAACAACATACTAAAGTTCCCCAATCATAGATCTGCAAGTAGTTTGATTTATCTCTTTTGAATCATCATTCTTAGATAGTTTATGTCCAGTAGACATAGGTGTTCCAAGTAGTTTGAAATCTTCCATTCCAAAGGTCTTCAATATCTCCTTGATATATTTTGATTGAGTAAGGTAAATGTCATCCTTCATTTGATGGACTTGCAAACCAACAAAGATTTTTATCTCTCCAAACATTAACATTTCAAATTCTTTCCTCATTTTTTTAGAGAATGACTTGCATAAGTTATCATGATTTGCGAATAATATATCATCCACAAATATTTCTGCTAACAATGTCTTATTTTGTGGTCCTTCTTTAATATACAGACTATTTTTATCATTGGTTCTTTCAAAATAAATCTTTACTAGTTATCTATGTAGCCTCTCATACCATGTTCTAGGAGCTTGTTTAAGACCATACAAAGCTTTGTGTAACTTACAAACCATGTCTCTTTTATTTGGATCAATGAAACCTTTAGGCTGATCAATGTAAAATTCTTCCTCTAGAATTCCATTCAAGAAAGCTGATTTTACATCCATTTTATACACTTTGAATCCTTTAAATGTAGCATATGCAAGTAGTGTTTTGACCCCTTCAAGTCTAACAATAGGAGAAAATATTGCTCCATAGTCTGTTCCTTCTTCTTGAGCATATCCTTTACGCACTAGCTATTAGAATTAAACCACAGACATAAATAATGATTACATGCAAATATAACCAATATTGGAAAATAATAGATCACACATAAAATAACACAAGACACCAAGATTTAACGTGGTTGACCCAATCTCTGGGCTACATCCACCAAACAGAAAGTCTAATATTATTACGATCTAGTGATTACAACTTAATTACAATCTATAATCCCTTACAGCACAATACCACCGCAAGAACCAATTTTTGCATCACTACAATGAAACAATCCATAACCCTAAGCTCTTTTATACAAGTATCTTTTCTTCTTTAGGGTTAAAATTAATAATTATATGTCAGCCCAAAATCTTCATAAAATAGGGCCCTAAAATATTTTTTTGGAGTGATGCCCTAAGCCCTAAAGAATTTATGAAGTATGTAAAAAACTTCCCTGATCAGTCACCACAAACTAACACTAGCCTTGTCTTATTTCTTGATACTTCATCATTTACATTCATTTTGTTTCTGAATACCCACTTTGTACCAATTACATTTTTTTCCTTGGGTCTAGTAACATGAGTCCAAGTTTTGTTTCTTTCAATTTTCTCAATCTCTTCATTCATTGCCTCTATCCAACTTTCGTTATTTAATGCATCTTTAACAATTCTAGTTTCAAATTCAGTAAGTAGACATATAGGTCCTTTATTTTTTTCCTTTCCATTGTGCCTCCTATCTGATCTCCAATTATTTGTTCAAGTGCATGATGTCTTCTAACATATCTAGCAAGTACAAGTTCCTTTCTTCTAGATTTTGGATTTGTTTCAATTGGTTCACCATGTTCAAAGATTCTATGAATTTGTAGACTATGCTTAGATCCCACTATCTAAGACTTAGTTTCCTCTTACTGTGACTTTGGTTCCTCTTTCTGGGACTCGGTTTGATTTATCTCCAACTTGGGTTGCACTGGCTACAACTCAGGTTGCACTGTAGACTTAGGTGACTCGAGTAGCACAATCTATTGTGGTGGAGCAATCTGTTGTTGACCAATCACATTTTCTTGTGTCTTTGGTAAAGTATCAGGCTAAAACTAAACAAAAAAATTATATTCTTTAGGTTCCTTTCTACTTTGTTCTTTACTCTTTTATGAAAACTCAACAATTTTTACATGTACGCTTTCTATAACCTTGTGAGTAGCAAGATTCAAACATTTATATGCTTTGCTCTTGTTGGAATAGCCTAAAAGTATGCCTTCATCACTTTTTTCATCAAATTTTCCTTTCCTTATCTCTTTCAAGATATAATAGTTACTTCCAAATATTTTAAAATAATAGACATTGGGTTTATAGCCATACCATAATTCATAAGGTGTATGATATGTACCTTTCTTCAGTTGAACTCGATTCAAGGCATGAATTATAATGTTGATTGCTTATTTCTAGTATTTGGATGCAAAAATTTTCTCTATCATTAGTGTTCTTTCTCAATCCATGATGGATCTATTTCTTCTTTCTTCTATGTCATTTTGTTGAGGTGTACCTTGTACAAATACTTGTCTTTGATTCCTTTATTGTATTTTGCAATGTTTTCATCTTCTTTCACCTTCATTTGATCAAACTAACCTCTTAGACTCTCTACTTTAGCTCTTCTCACATTATCATCTCCTCCATAGATATTTTCTAGCTTATTCCACATTTCATGAGTAGTAGTCCAAAATCTTTGACTTCGTCAAATTTAGAATAGTTGATAGAGGAAACAATATCAATCATCATTGTGTTGTGATTCTTCATGTCCACCATATGATCCATAGTTAAAGGCTTAATGTTCTTGCATAATCCATTCTTGATCTATTTCTCCTTTCAGTTGTTCCATTCTAAGGAGGGGTCCTTGTTGTTGACATCTATCTTTTTATTCTTCTATCATTGTAGAATGTATTGAACTCCTATGAAATGAATTCACCACCTATGTTAGATCTCAAACACTTTAGACTCTTTCCTATTTCTTTTTCAACTCTAGCTAAATATCACTTAAATAATTCAAAAAGCATCAAATTTAGCTTTTAGAAACATCACAATCATCATTCTAGAGTAGTATTCCACAAATAGAATGAAATTTTGATCTCTACAATATTTTTAAACACCAATGGGTCCACATAAATTAGTATGAACCAATTCCAAAATATCATAAGTAGTACATTTTTTGCTCTTAAAACTAGACTTAGTCATCTTTCCCAATTGACATTGTTTACACATAGCATTGTCAAGCTTCTTAAGTTTAGGCAACCCTCTTACTTTCTTCATCTTACTAATGTTCAGAAAATTGTCAAAGTTCACATGATATAATATTTTGTTCCATAACCAAACATCTTCTTGTTGTGTAAACAAACACGTCTCATTTGATAGGTCTAGATAGAATAAGTCACCTCTTATGTGCTCACTGGTTCCAATTATCTTACCATCACCATCACGTATCTTGGTCTTTCTAAAATTCAACTCTATGACATGATTTATTTAGTTGTGAAACACTCAAAAAATTGTAGTTAAGTCCTTCAACCTAGTAAATATTGTCACATGTTATCTTCTCAGTCAGTTAAATAGTACCTTTACCTTTTATAACACATGGGATATCATTACCAAATTTAACACATCTACCAATGTATGGACCAAAATCTTCAAAATTATCTTTATCACTAGTCATATGATTGGAACATTCACTATCAATTATCCATCTATAACTTTTGTTCACATAAGAAATTAATACAATTTTCTAATCTTCATTAGAATCTTCTTTCATAGCAGCATAGACAACTTCATCATCATCACTCTGAGATTCATTATCAGTCCTTTCTTGAGAAATATAGCAAGATTTCTTACCTTTTTCATCCTTTCTTCTCTTATAGTCTTCGTCATCTCTTCTTCCTTTGTACTTGCTTTCCTTCCTTTCATCCTTATCTTCTCTGTCAGGAAATCTAGCAAGAATATGACCAAATTTGTTGCACAAAAAAAAAAACATGATAGGTAATTTACCTTTGTATTCACCTCTTCCTCTTTAAACCCTTTTTGCAATGAGGGCTTCAAATTCATTAATCTCATCATCAGAACTATCACTTTCACTATTCACATGTTTTCCTTTCTTCTTGCTAAGAATTAGTTGTGACTTGAAAGAAGATTCAATAGTAGCAGCTGTATAGTTATCAAAATTAGACATCTCAAATGTAGTAAGTCTACCAATTACACCTTCTAAGGTCAAATTGTTACTTGGTATGCATCTCAGTTCTTGGATTGTAGAGAATCTAATGGCATAGATAGGGAGTATAGTCCTCAATACCTTACTTATCACTGTTTCATCTTTGATTTCTCCATTTTCACCTTGAATAGCATTAACAACATCTTTAACTCTTGTGTATTATTATACTATGTTCTCACCTTCCATCATTCTCATGTCATCAAATTCATCTCTCAAGCTTTCCAATTTTTTTCTTAGAATATTGTCATTGCCTCCATATGTGGTCTTCAATCTGTCCCACATTTTCTTTGCATTGTCATGGTCTTTTAGATCATCAAACTCAGCATAGATTAGGGCTAAGGAAATTTCCAACATTCCATGGTTGTGTTCTAGCTTCTATTTCAATTTTTCAAAAGTCAAAGGAGTAGTTGTTTCCTTTGCATATTCATTGTCAAGAAAATTGACAACAACATCACTGATTCAAATTGTTTACCATGACTAGAAAGAAAATAGTAGGTTTTGATCTATGTGATTACAACTCACTTTTGAGTTGTATATGTATGCATGTGTGTCAAATTCTCATCAATTTATGACTCTTTCAATAGATATTGATTTCGACATCATAAGGAGGTCCAAGAAGAAACAATCAAGAGGGTCCAACTAAATGTAATTTGTTTTTATCTTAGTGTTTAGTACCAACTTTAAAACTATAGTGATTTAAGCCCAAGACCCATATATAGACAACCTAATTTTGATTAATAATTAGAGGACTTTAATGGAAGATAAAATCGTAAGCAAAAATTTAGATGACAGTGCTCTAGATGCTACAAATTTGGCAACCAATTATTCTTTCTTCATTCAGGATACCACCAACAAGATTTGGTCAATCTTTGAATCTTTGGAGAAAAAAAAATGTATGATTAATAGTTGAAAATAAAGACTTGAGAGCATAATTAGAAGTACTAGAAAGTTCTCTAATATATATAATATCCACTCTATCGTCAACACAAGTATTTCCATCTAATATGAAAGTATTTATCAAAAATTAAAGAACTGGAAGACTAGATATAATAAATAAAAGAAAGTAAATTGTAAATTGTATAAGGATGCCACCAAAAAGATTTAGTCAATCTTTGAATATTTGTAAAAAAAGTATGAATTTTCTAGCTGAGAATAAAGAATTGAGAGTATAATTAGAAGTACTAGCAAGTGCTCTAATATATATAATATCCACTCTATCTTCAACACAAGTATTTCCATCTAATATGAAAGTATTTTCCAAAAGTCAAAGAACTAGAATATTAGATAGAATAAATAAAAGAAATTAAATTGAAAATCATATAAGATGGTGATTAATATAACCGCCCGATAAGTGAAAATTTTGATGATTCCCAGAATAGGTAGCTTTCTATAACTTGGAGAAATAGAGATATGATCATGTCATCATGATATGATCTTGATAACTAGTGGAACTTTAAAGATTCCTTGAAAATGTGGGAAAAATAAGTTATGCATATAGAAAAACTTGAGAAGAAATTTAAGGAGAAACAAAAGATAATTGATCAAATAGAATATGAGGTGATGCCTAACATTTATGATGAAAATGATAATGGAAAGACTTCAAAAAAATAGAGATAAAATTTTAGTACTATGGGTGCAAAGGTGGTATATCTAACTTTTAAATATTAGACTATCATCTAATTTTTGGATGAAAAGAATGCTTTTGAATTGATATGTCATAAATATCAAAAAATAATCTAGATAATTCCTATGTGTAAGGTACATTAAACATAATAAATAGATTGTTAAGATTCAAGAGTTTTAATGGCTAGAAGATATAACATATGAAACTTTTGGGGAGGGGGGAGGGGGTGGGGTGTGGATTTTGAAGAATAAATTCACATGTACCATTTTAATGAGTCAAACTAAATAATTTTGTAGTTGACATGATTTTTAACACTTCCCTCCAGTAATATCAATTTCTATCTTTTTGGTTATGAAAATTGTTTTCTACCATTGGAAGTTTACTTGTTTTTATCACAACAAGGTGGACATAGTTTCTCTTTCTCTAACTTCATTTTTTTATAATTCTTAGATAACTAAGAGTGAGGGTGAATCAATTATGTCCACTTATCCTACACTCCCTTCAAACATTTTAGTACCAATAAAACTTCACAAACAACAAAAGAAATCACTCGATGATGAATCCAATTTCACATTTAACTCTTATAATCAATTTACTCCAAATTGCTAACTAATTGTCTGTGTTATTACTGAATATCAGAATTATAACTTTATTGTTACCTAGTTGTTATTGAGTTTTATTTATAAGTATATATCATGAAAATTCAACTTGCAACATAACAACATTCATACATTTGACACCAATATTTTTAACATGGAAACTTTGTAAACCAAGAAAAATACCTAGGACTAACAACCAAAAATTTTTAGTCTTCTGAAGTGAGTTTTGCTAAGAGCCAACCTTGTTAAAGGTTTACATACACACTGTTAATGTGGCATAATTAAAGGATTTACACCAAAGATCACCTAGACCTTATCACTCCTTGATCCTGTCTAAAGAGTGGCCTACTCTAAAGGACTTTAAAATATCACTAATTGATGTTACCATATAGGATTTTATAGACTTGTTAGATCTGTTGAGTTAAGAGATATTTTAGCTACAATTTTTAGAAGTTAATAGCTCAAATGATATGTTTAGGTTCAACACTACCTTGCTTGTTCAGATCTTTATTCTGCTTGGCCATTTTCTGATCTCTTTCTTTTGATCTCTTACTACTTGATTCATGCCTTCTCACTTTCACTTTTCACTTAACTCTTCTTGGTTATCCTTTCTTCTTTCATCTTCTTCTTTTTATTCAATAGTTTGCATCCATTCAGCATTCAATCAGCAATTTCATTAGCAACCAAAAACTTGCTCCAACGTCTCCTTAAATACTAATCTATTTTCTTCTAGAGTTTTCTACTTAACGACAATTTTCAATCTCATATTCATACCAAATACAATGAATCTAGACACTTGGAAAATAGAACTTTGTGCTCAACCTTATCCTTCTTCAATCTCCATCATCAAATCTTCATTGTGTTTTTCCAACTGTAGATCTCATAACAAAATTTGACTTTAGCCTTCAAACTTCTTGAACATTCTTAATTTTACCAAAATTTAGCCTCAAATTCCATCTTTATAAAAAAATTCTTCTAATTGCTACTCGGTAAATAGAACACTTTACTCAGAAAAAGAATTAGTTGGTTAATACTACATTTTTTTTATTAACACTAATCTATTAACTTTCCTTGCCAACTCCTCAATGATAATTGTAATCACTTAGTGAACACTATCCTCCTTCTTTCACCTTTCCACTTAGTGTATCTTTTATAGCTCATTACATTATAAGATTACCTGATTGTAAAAAAAATCAAATCCACATTACATTTCATTGTCGAACTCATTCAAGTGCTCATTGAATACCACACAAATCAATACTTTGTCATCATCATACTTTCTTCAAATCATCTTCATGAATCAAATAATATGGTACTCTACTGAATTAGCATAATGTCTAATAAACTAGGACTTGAGATCAATGGCAACATAAAAAGTAATATGATTCTTTTAGAAACATTCATAACATTCTTAATTACATCATTAGTTGGGACTAACACTAACAAGATTTTTGGGACATAATTTATAATTGATTGTCAAATTTATATTTTACAAGTGTACAACTAGCTTTAAGATTTTCTATTCCCTTGTTATTAAGAGGGGGAATTTGGATCTATTGTACCTTCTTCTAATACTTCTAAACTTTTGTTGAATTTTTTTGGTAAAGTGTCATAAATAGTTGTTTATAGTAAGAATACATAACTTGAATTGTTGACATGAGATTATTTTGAAGTGAAGAATTTGTAATGGAACAATCATTGTTTTGTCATTGATGTCAAACTTGCTACTTATTGGTAAGACAATTGCTTACTTAATTTGAGTACCATCATTTGTTTGACCGATAAAGAGGATTTGATGAAATGAAATAACAAGAGCACCTAGAGGAAAGGTTGAGTTATGGTATGAAATAGGAGTACAAATATCAATTAAGATAGTGATGATATAGTATATTGTTTATCTACTTAAGGCTACAAAGGTTGGATACACTAATTAAGTCTAGAAGAATAAGTAAGAAGAATTGTATCTACCAAGCTTGATCGAGTGCACAGTAGGTGTTGAGCAAAGTTAGTGCAAACTGAGTAGAAAATTAGTTGGAGCCAAGAAAAGTGAAGATTCAATGTATGCTAAGTGAATATAGTATAAGACAAGTAAAGTTTAGTTGATGTCGAGCATTAGTAAACTTTAATGTTTTCCAAGTAAACTAGTGGAAGATGAGTGGAAGAACAATATGGAAGCTGAGTAACAACATATTGATCGCGAGTGCTAGTAGTCATGTTAAATTGTAGATTTGAAAAATTTGAGCCAAACATTTTTTTTCTTGAATTATGTGAAGCGTGTGGAAGATAAGTATGATGAGTTGATGGCACAGAATTCAAAGTAAACCATTTTGTGAGAAATTCAAGGAAGATTGAGAAATTTTCTAGAGAATCCAAATGGAAACATGGGTAGATTCGTTGTATCCTACCTAATCCTACCTAACCCTAAACATGGACCATTGTGGTTAAGAGGCCAAAGATCCTAAATCTCTATTTATAGAGAGATCTGGTCAAAAGAAAAGGTTGTCATGTGTGAGAACCTAAGGAAGACAACGAGTCTAAAGTATTGCTTCATTTAGTGTCCAAATAGAAGAGACTGCAAATGGCACATAAAGTAAGAAAGCTTAAGAGTATTAATTCTTGAAGGGAAAACAAGTGATCAGAGCTAAAGTATGTGAAAACCAAGAAAAATGGAGGACTAAAATAGAGATATGTAATCTACAAGTGAGTTGTAATTTGTTATCAAATCAAGCCTTACTATTACTTTCTAATCATTGTATTAGTCCAAGGTAAATCCTTTGGATTAAGGTTGGCCTAACAGTCATTTGTAAATCCTTTAACTAGATGGCATTTCAAATGAATGATCTAAAGTCCTCTAACAAGGCTCACTCCTAATAGGGTGATTGAAGTCCTTTAACTAGGTCACATTTAACAATGTGTATTGTAACCTTTAATAGGGTTGGCCTTTCACAAGGTATCACTTCATCAGAGTGAGAATTAGTAGCATGATATTGGTGGTTTTTCCCAAACTGGGCTTCCACATAAAATCCTTGTGTCAAATGCATTATTGAATTTGTTATGTTTCATATTTATATTTCTGCAAAGTTGTTTTGACCTAGGATAGTAACATAAAAAGTTTCAGTATTATATGATCTAATGGATGCATGCATAATAAGGTTTTATGGATATGAGTTTACTAAGCATTGAAAAAATTTATTTGTACATCTAGACCTTGGGTAACTAATTCACCACCTTGGCCCCCCTCCCCCCCCCCAATTATACTAAAGAATTTCAACAATTTGTATCAAAGCCATCTGCTTAAGAGGACTAGTTTGAAGGTACTAGAATCCAAAGATCAAGATGCCAAAAAGAGAGGTACCCAAGCTTAACAAGGACAACTTCCCTGCATCAAAAATTCTAATAAAGCTACATGTTAGGAGGTCTTGGAGGTCTTGGAGATCATGCATAATCTACCATCACCATTAAGCATGTCAATCCTATTGAAGCCCTAACTGTTGATGATATGTAAAAGAAGAAAGAACACAATCAAGTAATGTTGGAGATTGCCTCTACCCTAAGTTATTCTGAGTTTGATGACATCAAGGGTTGTGATTTTGCAAAGAACATGTGAGATTCTCTTCGCACCATTTATGGAGGTGACACAAATGTTTTGAGAGCAAAATCTAAAAGTCTTAGAGGTAAGTTTGATGATATGAGAATGGAAGAAGGTGAGAATGTTGCTCAATGTTGCTCTAGAATAAAAATGTTGTTAATGTTTTAAGAGGAGTTATTTATAAGATAGATGATGATAGTAGATTAAGCAAAGTACTAAGAAAATTTATACCCATCTATACTATTATATTTTTTACCATACAAGAATTGAGATGTTTATTAGGTTCTAATCTAACTCTGGTGTCTGGTAGGTAGGCTTACTACCTTTGAGCTCTCTAATTTTGATAATTTCAAACCTGACAATGTTGAATCTCCTTTAGGAACTAAGTTGTCATTAAAGGAACCTAAGGAGAAGAAGAAAAAGGTCAAATATGTTTCTAGTGACAATGACACAAATGAGGAGGATGTAGAATAGCTTGAAGCATTGCTAGCTAGGAGATCTCACAGAGGCAAAGGAAAATTCAAAGGTAAGTTACCTATGATGTGTTTTAGTCACAATGAGGTTGGTCATATTGCTGCTAGATGTCCAAAGAAGAAGAACAATAGAAGTGGAGACAAATACAGAAGTAAAAGAGATGAGGACAACAAAGATTACAAAGATAAATGCAAGAAACCTTGCTACATTACAAAAGATGATACCAAAGATGGATCTGATGATCATGATGATGAAGTGGTGTATGTTGAAATGAAGGATAAATATGATGAGGATAAGGCAACTACACTGGTGTTTTATGTGAATAAGAGTGACAGATGGATAATTGATAGTAGATGTTCACATTACATGAATGGAGATAAAAGTAAGTTCATTACCCTGAATTATTATGATGGAAATAGTGTAAGGTTTGGTAATGATGCACCCTATCTAATAAAAGTAAAAGGTTCTATCAAACTCATAGACAATATTTTGTGTGACAATGCTTATTATGTTGAAGGACTTAACTATAATTTTTTGAGTGTGTCACAGTTGAATAGTTCAGGTTGAAAGGTTGATTTTGAGAACAAGACAACTAAGATATATAATACTAATGGGAAACTAATTGGGAAAGGTAATCAAACTAGAGGTAATATATATTTTATCTTGATATGAATGATGCTACTTTTCTTGTTGTAGAATTTGATGATGCATGGTTATGGCACAAGAGGTTATGTCATGTTAACTTTTGATAACCTAGTGAGTATTAGTCACATGAAAAGAGTTAGAGGTTTTCCTAAATTGAATAAACCTAACAATATAATTTGCAAAAAATGTCAGTCAGGCAAGATGAAAAAATCTAGTTTTAAGAGTAAGACTCACACCTTAAAAGAAATTCTTGAGATTGTTCATACTAATTTGTGTGGACCAATTAATGTGAAAAGCTACAACGATGACAAGTACATTGTCCTATTTGTTGATGATTATTCTAAGATAATGACAGTTATGTTTCTGAAATAGAAATTTGATGCTTTTTAAATGTTTAAGTGGTACTTAGGAAGAGTTGAGAAGGAGACATGCAAAGCTTGAAATGTCTGAGATCTGATAAAGGTGGAGAATTTACATTGAAAATGAGTTTGAGATGTTCTGTAAGGATAGGGGAATCAAAAGACAAATATATGTACCTAGGAACCCTCCACAAAATGGAATTGTTGAAAGGAGAAACAAATCTGTAATGGAGTGTGCTAGGACACTCATGATGGAGAAGAATGTGGCTTTGAAATGTTGGAGAGAGGTTGTTAGTATAGTTGTCTATACCTTGAAATGTTGCAAGTCAAGAAAGGTACTCATTCAACACCTTTTGAATTATGGTATGGATACTCACCCAATGTGAAATATTTTAAGGTATTTGGAAGAAAGTACTACATTCTTAAAGATTTTGGGAATGGTAAATTAGATGCTAAAAATGAAGAAGGTATATTCCTTGGCTATTTCACAAGAAGTAAAGCTTATAAGTTTTTCAATACTAACACTAACAAAGTTGTGGAAAGTGCAAATGTGAAGTTTGATGAATATACAAAGGTACATGAGCATGAACCTATGAAGGAACCAGAGGAATATAAGTCTTTTGTATACTTTTATGAAGGTATGTCTACTGATGAAGATGCTGTAAACCAAGTTGCAAATCAACAGCAAGTTTTAGTGATTGTTGAGACACATACAATGAATGCCAAGTTGCATTCAAGAATCAAACTTCAGTTAGGTCTCGAGTTGCAGATTGAAGTTGAGACACATTCTAATTCTTAGATAAGTTTACATGTAAGAGATGTTGAATTAAATAATAGAGAAGTACATAGTGATTCAAAAGTTAAAAAACCTAATAAGGAAAGTAGAGAAGAACCAAGATTGTCAAAGTATGTCAAAATATATCACCTTGCTAAAAAAATTATTGGAGACAAAGATGCTAGACCAATGAAAAGAAATAGGTTGAGAAGTGATGCATGTTTGTTGAGCATGCATGAGCATAAGTCAATGAAAGATTCCTTAGAAAATGTGGACTAGAGTAAAGCCATGAAAGAATAGATTAAATAGATTGAGAAGAGCAAGAGATGGACTCTAGTTCCCAGACCAAAGGACAAGAATGTGATAGGAACCGAGTTGGTGCATAGAAACAAGTTACATGAAAATGGTAAAGTCACAAGGAATAATGCAAGATTAGTTTGCAAGGGGTATACACAAGAAGAAGGAATATACTATGGAGAAACATTTTCTCCTATTGCAAGATTGGAAAGAGTAAGAACTCTGCATGCTTACTTTTCATACAAAGGTTTCAAAGTTTATCAAATGGATGTGAAGTCAGCATTTATGAATGGCACGTTAGAATAAGAGGTCTATATAGAATAGCCAGAAGGATTTGTTGATGTTAACAACAAGAACATGGTATGTAGACTACACAAACTTTATATCATTTAAAGTAAGCCCCAAGAGCATGGTATGAAAGGCTTCACAATTATCCTATGAAGATTGGATTTGAAAAGACTAATGATAACAACAATCTATATTTGAAGATAAAAGGAGGTAAAGGTATTTTACTAACTAAATTTTTTGTTGATGATATCATATTTGGAGGTCAAGATGGATTATGTAAGGCATTTAAAAATGAAATGAAGAAAGAATTTGAGATGTCTATGTTTGAAGAGATCAACTTCTTTTTTAGTTTGCAAGTATATCAAATGAAATATAGTATATGCATCACTCAGTCTAAGTATGTGAAGGAAATATTGAAAACTTTTGGATTGGAAGATTCAAAATTAGTTAGCATGCATATGGTGATAGGTCACAAGTTATCAAAGAATGATGATTCAACTAATGTGAATCAAACATTGTACAGGTCTATGATTGGAAAATTGCAATACGTAGTACATATAAGACCTAACATTGTATTATATGTTAGAGAAAAAGGTTAATTTAATTTTATTAATTAAATTAACTTTTCTCCCTTCATAAGGTTTCGCTTTATGCACCTTTTGCATTCTCTATTTAATAATTAATTAGTAATTATTAAATAACTTTTACCTTTTAGGTTACCTTTTGTAACTTTTTAGGTTACCCTTTTGGGTTTCAATCTCCTTCTATAAGGATTGATCTTTCATAATAATTTACATATTTTCTTTATCTAAGAATACAATTGCATATTTTTAGAGGAAATCTTTGCTTCTTCTTGTCTTTTCTTCCTTGCGACAAGTTTTCTACATGCAAGTATTCAAGGACTTTGTGGATTTGATTTGTGTATTTTTTCAAATCCTTCATGGTATCAGAGTTAGAATTGTTGAAGCTTGTTTGGTATTTGGAGAAAAAGAAGAACGAGGGTTTGATAGATTAGATCTAGAATTTTTTTGAGTATTTCTTGAGAAAATAGGGGGGTCACTAATATTTGGAGTAGTTTAAGGCTAAACAGACTTTAGAAATGGATACAAAAGGCATTAAAACCCCTATTTCCATATAAATTTTGTCTATTTTGGACAACATTGATCTGAGAGGCAAAAAAAATTGTCCAAAAGGCTGTAAGGCCTCCTACCTGCAATCTAAGATGATTTTTTAAAAAAATTTAAAAAAGAGCTCGCAGGCCATTTTTTCGGCCCGCATCCCCTTTTTCCAATTGGTAGAGCCTTTTTTTGGCATGAGCATCACTTCCTACCATCATTGTAGCCTTTCTTGGCTATCTGCTGATGCTCTTATTAGAATCTCCTTCGTCGCTACCAAAATCTCCTTCATCGCCGCCAGAAGTCTTACTACTACCGCTAGCCGAGACCTACCATTGCCACCACTACTCTAGCCATGCCACCATTGTGGCCACCACTACTCCTCTACCAATGGCTCTACCACCCTTCAGTCCCTCTATCTCCTCTGCCCATGTGGCATCACCGAAACCTACCACATGTCAGGTGCCATGTCATCTCTTTTTGAGCCCATTGCCACATGGATGACACATGGCACTCTATTTTGGTTGTGACAGCTATAGGCCATTAATTTTAAAGCATTAAAATAATGATGTCAACACTACATTATCTCTCATGCTTACCCTTTAGGTCCTCTTTTGACATACTATTTTTTTTGGCTGTACCTTAAGCATACAGAGGTATTTTTTGATATGGAAGAAGTGTCAAAAGCTGATTCTGAGATGGAGACAACAACACATGAATTTTTGGGTTTTGATGCAATTTGGTTGCCTATTCGGGTAGTCAAAGCTAGATGTTCTTTATTTTTCTCTAGAGGGCATATCTTGAGCATCTCATCCCCATTTTTTGAAAATGTTTTGGAAAGCTATTGCCTCTTCTTGTCTTTTTCTTCTCTATGATAGGTTTTCTACATGCAAGTATTTGAGGGATTCATGGATTTAATTTGCATATTTGCTCAAATCCTTCATTATATGTTGGGATTGTTACAAGATTCTCTGCTAATCCTAAGGAGAATAATTTGATGGTTGTTAAGAGAATTATAAGAAATCTAAAAGGAATAGAAGAATATGGTCTATACTACAAGAAAAATGAGAAGTTTGAGTTGAGAGCCTACACTGATGTTGATTGAGCTAGAAACATTGATGACAAAAATAGCACTAGTAGAGGGGCATTTTTCTTAGGAAAGAGTTTGGTCACCTGGACCACCAAGAAACAAAATTTTATATCTCAATCTAGTATTGAAGTTGAATATGTGGCTACTACAGTAAATTGTACAAACATTGTATCGATCAAATAGCTACTCAAAGGTACAAAAGAAGAAATCAGTGAACCTGTGGTGCTTTATTGTGATAATACAAGTTCTATATATATCAAAGAACCTTGTGATGCACACAAAGACTAAGCACATTGCAATCAAGTATCATTACTTGAGAGAGTTAGTTCAAGAAAAATAAGTGAAGATGGAATATGTGAATACAAAAGAGCAGATAGCTAATATTTTCATAAAAGAATTATGTAAAGATACTCATGAGTATCTAAGAGGTAAACTAGGAGTAATACCTATATCCAAAGCTACTTAAGAAGCATGAGTAGTTCCCTGCATTAACCAAGATGAATATTGTATCTTACAACTTGATGCAATAGTTACTACTTTAGGAGCTTCCTAAAGTAATTAAAGAGCTCAAACAGAAGATTGGTCACAACTTAGGTGATAGAGGGAGAAATTAAAATTGTTAACATCTGAATGTTGAGATGACAAGTCTTTGGCATTGTTGTCAAAGAGAGAGAAATAAAGATTACCAAAAAGAGGGAGAATTACTTTAGAAGGAGAAAGAAATATGAAATATCTACTCAAAGGGAGATAGTGTACCTAATAGTTACTATTGAGGGAGAAATGAATAAAAGAAATACATCTACCTAGTAAGAGGGAGATAGTACTAAGGTAGATATAAGAATAGAGAAAACATATTAGAAAGAGGAAGTGATTAGAGAAAGTCAGAAGGGGAAACCCTACAAGATGATAGATGAAGGGAGTCATAAGGAAGAGTTGAATGTCTGTTGATCAAAATAGAATTTTGTAGCCTATATAGAAGATAAAAGCTATTGATAGAGGGAGATATTTCAATACAAGGAATTATTTTATTTTTGGTATAATTTTTGGTATTGGTTTGCCATGAATGCCAAAGAGGGAGATTGTTCACATGAGATTGTTTTGAGGTGAAGAATCTATAATGGAATAATAATTGTTTTGTCACTGATGTCAAACCTGCTACTTTTTGGTAAGACAACTACTTAGTTGATTTTAGTACTATCATTTGTTTGATTGATAAAGAGGATTTGATCAAATGAGATAACAAGAGCACATAGAGGAAAGGTTGAGTTATGGTATGAAATAGGAGTACAAAGATTAGTTAAGGCAGTAATGATATAGTCTATCTTTTATCTACTTAAGAATGCAAAGTTTGGATACACTGATTAAGTCTAGAAGAACAAGTAAGAAGAATTGTGTCTCCCAAGCTCAACCAAGTGCATAGTAGGTGTCGAGAAAATTTAGTACAAACCAAGTAGAAAATTAGTTGGAGCCAAGCAAAGTGAAGATTCAGTGTATGTTGAGTGAATAGTTGATGTCAAGCATCAATAAACTTTAGTGTTTTCTAAGTAAACTAGTGGAAGATAAGTGGAAGAACAATATGGAAGTCCAGTAACAACATATTGATGTCGAGTGCCAATATTCATGTTAAATCATAGATTTGACAAATCTGAGCTGACTATTTTTTTTTCTAGAATTATGTGAAGCATGTGGAAGATAACTATGATGAGTTGGTGGCACAAAATTTAGGGTAAACCATTTTGTGATGAATTCAAAGGAGATTGAAGAAGAATTTTCTAGAGGAACCAAATGGAAAAGTGGGTAGATTCATTATATCTTACCTAACACTAAAATGGATGATTATGGTTAAGCAACAAAAGATTTTAAATCTCTATTTACAAAGAGATTTGGTCAAAAGAAAAGGTTGTCATGTGCGAGAACCTAAGAAGGACAAGGAGCCTAGGATATTACTTCATTTAGTGGCAAAATAGAAGAGACTGCAAATGGCATGCAAAGCAAGAAGGCTTAAGAGTATCAATTCCTAAAGGGTGAACAAGCTACCAGAGCTGACGTGTGTGGAAGCCAACCAAAATGGAGGATTGAAACATAAATATGTAACCTACAAGTGAGTTGTAATTTGTTATCAGATCAAGCCTTATTGTTACTTTCTAATCATTATATCAGTCTAGGGTAAATTCTTTGGATTAAAGTTTACCTAATGGTCATTTGTAAATCCTTTAATCGGTGACATTCCAAGTGAATGATCTAAAGTCCTCTAACGAGGCTCACACACAATAGGGTGATTGAAATTCTTTAACCAGGTCACATTTAACAATATGTATTGTAACCTTTAATAGGGTTGGCTTCACTTCAGAAGAGTGAGAGTTAGTAGCATGTTACTAGTGGTTTTCTCCAAATTGGGTTTCCACATAAAATTCGTGTGTCAAATGTGTTATTGAATCTGTTACATTTCATATTTACTTTTTTGCAAAGTTGCTTTGACCTAGGATAGTAACCTACAAAATTTAATTATTGTATGATCTAATGGATGCATGCATAATAAAGTTTTATGGATATGAGTCTAGTAAGCATTCAAAAGTTTTATTTGTATATCTAGACCTTGGGTAATTGATTCCCCCCTACCCTCACTTATTCTAAAGAATTCCAACAATTATATTGCATATACATAATAATTTATAGTGCTTATTCATAATCTTAATATATAAATCTTCATAATTTAGATATTTTAAATGTCACCACAATATTTTATTTACAACTATTTAAGATAAAATGGATACACTTCACATGTTTCATCTCTATGGTGTCTTTGTGGAAAATGTTCATTTTGTTTTCTTTATAAGGAAAATACTTTAAAATATCATTAGATTGCATAAACGAGTTTTTGGATGTAGCATTAAGAAAATAAGTGTAGCATTATATTAGGATTTTCAAAAGGGAAAATTAGTAAGGCATTAGTCTCATGAACTCATTTGATTTTGAGTTAATCTGCTAAGAATTTGTAAATTTCATGTTTTAGTTTTAATTTATAGCCCCAATAAGGTCCTAGCGAAAAGGTAATAAATGTCTTGATTTAAAAATAAATCTAAATCAAGAAACAACATTTTTTATAATATTTGATAAGTTAATGTACGGTTTCATGTTCTCAAAATATGATAATAAAAAAGAGAAAATTGGTTGAAGAAAATAGCCAAAACAATGGATGAATTAACATTTTCTCAATTTAATAAGTGACAATATTTTTGTTGGTATTTTTTTAGTAACATGTCTTGTTCTCTTTATCACTTTTGATTTTAGATATATATTTTTCTTTAATTATTTATTTATTTTAATTTTTTCGTAGTCTTTATATATTTTATTGTCTTTTTTTTTTTTTTTTGTGATCTTTCTCTCTTTTCTCTAATTTTCTTCTTGGTTCTTTCTTGTATTTTGTTTTTATTGGTTCTATTCTTTTTCTTTTATATTTAAAATTAAAAAAATATAGTTTTCGTTTGGTTCCATTTTTTCATTTTATTTTGTCCCCTCTTCCCTTTTTGTCCTTGATCTTTAGGCATCTTTTTGTTTTTCTTCTTTTAAACCCCTTCACCCCTACCCTAGTCTACAAAGTTTGATCCAAAATGTTGATTTAAAAACTCCAACACAGTCACTTCTAGAAATTGTTACTAAATACCATAAATATTTTTAAAACACATCAGCTAGTATTGTCATAGCCCACTACCCCTCTTTGTCTTGCAAAACCAAAAGTAAAGAAGGATCTAAAGTTAGGGTTGATTATTGTTTGTTGGGAATTGATCCAAGGTCCTTGACTATAAGAAGTGGTTATTATTTAGATTGTTTTTAGAGAAATAAGTTAGAAAATACCAACAAACCTCTTCTAACAATCAACTATTATTTTGAAGTTCAATCAAGTTTAATTTGTATTCATAGTTCTAGTAAAAAGAATCACTAAGTACTATATTTAAGTCTATCTTAGAGAGGGTCTTATTTTTTAATATTTAGCTTAAATTAATCTTTTTAAAAATTAAATGTTAAAATAGTTTGATATTACTAACGTGTTCAATAGCATTTCCATAAATTTCAAGAATTATATGTGAACAAGTTCAAATTTCTATTTCAGTCATAAATATTATAAAATTTTGAAATAAACATTTCCTAAGCTTATTTTTATATATTATTTGATTGTAAAAAAAAGTTTTAATGGATTGATAAAAATAAATAATTTTCTATTTTTAAAATATAAAATTAGTCATTTAGTTTAATTGGTTGCAAAATGAGTTTTCATTGTGGAGATTCTTGATTCAAATCTCAAGAGGGACATTTTGGTTATATTTGTGTAGATTCTAAGTTGTGACTCTTGGTCTTTGCAATTGTTATAAGCTTGTAAGTGTCGTGTTATTCATTAAAAAAAAAATACAAGATTGTTAGGTATCTTGGCATTCCCTTCTCTATGGAGCCTTCTCTTAAAGATATGTGGCTTTGGGTTAAGGAAAAAATCATCAAGAAGTTAAATAAATGGCACAACGCATCTTTATCTCTAGTTGGTAGGGTTCAAGTCTATCAAAAAATCCTCTCTTCTTACAATATTTATTATGCCTCTACCTAGATGTTCAACAATTACCATATCCTTGAAATTTGAAAGGCCATCAGGAACTACCTCAGGTTGGGTAGGCAAAGGTAACAAGAAGCTCTGTGTTGTTAAATGGGAGCAGTGCCATATTGACAAGCTCCTTGTGGGTTTAGGGTTGAAGGATCTTAAAACTTGTGGCTTAGCTCTTGCCTCTAAATGGATCTTTCACTCCAAAGATAGGGATGATCCTTGGAAAGTTCTTGTCAAATGTAATATTGAAAGAGGATTCCCCAAGAATGCTAAATTCTGGAAAAACTTAAATTTTGTGACATGATTTGAGGCAACTTTCCTATTGTGATTCAAGGCTTTGTTGTTTTTAAATCCATTTGGAAAGCGTTAGATTTTGTCAGAGTTCCCACAACCATATTAGATATGGATATGATTGTGAAATCACTATATTGGCTGACAGTATTTTTACGAGAAGAACCCATGTTGGAATCTAGCTTGATAATTTCTTTTGTACTCTTTTTTGGGAGTAGTCACACTGCCTTCGCTATTGTAAATCATTCCTCAAAAATATTTGGAATTGGTGAAAAGTTTCTAAACCATCTTTGGTGAGGCCCATTTTTTTTCCGAGCAAGGGAAGGAGTGTCACCCATGGTGTTGAAATTATTTTACATTAAAAAATAGTTTTTAATTGTAATAAGTTAATTAATTTTACTATAGTACTTTAATTGTTATTTGCAAAGAACAAAATAAATTTATAATTAAAAACGTCACTATACCAAAATACGTGACAAACTTAAGTTCATTAAACATTCTCTTTTTTAAAATATCTAATCAAAACTTTTTAATTTCAAATTATTTGTGACATGACCTATACTTTAAGAAGCTATGCAAAACATTCTTAATATCAAATTTTCAAGTATTAACCATTTATCAATATTTAATAATGTTATGACTATAATTTAAATAATTGAAATAAATTATTCATTTTTTCTAATTTTTATTTATAGATTTTCTTTAAAACAAAAATAAGAATTTATCAAAAATTTAAAAAAATTGTTATATTAAATATCTTCAAATATCAAGTGGCAAATAATTTCATTTATATAATACAATAATCATGCCCTTAAAATCAGACTACAAATATTTTAATTCAAATTAGTAATCCTTCCAAAATTAAAAGAATAGCTTCCATATTGGGGTGGTTGGTAAGTTTAGGAACTATGATGATAAAGTAAATTCTAGAAGGTGTTAAAATAAAATGTAGTTGAAACATTGACAACGTGATTGGAAATAGTAAAGATGTGAACAACGTGATCATTTGGTATATTAAAAAACAAAGCTGTGCATATTGTTTTTGAATTGTCAACCAGATGTGTTGTCTCAGTATGTAGAGAAGACCAGAAACATATGAAATTGGGTTGGAATAGGGTTTTCAAGCAGTGGTAATCACTTGTTCTATAGATCCCAACTTGTTCAAAGGACCATGGTTCGAATCCAAAGGATCAGGGATATCTTCAAAAAATTAAGCTTCGAGCTCTGTAGCTCTTTCTCCATGGAATTTGTCTATTCAAACAATGAGACTTGATGTAATTTGTCTATTTAGACAACGAGACTTGGAATTGCATGCAACCGACTAATAAGATTGGACTATGGATTTATCTATTGAGCATGGCATCAAAAATAGATATTGAATTTGTAGTCAATTTTGACAATTTCTTGGATAATTTGAGAAAATAGGTGTACAAATTTTCTACATAGATTTTCTATAGTTGAAAAAGAAAAATAATCTAGTAGAAATTTCCATAAATAATTTTTATGTTCAATTTTTGTGTGGAAAGAAAACATTTTTACCCCTAGTAAAATTAATATTAGCCAATCAAGAAATAGGAATTGTTGTTTAAAAATAATTAAAAAATAAACTTAGTTTTCAACTTTAGGAAATGACTAGTTTTGGCTCTAAATATTAATTGTGACCATCACCAAAAACATTAGACTAATAATGTTTTCCTCAACCTCTGGTAAGCCATCATTTATGGAAGGAATGACCCAAATCCCAAAATTGTCATTTGTATACACAAGAAGTACATCTCTCTACTTGCAATTTCGTATCAAGTTTTCTACTACTCCTATTTTGGTTTTATAGTAGGCACTATATGAATGATCTAAGGATATCTATGCATGGATACAAAATATTTCATTGCACTAAATGTTACAATTGGAACACATGCCACAATGCCCAAATGGATTACACATCCTTTTATAATCATGTCCAACACTAAAATTATCGTTACAAGGAAAACCCATTGATATTTTGTTTTATTCATTTTTGGGTACTCTCAAAATTTTGAAAGATTATATACATATAATTTTTTTGAAAAGATTCTAAAATTAGATATGGCCTTAACATTCAAAGGGAAATGATGGTTTCTTGAAAGAGAAAGTTTACTATTGAATTGAAGCCTTTCTCACTACATAAAGATCAACTTGTCCAAAAAGAATGAAAATGTCTAGTTCCTATTGGAATATTCAATCAAAAAATATCCTCTTAATGTTTACATAAGGCTTATTTATTAGTAGCAAAAAATAAATCAAAACTCTTTTTGAATGACTACTTATTTATTGACAACAAAAATCCTTATTTTTCTCTTAAAAATAAAAAACAATCACATGATTATATAGAAAACAATGTAAGAATAGCTCTAAATGACTTGATCTAGTTGTCTCAAATATATGCACTACCCCATATCCAATCTATTTCTACTTGCATTTACACAACTTTAATCATCTCATGTTGTCCATTACAAACTTCTTTACTATCAATATAACTCTCATATTCTCATCTTATAAACTTAGACATGCTAACAATAAAACAAGAGTCTTAAAAGACTTAATCTATCTGCCCCATATATACTCGCAACTCTATATCCAATCTATTTCTATGAGGATTTACACAACTTTTCTCTTCTCCTTTCCTCCATTAAAGGGGCAGTCATACTGTATAACAACAATCTCAATGTGTAAATGTATGGATATCATTTCTATACAACACAATAAACACTCAATAAACTTAGATAAAATAGGTAAATAAAAGAAATAAAAGTGACTTTCTCTTGCAACTCCAACAATTTTACCAATGATTTATCTTTTATTCTACCAGGTTACCAACACATTGAAATAGAATCAATTGTTTTGGTTTCTTTGGCAATAAATCTTGTTGCACTTATGATCACTGCTCACCATCTAAAAATTGATATGGCATTTGATGATTCTCTCTAAATAGACCTGAGAGGTATAATCTTTTTAGTTGCACTTATTTGTGAAACTCAACCACTAAATTGTTATGAATTTATCATACCCCTCCCCTCCAAAAAGAAAGGAGCAAATTTTTCAACATAACAGGAGTATAAAGAAACATTCTAGATATACTAAAAAAATCATATATATTGTTGTAAAAACTATATTGAGTTATGACATTACAAAGGTGTTCTTATACATCATAAAGGAACCAACAATCATGAATAAAATGGAGGTGGCATTGAACTATTGAATCACATTGAACACATTTCTCTCCTCAATTCATTCTCTAGGTTCAATGTCATTTTCATATTTTCCCCTTAAATATCCAAGATGTCATCATTGTCAATCTCCTTTACCATTCTTCATAATCACAATATCTAGATTTCTACCTCCAAATTAAACAACTCTTGAGAAATGTAGTTAGAAAATTTCTCAAAATTGTGGCAACACTCACCATTCTACCAATACAAAATATCTTCTTAGAAATAATCGTACAAAATTTACAAGTTGTACAAATTTAATGAAACTCCAACAAATTGGCTACAATGCAATTGAGAAAAATTGCTAATATTATATCCAAAAGAAAATATTCAAGTATATGACATGAGTTGAAATAGCATTAATACACATTCAGTATTCCTTTTGCATTGAAAAGCCAAAATTATAGATAAAAAATATGAAAAATAGTGGTTCACAAATTTTGCATACATAACAAAAAAAAATAGTATAACTTCAACCACAATAAGCATCTAAGAAAACAATGCAATAGATCAAGCAAATTTTGGTCTCCGCCAGTACTATCAACAACACATTAGCATTAGGCAAGAGCTTGCAACAAAATGGTAACTTGTGAGCCTCTCATGTGGGAGGTCTTGGGTTTAAATCCGCTTAACACATAAAAATAATTAATTACAATAAATAAGAATAATTAATTTGGGCAACTCTAGTTGCTCCTATTTAGGCTTTGTAAGTATAAGTAAACCACCCCACTCCAAGAAGTCATCTCTACCGTTCTTTATTCAATCCATAAAAATCATCAACTCTAGAAACTGAATGCCCATTGGAAGATGCACAAAAAGTAACTTTTCCCAAAAACAAGAAAATATTAAAATATAATTTTAAGTATAAGAATAGATCAATACCCAGAGGCAACAAACCATAAGGTTGATCCAAATAAGTGTGATGTTTAAAAGTAGAGAAGATATAAAATAATGTACCATATTATTCCTTCTTATGGTATTTGATAGATAGATTCCACCAAGGCCCACAAATTTTGCACAACAATCTCTTGTTCCTTACATTCATTCAATTTCAATTGGGTTTCTATGTTTTCACTTTATAATCTACGATGGACCCTTCATTGGTGTAAGAAACTAAGTATTGTCTACTTCTATAAGACTGGTCTCAAAATCATTCTTCAATTCTACTAGACGAAACAGTATAGCAAAAACTTAATGACAATATATTGCTCACTTTTTAGCCTTATACAAAAACCTAAATTCATAATTTCAACATTTTCTCTAAATGCATATGGATTTCCTCTTACAATTATCCTAACAATCAATCTTTTCCACCATCATTTCTCACCATCAATTTTATTGTTCGCATTAGGGTGGTTTATAAACTTCACACTTTTTGGCATCGATATAGACCACATGAACATTCATTATGTAAAGTTGAGATGCCAAAATGTAAAAATATCCGTATTCAACCTTTCTCAAGTGACACATGCAATAGTAGTTTACTCAACCTTTGCGACCATTCTCCATGTTATTCCTTCCTCATGGCAGCTTCCTTCACGTCATCTACACATAAAGAAAATTATAACCTACATTTTACTTTACTTCTTATTATTGTTATATTTTACAAAATTATTTTAACCTAAAAATTAATTTTAATTTGTAATATATAATTTTCTTAATAATTATATAATGAAAAAACTTCTAACATTAAATTTATTAAATAATTATAATAATTTGCTAATTTACAAAATCTAATTATTTTAATTTTTAAAATTGCAGTAAGAATTATTGCTGCAATTCAATTATACACAGATTTTCTATAAAAAAATATAAAAATACAAAAAAAATATAAATATATATATATATACACAGATTTTCTATAAAAAAATATAAAAATACAAAATATATATATATATATATATATATAAAATGAGATTACACATATAAGGCACATTGCGTCTCTTGTTCTTCACCTGCGATTTGATGGAAACAAATCATTTCATTTAGCAGCTTTCGACGTTTCAGGAAAAAATAAAACGGGAAATGAAAACATCCAACTATACAATGAAAAGCTGCTGACATATTCGATTATAAGATCCTTCAGCTCTATAAGATCGAGTCTCGATTATGGATTTGGTAACAAAAATCTACAATTTAGCCTCTCTCTATCATTTAGCTGATTATGTATTTGGTAACATTTTTTTCTGTAATTTGGCCCCTCCTTATAAATTTAGCCCATTATTCACTCGTCGACAGAGAGTTGTAGCAAACTGGATATTGATTTCTTCTGTAATCCAGTAACGATATTGTCTGTCATGGCGGCCATGGCTATGATCTTGTTCTGCAGCATGGGAATCAGTGACTGGTGCTGTGCAAGGGCCAAAATTAGGCGTTTTGCGAGAATTCACATGGGCGTACTGCGGTTCAATATAGTGCCAATCAAGGACGCAACCAAGAATTTTAGTTGCGCCATTATAATCGATCAGGGAAATTTCGACGGCATAGTGTGTAACGGAAGACTTGCCGAAGCTCATGAGATGATTGCTGTGAAGAAAATGGATTACTCTTTCCATGAAAACCTTGGCCCAGTGCGGTTCAACGCGCGGCAATTGGAAGAGGCAACGAACAATTTCAGTTTTACCAATTTAATCGGACAGATGATCGCCGTGAAGAGAATGAAGAAGAGATGATGAGCAGCTTTCGCCACCAGAATTTGTTGGCTCTCCGTGGTTTCGACGTTGCCGGTGACGGCAAACAGGGCTGCCATAAGCGGTTTCTCATTTGCGACTATCTCGCTAATGGCAGCCTGGATCAACACATTTTTGGGAGAGCACTGTCGTGGGAGCAGAGGAAGAAGATAATAATCGGCATCGCAAAGGGGTTATGTTATCTGCATTAGGCTTGCAACAAGGGAAAGGCAATCTCATTTGGGGTCAAAAGTAGCAGGCACGCATGGGTATTTGGCGCCGGAGTATTCTCTGACTGTACTGCTGATAGATCGTTGTGATGTCTATAGCTTTGGGGTCGTGTTGCTGGAAATCATGAGCGGCAGAAGGGCCGTGGATACGACTTGCCAATGCCATATTACCGATTGGGTGTGGAATCTTCTCAAGGCATCCAATAAAATCGATCTAGGGATAGATTGGAGAATGCGGGAGAGGAAAGAGGTGAAAACAATGGAGAGATTTGTAATGGTGGGAATTTTGTGTCCTCATGTGAATGTGGCATTAAGGCCGAGACTGCAGTTCCCACAATGCCAGAAAAACTCCAACCTGTAGGAATTCATAGAGCGGAGCCTGACAGGACAGATTTTCTGAGATTTTTAAACCCTTCTTTCAACTAGTCCGTCTGGACAAAATATTGAACTCAAGAAGACTGTGTATTAATATCATTCTTTCATATACGATATCTTCTTTTAGCTTCCATTTGCAATAAGATACCAGATGTTCGAATTTTAATGATTTAGGAGGCACACTATTTTTTCAGCTACTAAATATATGTAGCTATATCATCAAATGTACAATTGCTGGACTTAATTTTTTACGTTAGACATTGAAAACCATAATAACAACACACACTTTCGTCCTTTTGCGGAAATAAAACTCAGTTCAAGGAATTAGGGTAATGTACAAAGCACTCAGAGCGATGTAGTTTTGGTCTGCAAAGGAAAATCTGGTTTTATTTTTGGACTCTTTGCTCATGTTTCTTCTGATTATTTTGATCCGTCGATACGCTTACATAAAGTATAAAACATATCATTTTGACAATATATAAAATCTACAACTTCTAATCTACAATCGCTTTAATATCGAATAAGTCTAGAGCATATCTGCCATGTACTACAATATAGGTTATATCCCAGGCTTAACATTTTTTTAAAAAATAATTATATAGTTTTTCTTTTAATGTTAGATTATTTATTATAAATTTTATTATTGAAATTTTAGCTTAAGTATTTGAATTTTAAGGGTCTGTAGAGGGAGAATTCTATAAAAAATAGAGTTCATATTGTTAGATTTTAAAATAATATGTAAAGAAAATTTCTTGAGAAGTGTTAAATTATTGAGAAATGATTGACAAGTGACAAAAATCAGGTTTGTAGGAAAATTTCTAAAAGTTAGGCACTCTTATTTTCCAACAAAAAATTCTAAATAATCTTGTGTTCAAAAAATAAAATTCTCACAAGACCTTTACTTCTCAAAAACATAATTTAAATACCTTGCATGGCTTTGCCAATAATGTCATGCTAGCATATTTTTATTGGATAATAATGTCAAGAATAGATTTGTAGTGTTTTAGAAGGTTTTGAGCATGTTGATTATTTATAAATAGCATCTTCTGTGTTTTTAAGATTCATTGCTTTAAAAGTAAATCTTGCATAGATAAAAATTTCTATGTTTTAAAAAAAATTCATTGGATAATACTCTCAAGAATGGAGTTGAAGTGTTTTAGGAAGTTATTTTAAATTTAATTTTTAGCATTTTGATATTTTATAATTAGTATTTTCTATATTTTTAAGTGTCTTCATTGCTTTAAAAGCAATTTTTGCATACTTAAATATATTCATGTTTTAAAAAGTTTTGATCACTTTAGAAGCTATATATGGAAATATGCACTTATCTTCTTTTTGTCAATTTTGCATGTAATTGAGTGGTGTTGCAATTATTTTGATTTATTAAAAAAAATCATTTGAATGTAGAATAAAATTACACATGCTTGTTGAAAATTTGTATACCCTCTTTCTGACATCAAAGGTTTAGAATTTAAGAGAAAGACGCAATATTATATTTAGAAAAGAGGGGTAATTAACTTATTCAAAATAAATCAAGACATACAAAGAAAAACCTAAGAGCGACACAATAAAGCTCAAGGCAAAGACACAATCAAATTGAAAGAGGTCACAACTAGTCAACTTTATGGAATCTATATTTGACTTATCCACATCCTCTTTATATTTTTTCCTAGATTCAATTGTGTCATTATTTTTGCATCAATTTTTCGGATCACATTCTATGATTCATCATCATGATAAGAGAAATAGAGTTTCATGAGAGAAATAGAGTGTCACTTTCTCTTAACCTAATGATGGATCACAAAGTATGGTCTAAAATGTTGATGCAAAAATAATTACACAATCAAATCTAGGAACATATAAAATTTGATAGTTTCATATGGATTGTGGAAATAATTTTGTTCTTATCCCCTTTATAATCAATCTCAAGAGACTTCATAGTCCATACCCTACCTGCTTTAGTTCTCAGAAGTTCATTTACTAAGAAAGCTACTACATTTTTCTACTTCCTCAAAGTATGACAAAAAATAAAAAATAATCCATCTAGCACTATCAATTAAGGACTTATCTTACTAGTACAAATACTTACCAATTAGCTTCCTCCAAATGTTTACTATTTAACATATTGAGTGCAACTTGAGTGACAAAATAATCTAATTTTAAATCAAGGGAGAACCCTTTTCTATATCACAAAGAATGGATATAGAAGGAAAAGAAGAGCGCAATACTTCACTATTGTTCCTACCAACACCATTGATTCATGCATGTCCACATTTCCTTCTAGAAGACTGATTCATTTTAACTTTTAAAAATCCCTCAAATGGATGAACCACCTTCCCTATTTAATAATTTTATGTTTGGCATACCTTAATTTCCTTCTTGCTAAGGGGTTAGCCCTACACTCAACAATATCCAGATTCCATATCATAACTAGATCACTAGGATCCATAGGTTCACTAACAAGTTACATTTTGAAAGAATCATTACATGAATTATCTAAACAATAATTCTTCATAGAAGAACACTTATAATTTCCAAATCTTGAAAGATCCAATTTATTTCTAGCCACAAGTTCCAAATGAAAATGAACCTTCAATTTATTTCTAGCCACAAAATAGTCAATGCTCCCCTATATATTTGTGACAAGGAACTAACTACCTCCCATGAGTTATATAAGTTTAATAGTTGTATTAGGCATTGATAGGTTGATCTTTTGATGCAACGATAACGACCACTCTAACAATGATAACCCATCATAATCAAATACATCACATGTAAAAATAGCAAAGCTATCAAACATTTATATTGAATTAAACATTGCATGTTAGATAGTTTAACTATTTTCTACTTTGACTCAAATAATTATCTTGGAAAAGTTATTAATTTTCCATTATGAAAATAAAAAATAAAAATGGGGTTATGATATTTTGCCTTTTTTATATAACTATATTAAATTATATTATATATTAAAGCATCTAAGAAAGCAATTAAAAAAAGTGAACTTATTTTCTATTGATTCGTGTTTATATGATGTTATTATGTGATCATTAGTCCTTTCTCAATCTTGTAGCATATTTTCTTAAGAAAACTATGTTTGAAGTCTAAGTAAAGGGAGCATTATAGTAGCCTTAGGTTATGAAATATGATAAAACACATAATCTATAATGGCACTACAACTTGCATTCAACTCAATCATCTAAATACAAAGAAATCTAGAAGCATATGCTCTCATGCAACTGAACATTCACTAAAATATTGAAGTAATTGTGCAATGCAATACTAGAAACATAGAGCAAGATCATGGTGCAAGATAAGTTGTTGGTGGTTGTTGTCATGAAGGACATAAATCAATTTTTGAGAAGGGATTTGATTTGATATAACAAATTATACAAAATGAGGTTTCTTGGAGTTGTGTTGTTGTCCTTGTTTCATGTTGAAACACTATAATTATATCATAGAAGAAATCTTTCCTCCAATTATTATTAAGAAAAAAATACTGATGCTAAAAAGGTCTTGTTGTTAAAATTATATCTAAACATTTTAAAGGATAAAATTAGAAATAATTGTTAAAAAATATACTAACTCAAATGAACATTTTAAAACCTTTTTTCATTTATTGACACCTAAATCTTTATTCCTATATTTCAAGTAAGCAATCAATTTAAGATATAAATACATTCTACATTAAAATAAATATTTTATATTTATTGGTCTTTGGTTTGTTTCATAAGGCTAATTCAAGTAAAAATTGTAGATTAGATAAATTTAGTAAAATGAGGTTTCTTGGAGTAGTGAAGTTGTCTTTGTTTCATGTTGAAATGCTATAATTATATCATAGAAAAAATCTATCCTCCACTTATTTAAGAAAAAAAATCCTAGCTCTATAAAAGATCCTCTTGTTCAAAGTATATCTAAACATTTTAAAATATAAAATTAGAAATAATTGTTAAAAAATATACTAACTCAGATAAACATTTTAAAACCTTTTTTCATTTATTGACATCTAAATCCTTATTCCCAAATTTCAAGTAAGCAATCAATTTAAGATATAAACACATTCTACATTAAAATAAATATTTTTTATTTATAGGTCTTTGGTTTGTTTCATAAGGCTAATTCTTAAAAATGAAGTAAAAATTGTAGATTAGATAAATTTAGTAAAATGCATGAATAATTGACAATTCTTAATTTTTGAACACAAAAATTTCAGCCTAATACTATTCGAGTTCCAGTTCCAAATGAGTAAAACTTCTTTATGAATAGAGACCACGGCAAGAAAAATAAAAAATAAAGAACACTGTATTTCTTAGTAGCTCATTTCTCTCTCAGAAATAGCAAGGATATCGGCATCTCCGCTGAGATGTTTCCATAAAAAACATGACCAGCAAGGAATAAACAATTCATGTATTGGACCATCATGGGTTACAACCCATAAGCGCCACCTATCTTCTAATGACAGACGAGTTGAAGGAAGGATAACTCTCTATAATACTGAGAAATGCCTTTCCATTGTTCGCCGCTCTGTGATTTGCTACTGGCAAAGGCTTTTTTGGTATTGCGAGAATGACAGCCTCTCCCTCCAACATCTTCAATGCCTCTACCATGCTTGACCTTAAAGCCAGATTAACGTGAGTACACAAAATACCCACCTTAACAAATCTATCCATTGTTTTCACCTCTTGACTCTCGTGCATTCTCCAATCTATCAATTCAACTATTCTACTCATTTCCAGGAGCTTCCATGCCCAATCAGTAATAAGGTATTCAGTCGAACATTCCACAGAGATATCCAGAGCCCTTCTGCCACTCATAATTTCCGACAACACAACTCTAAAGCTATACACATCACTTCGATCTGTAAGAATTCCATACAGAGCATACTCCGGCACCAAATACCCATGCGTCCCGCTTATTTTTGACATGAGATAGGATTCCCCTTCACTCGCCATCCTTGCCAACCCAAAATCAGCAACACAGGCATTCATGTCCTCATCCAGCAGAATGTTATTGGCCTTTATATCTCTGTGATATGTCGTTGGCCGAATGCCGAAATGCAAATGACATAACCCCTTTGCAATCCCAATTATAATCTTCTTCCTCTGCTCCTACGTCAGCGTTCTCCCAGCGGCGTTTCTAAAAATGTGTTGATCGAGGCTGCCATTGGTGAGGTAGTCATAAACGAGAAACCGCTGGAACCCGTCTTTGTCGTCACCGTCAATGCCAAAACCTCACAGAGCCACCAAATTTCGATGGCGAAGGCTGCTCTAAATCTCTAAATCATCATCAAGAGAGCACTTCTTCATTCTCTTCACAGCAATCATCCAACCATCGGGGTGTTTTCCCTTTTACACCATTCCAAAATTCCCCTTCTCGATTAAATTCATGCAACTGAAATCATTCGTGGCTTTCTTGATTTGCCCTTCATTGAGCCACACTATGACCATCTTTAGCTTCACGCTGTTGATCAGAAGGCTTTTGTTTATTAATCTCTTAAAATGCCTGTGCTTCATCCTCGCCCTCCACCACTAACGAACGATTCGTATAATGCTCATAGCCATGGCGGCGTCTACATCACCATGATCTTGCAATGGTCGAGAATACAGCTGGCTTAATGATGGGTAAAATGGCCTTTACCAAAATCACCATGAACGCCTCCATTTTCATTGACATTTTGAATTGAGAATGTTGTCGCTATATCAAGTTGCTACAGACTCAGTCCAAAAATGCCCTTTCATGTTTGTGGTTTCATCTTGGATGCTCAGAATTATCCCCAATTTTGTTTCGAGTGGGTCATTGCAGCTGAATAGGACAAGGTGTCGTAGCAAAATATTTGAATGTTGGGCTTCTAGGGACAAGTGTTCTTCACTTTTCAAGATTGGTCAATGATCGTGTTGACCATATTGATGGATGGTAGCCACCGATTCTATAGAGAGGGAATTTGTTGGCTTTGAAATGGCGTTTGGAGTATTATATAGAAGAGGGAAGCTTACGTATTTTCTCTTGACCAAGGTTCGAAGATTAATTGAATTGTAAACTAGCTGGCAGCCATGCCTCCCTCTACAAAGGATCGAAAGGAAACAAAACTATATATTCTATCCCAAATTGCAAAGAGGCAAAACACAATTACTTTGGATCCATGCTTGAGATGTAAATGTATTTAGTTAGGGCTCATTTGGCAATGGGAATACCATTGGAATAGGCATGTGTGTAGGGAAGCTTACGTATTTTCTCTTGACCAAGGTTGGAAGATTAATTGAATTGTAAACCAGCTAGCAGCCATGCCTCCCTCTACAAAGGATCAAAAGGAAACTGAAGTATATATTCTATCGCAAATTGCAAAGAGCCAAAACACAATTACTTTGGATCCATGCTTGAGATGTAAATGTATTTAGTTAGGGCTCGTTTGGCAATGGGAATACCACTAGAATAGGCATGTGTGTATCTCTATTCTCCATTTGGGTGCAATAATGTTGAATTACGAATAGGAATACAATGGGAATAAGTATTCCAATTTTATCCAAAAAAGGGACATACGCAATTCCACCTAAATAGGTGGAATAGGAATTTTTATTCCTATTCCATTTATTACTTTGTTAGAAAATATAAAATTCTTGGTCTGTGCCCTCAACTTTACATTTTCCCTCACTTTTGTTTGCTGCTCATTCTCAGCTCACGTCCGTTGGTAGTAGGTGAAGGAAACTTTTATCCTCCATTTTTACCAAGTATGGAGTAGGGTTTCATTTCTTTTTGAGTGCACGGTTCATCATTATTCTTTTTAATGTAATGTGTCTGAATACGGTTGTGTAGGATTTTGTTTTACGGCATTGGTAAGAAGTTTCTACAATATTTTAAGGGCAAAGAGGAGCAGAGTCCACAACAAGAGTGGGATGGTCAAATTTTGAGGTATGTAGATTTTGTTGTTTTCATAACATTGCATTCAATGAAGCCCCTTACATTCTATATTCCTTTGGTGCACATGCGGTGTACTGTTTGTTTGTTTCTAACATTATTAATTTGTTTTTTATTTTTGCATTAATAGTATTTGTAGGTGAGTTTCAAATCTCATTTTTATGTATGTATTTTGTTACTCTTCCTCTTACAGACCCCAATGGATATGGATAGAACAAATCTAGAATACCTCCATTGTATATGCGCTTTTGATGATTTTTATCCTTCCTACTTTATCCCTTATTTCTATCTATCTTTCCATCTGAATGAACTTCATCTAGGTGATGATTCAAGTCTCCTCTTGTCTAGTTCCTCAAGCAACCCTTTTTCCAGACCCAATAAGCTAGTGCATGACTTTAGCACAAATGGGTATATTCTACTACTAAGCTCTGAAACTTTTTGTTGCATTTGACATCATAGTATTATTCCATTTTCATACAGTCTATATAGAGCATACCATTTGATCATTACATTCCATTAAAATGAATCTTTTTCAAACATTTTGTCCATTATTTGATGTACACCTTCTACACTTGCATACTTACTATACATGTCTACTAGATTAGTTCCCAGAAGAGGGTTTTGAGTAAGACTTGTCAAAACAATCTGGGCATGGACTTTCTTGACCTAGTTCTAATATCTTTACAAGCTTCTAATAAAGTAAACAAATTAACATTACAGAGTTATATTTTTTATTATAGATATTGCAGTTCTCGAGTTTTTCATTCAGTATAAGTAACGACATGATCATGGATGCAATGGTGAGAGTATTCTCTCTTCAAATTCCTCCTTTTACTATTATTTCTTATTAGCTACCCATATTGGAACTCATTTTATTTCTTTCTGATTGGGATCAAACATTTTCTATTCTTCTCTTTTGCTAATCTTAATATATTCTTCAATTTCTAGTCTTTACATTTTGTCCATCAGGATGGTAGGATGAGGATGGTAGATCATGCTCTAATACTATTTGTGACAACCCATCTTTAACCTTATAAAGATTTCCACCTGAGAAACACACTAAGGATATTTCTTATTGCTTATCTTAAATAGGAGTTTGTTCCACGATTTTCTTTTTTGTGTATCTCTAACTTTCATAAAAAATGAAGAAACCCTAATTCTATTTTAGCTCTACCACAATAATGTTTTTGTTGCCTCTAGATTTGGATTGCAGGAAAAAAAAACCTTATACAAATTTCATATGATATATGCAACTTCGTATACTTCCAAGTGACATAAATTAATACCAAGGCCAAACACTTGTAATGTTCTATAAATACTTAATGTGGTTTTAGTATAGGGTCCCCAACCTACTAACTTTATTGGGCCAAAATTGTAGCTCATAGAAAAAAATATGTTAGCTTTGGTAGGAAAGTGCAATGAAGAGCAGGATGAGCATAACCATCTTATTGCTAGCTAACTCTCTAGCAACAAGCTAACTACATGTGTCAAACACTTTGTGCCCCTTTTTAATGCTTTGATAATTTGCATACAAACCCATCATGACTCATATAGTTATGTCCCATCATGATTTCATTGATATTGATGGAAATCTACTTTCAATTGCATAATTATTTTTATTAAGCTCCATATCCTATTATAAAGTTGACATTTGGGGCATAGTAGGAATGTGTAGATTATTTATTTCAAATAAAGGCTTTTAGCTTTTAGTTGTGTTTTTTGGAAAATATTCAAAACTAAAATTTTAATTGGGGGATTTCACAACTGGGAAACTGACAAAAGTTATCATTGTATCATTGTTTGATTTCATTACCTAATAACCTGGACAATAACATGATCCTAATAGAGTCTCTATAGGAGACACAGACCAACTCCCAATGAAATACAACCATCAAAATCAGGAGCTCAAAACTAATGAAGAAGATATAGTCCAATGAGGCGGATAAACCCAGGGAAAAATTGATGTTGATTGCTACAGGTATGAAGGGCCTCTCTCATGGCTACCGTAAACATTAACAATTGTTACCTTTAATCAGTCTCCATAACTCTTGCTCTAATTTGTAGATTAGGTGACTGAATTCTGACAGTGCTCAAGGTGTCCTCATCATAATTATAACCATCTTCTTTATCTCCAACCTTGTTTTCATTGCCTTTGTTACTATTGACTACAAAGTTAACACAATACAATGGTAGGGACATGTAGATCAAAGTCCCTCTCTTGAAATAATGGCATTAATCACTTCCAAGGTTCATAATGGATGGGTTACAACCGCATTGGATAGGTCAAGGAAGCTAATGTGAGATGTCATAGTTTATTGCTGGAAACAATTTCTTTCCAAGGTTCTATTCATTGTCCCTTATTGATTTTCTAAACTTTTGAACATGGCATTCCTCTCTAAAGAAATCTACAATATAAAAAACAAAATCTCAATCTAAACTAGCAATTATTCTAACTTCAGATTTAAACAAAATGTAAAAGATAATGATGTAATGAGAGATTAAAAGGAAATAAACTAAGTTACCACATTCACCCACTGAAGTCCAAAGTTGAGAGTCGATTTGGTAATGGGGAATCCCTGAGCCCCATGTTGTTCATGATTTTGATATGTCAATGAGAAAACAAACAAATTGAATTGACATCTTCCTTTCTCCGCTCCTAATGTAACTCAACTTCTAGGCCTCAAACTGGAAGGTGTTGAAGTATCAAAATGATGATGAATTGAGTCTTGAAAGTTGTATTTGTTCTCCTACATTGTATCTAACTTTGTTGCTTCAGTATCTTTTGTTGCTGCTCTCTCCAATTCTAGAAGATCTTTAGTAAGGAGTACATATAGTCCATTCACCATATGAATTAGAATCATCAAAATTGATGAACTCATGTGAAATTAGTGAATGAACTATATTTTCCACATCTGCATCCTTTCATAGTTGACTTTGAAAACAAGCCATTGTACACCCTACATTCCCAAATCAGATCCTTTGTTGAAATCTTCAAAAAAAATTATAGAGACTTTGCCCTCATCAAGTTCTCAATGATCATTTTAATCCAACTTTTAAAAAACCATAAAACTCTAGGCAAGACACAACACACACAATATTAGAACTTAGAATGTCTGAGGATAAAACCTTTTCATACACTAGAACAAAAATACTGCTCATATGCTAGTAAAATACACCATCAAAATATAAAAAATATTGCTCATATGCTCTTATTTGTCTAAATTTTTTAATTTGATAGTAAAATTTTATGGTCACTTGTATGCACAACATCAGAGGTTAAATTCTCCGATGACAAGTAGAAGAGGAGTCGATTGTCATATTGAAAAGGATCTAAGTTAACATTGATCAACCACAAATACAAGAGACTAAATACAAATTGCAATTAATCAATTTTTGGTAATAGAAATTAATCAATCATTCAATCTCAATTTAAAAAATAAGCTAAACATGATGATGCTCCAATGCTTTGTACAAATGCCCATGAATCCATATGACTGAAATAGTATCCAAACATATATTTGCACTTGCTAGTTAGCATAATTGATTCTAAAACTAATTGATATTATTGACAGTTTATTTGTTCTTTTCCTTGCAATAACTTTGTAGTAATGTTTTTAATACCACATGAAAATTATATGGTAATATCAACTAATAACTCCATTAAAATGTTATATGGCATTTGATGGATTCTACTAATGATATACAAGTTTATAGAAGCATTGTAGGAAGATCATGCTCTTGCATGTACTTTCCATTTTGCTTGTAGCCCAAGTAGTATTCATAGTAGCAACATCAAAAGATGCTAGAAGACACAAGCACAAGCAAAGAAGGGTTGCTTGTTCTTTTTATAAACGTATTATATATTCCAATGAGATAGATTTCCATGACCAAATATGCATGACTATGGGAGCAGTCTTCAAACTTGCCAATATTCTAAGGAAAAAAGGGAGCATTAAAGATACGATAAACATGAAATTGGAAGAACAACTAGTTATGGTACTACATACTCTTGGCCACAATCTAAGGATTCATAAGATTGACCATAAATTTGGTCACTTAGGAGAGACAGTGAGTCACTACTTCCACAAGGTCTTGAAGGCTATCATATCGCTCCATACCAATTACTTTTTGCCCCCTTCTTCAAATACTCCTCTAGAAGTTATTGGGAAGGACCATTTTGATCCATACTTCAAGGTAAATCTCATATTGTCATATATTTTTTTTCTTGAGTCTATTTTTAAATATATGAAAATGGTGTTCCACTCGATATGGAAATTGAAGAGGATGATGATCAGGATGGGATAAATTTGTCAATTCTTGAAACTTATGGGATGACTCAACGAAATAGAGATGACTGGGGATATTTTCAAGATGAAATAGCATGAAGCATGTGGGAGGCCTATAGATCTCAACATTAGTTTTTTTGTATAGACATTAGTTGTTCTTTTTACTCCCATTTACACATTTTTTCCTCTCTTTTGAACAACTACAATACTTGAATTGACACTTCGTATAGACTATTGATTCATTAACTTTGATATTATGAAGTATGAATTGAAAATAAGAATTATTGTTATGCTTTAAAACTATTGATCGAGTGATTTAAAACTATGATTTATGAATTACAAATTAGAATTACTATTATGCTTTCAAATTGTTGATTGAGTGATTTAAAACTGTGATTTATGAATTGCAAATCAGAATTACTATTATGCTTTCAAATCACTCATTGAGTGATTTACAACTGTGATTTATGAATTGGAAATCAGAATTATTGTTATGCTTTCAAATTTTTCCTTGAGTGATTTAAAACTATGATTTATGAATTGCAAACTAGAATTATTGTTATGCTTTAAATTTGTTGATTAAGTGATTTAAAACTGTGATTTCTGAATTGTGACTCCCAAATATTCTTATGCTTTATTTTAGAAATCTTTGGAACCTATGTAAAATAAAAACTCCGGGCTATTTTGTACCCACTATTTTAGAATAGGTAGTTGTTTTGTACTCGTTATTACTAACAACTCATTACTTATTGCAAGTTTTGCAACAATATAATATTTACTTATCTCAAAGCTGAAAATATATTTTACTAATCTATTGACAAGCATACATGAGGATGTTTGTATGCCCCCCATTGCTACCCTCATTTCTATTTATTCTAGAAGTCCAAAAGTGGTATGGACTAGAGAGATGGAGTGAAAACTTCTAGATTTTCTCCTTGAACATGTTACTCTAGGAAGGAAAGGTGAAGGAGGTTTTTAGAAAGAAGCATGGAAAATGATTGAGAGGAGATTCAATAAAGAGTCAAAGTTGAATCTTGGAAGAGATAACTTTAGAAATAATTTGAAAACATGGAAGTCACTGCACAAAATAATGAAAGAGTGGAGAAATAAAAGTGGGTTTGCTTGGAACGAGACAACTCATTGCACGGATGCCAAGGACAGCGTATGGGATGAACTTTTGAAGGTAATTTCCTCTTCAAATTCATGTCCTATTCTAATTTCAAACAAATATCTAATTATTTTATTTTTCCAATGTGTAGATAAACAAATTTAGGATTGCAAAAGTGTATAAGAGGTAGTCATTCACCTATTTTAACGAGCTAGCGATCAAATTGGGAAATGACATGGTGGAAGGAAATGTGGCTACAATAGTGCAAGATGCTAAAGATGGTAACCTCTTTGATGAGGTTGTTGATCTGGGTGATGACAAGGAAATTAATATGCCTCTGAATTTTGTTGATGATTTACATGAAGATTACCTTTAGTCAAATTAGTCCACTACATCCACTAGAAACATTCCTTCCACACCAATGATAAGGAGGCCAAAGAGGAGGAAGGCAAGCATGGCCACTTCTTTGGATGTAATATTTGAAAGAATCCATGTGATAAGGGAGGGAATCAATAAGTCGCGCACCATCAAATTTGGTAAAGAGGATATTAAGAAAGATGCTACAAATTTTGTTTCCTGCCTTAAAAGCCACCCCCAAAATTAGTTGAGAGACTATGATTATTGCATCTGATAGTTTTATGCAATAACCAACAAGATCTATTGGGTTCTTCAAGATTGATGACTCAACAAGGGAAGATTCTATTAGATATAAATTTGGACAATTGTAATGGCTTTATTTGAAAGAAATATTTAAATGTCAATTTTATTTTTCTTTCTAGATGGAAGAGGGTGTCATACTTTTGTATTGAACTGTTGATCCAAAAAGGATATTGTAATTTATTTTTGAAATCTATTTATGTTTCATGTCATTTTGATATTGTAATAGTTGTTTCAAACTACTGTGGCAAACTGTGAAATCAAATTGCTTCACTTGTGTAGATGTTGTTCAAACATATGTATAGCTTTGTCCATTGTTCAAAAACACAAAAACAACACTAACCAGTAGCTTATAGTAGTTCCTTGTAGCTTACCTATACAATTAGAACAAGACTACAAATGAACTCACATTTGTGCTTGAATTGTAAAGGCATCTCAATAGTAGAGCAGTGCGATATTTTTATTTAATCTTTCAGATTATGCCACAAATTTATTAAGTGTATTGTATTAAGCTAGATTCATTAAAATTCCATCATTTTTGCTAACTAGTCCTCAATTTTAGCCAACTACTAGAGAACATAGACACTATATTTTGTAAAAGTTGTACTGTATCTACAAAAAGAATTTAAGGCATCTCAAAAGTACCCCTATAAATTTTGAAAGGGTTGATTCCCATTTTAAATTATCCACAACTCACATGTACTAAACTATAGCAAATTGGATGGCTCTCTCCATGCCAAAAGTAAACAAATTTCCATGTTCTAAGGAGTGTATTCTCCATTTCCTAGGAGAATTATAAAGCACAGTTGCTAAGGCTTGCTTCACATCAAGGCCTTCGTGATTCATGAGGAGCTCATGGAATTTTGCTTTGTTGTAGTATGTCTAATCAAATATGAGCATCTAAGGAAAAATAAGGTCAAGTGAACTTTATTCATCATAGTGGTATAGGAAATTTCAATATTTTCCTTTAAACTATAATGGAAGTATGATAAAAAACTAAAACAAGGTCAAACCTTACTCAGAACATACAGAAATAACAAGGACATTTATGTGGAAATTCACACTATGTCTCTACATTACTAAAATCTTGGTGAGATTCATGTGTGGCAAGCACATAAAAATATGGTATTTTCCAACCATTGTGTGAATTGAACTGGAAAATAGAGTACCCATTTGTGAATTTATGAATAAAATCCTGGAGTGGGGTCATGGCTCCTGTCTAGCTCAATAGTTTATGTTTCAACAAGAAATTTACGAGGAAAACATAGGCAACCTTAACAAACTCACACTTAAGTTGTTTCATTTTGCAATTTAGGGCATGACCGGTCTATTAACAATGAAGATGCATATGAATTGATTGTTTATTTAGACCTTACTATTAAGAAATTTCAAGCTTTCCTTAATCTTGTTTGACACAAGAAGAGAATCTCTCTCTCTCTCTCTCTCTCTCTCTCTCTCTCTCTCTCTCTCTCTCTCTCTCTCTCTCACACACACACACACACACACACACACACACACACACACACACACACACACACACACACACACACACACACACACACACACACACAGCAACACGAAAGTTAAAAATATTTATTTAATCTTATAGCGCTCACTACTTTTGGAAGAATGTGAATAAAACAACAAAGAAACATACCTTGTTCATACATCTACAAGTAGTTCTCCCAATGTCTATTTCAATTCCAGCCATACTATGTAGAATCAAAACAACACTACCCTGTAGCTTAGAATAGTGACCAAAATTGTAAAATTAAATGCTTGAAATCATTAGAGACAAATAGTAGATGTCAACTCAACACCTGTTAGAATCAAAACAACATCAAAGGCTAGAGTATTTGTACTACTAAACTATAACACACTCTCAAAATTAAATCCATTAAAACTAGACATGCATGATTGAAATCAGAACAACATCAAAGGCTAGAGTATTTACTACTAAACTATAACACACTCTCGAAATCAAATCCATTAAAACCATAGACAAAAGTACCCAATTGACCCATTAAAAGCACAAACATAGAAAATAGCCCATGAAATAGTAGGGTGCTAGGTTGCTTTCATTATTTGTCTTGGTTGAAATAATTCTTTTTGATATGTTTGTGCTCAATTTTGAGATATTTTTTGATTCAGCTTTGAGTTATAAAATGTGACTAGAAAAAGTTCAAATGATCATATAAAATATTTAGTTAAAGTCATTATCATTTTATAAATTGGATTCTTATGTAATGAATGTATGTAAAATAATATATCTTGCTAATTGAATATTTCATTTTATTTGTATTTGTTCAAATTTTATATAGGGTTGATGGATTTAAATTTCCCAATGTATGAGTGTGGTGTTGGCCATGTAGTATTGAAGACCTTGTGCACAACAAATAATCCAAAGTATAAATTCTTTTGTTGTCCAAATGGAAGAAAGTTTATTACTAATTTTTGTATATGTTTACATTTTTTGTATCAACTAATTGTTGTGGACACTACTAATTTAGATTTTATATTGCAAGGGGATAGTGGTTGTAATTTCTTTCAGTGGGTCGATGATGTTCCACCCACATCTATCATAGCTAAATCTATAGCACATGAAATTGCTAATTACAAGTTGTGCAGGGTCCGAGAGAGGGAAAACATGTTTCTTTGAGGCATCTTAGGAATTATAATTGTTTCAATCTTACTAGTCTTTTGGGACCATATGTGAGTAAATGTAGTCAAAAGGCAAAGAAACTATTGTACATTGTAATTTATTTTATGATTTTGAATAGAAATGGTGGACATACTTAATAGAAATTTGAGTATTTTTTTGTTTGGAACTCATTTCTGATCGTATTGTGGTGACTAATTCTATTAAAATGATGAATAAATCATATTAGTTTCATTACTATTTCAATTGATTGTGTCTAATTTTTTTTAAAAAAATTCCATAATTTAACTTCACTCTAAAAAAAATAAAATAAAATCTTTTAAAAAATAAAAGTAATCCAACTCATTAAAATGTATAATGAAAAAAAAAATCTTATTCCAATACCGCTTTTGCACAACGAAACGAGATTATACATTTTCCCAATCGAATTCTGAGTGAACCAAACTGAGAAGAGGAATACATATTTTGATTTTCTATTCCCGAAATAACAAACCCAGAATAACTATTCCTATTCCACTTGCCAAAAAAACCCCTTAAGTCGATATGAAAAAAGGAATAAGTGAATAAAATGAAAATGTAGGATTTGGTTTCGACATTTGTGACTATAAAAAGTGGTGAGTCAGTAACTACGTTTCATGAATTAAAAAAGTATATGTGAATATGGCTCACTAAGACTTCTTTACTCAACTTTTAAGTGTTCTAATGTGGATTTCATTTTGATGATTTGTGTTTTTTTAAATCTTTTTAATGTATAATTTTTTAATTAAATTTTAATTGGTTTTATAACTGTGTATAAGTTTTTTCAATTGTTTTAGCTTATCTACTTAAAAATATATAATGTTCTTATTGTCTATTGTTAATTACATAAATTTCTAATTTTTCTTAATTAGTAGTTGCACGCTTTTGTACTTTTACAATGATAAGTAGATAGGTTCTTGATAAAAAAATTTATAGGTAGGTGCTTGATAATTTAAAAATATAACCTCATGTAATAAATCCAATTATAAATAATTTATAATTAAAAAAATCTTTTAAATAGAGAAAAAATATTATATTTATTTATATTCAATTTATAACATATGATTATATTTAAAAAAATTCTCCACTAAAAAAATTGTTTTGAAAATCAATTAGAGAAATAAAAATAATAATATTAAAAAAATAGCAAACCTATTACGTCCTCCGAGAAATATCCTATTGGCTAAATGAATTATAAAAACTAAAAATTGATATTTAATATAAAAAAAAAATAGTAATTGTCATCAAACACAATGGCGAGCTCAGAGGGGTCGGTGGAAGGGCAGGATGGCAGTGCTAGTTCGAATGTGAAATTACCAAGTGGGAAAATGGCAATGGTGAGCATGATGTTGGATGTCCACAAGGATTTTTAGGGGTGTCTTACCTTGCTACAAGCTTTATTCCTAACAGTATTATGTTCCCATAATATCTGGGAGTTTCCTCTAAATTTTCCTTGAAGCATGTTGTTGTGGTGACTTCGGCTAGAGTGTATGAGATTGTGGTCCCACTTTCCTCATGTGTCACTTCTGGTTCTAACAAGGGGAGTCCCATGGATCCTTTGGATGTGGACTATGGGGACCCTATGAATGGGACGTTCAAGTGGTAACGAAAAGATTGGGGGAGATTATCTGGGGTCACCTTGAATTACATACCTTCATTTCCTGTCAAACCTGTCAAAGTGGGATGCTAGAACAGGGAATTCTTGATTTATTTTCCATACCCTCTTTTGGATTCTTCTATTTCAACTTTGGAGTTGATGCTTATAGGTAATTTTCTTGAATCTTGTCTCAATATTGAGGAAGTTCATTCCCATGTTAAAAAATGGTATCTATAATGCCAAGTTGAGATTGTGGCTCTTCCCAAGGGCTTCATGTCCTTCAAATTCGTTAATAAATAGGATTGTAATCAGATTCTTTTCTACAGTCCTTGGATGATTGGAAAAATGGCCCTATCTTTTCAAAATGGGCTCCTGCATGTACCTTTGAGGACAATTTTTTTTCCTTTGCCTTAGTTTGGGTCAAACTCCCTGGGTTACTGTTGGAGTTTTGGAATGAAGCAATTTTTAAAGGCATCATAGATTGCCTTGGTCAATTTGTGGTTGTTGATTAGTGTACAATAGGTAGATCTAGGCTAGTCTCTACTTGTATTTGTGTCAACGTTTGTAGACTAGAAAACTTATCATCTAGTATAAAAATTAACTCAAAGTAGGGGCTACTCAAATAGGAGGTGGAATTAAAAACCCTTCCCTTTGTCTATTTTATTTGCAACAAGATAAGTCATTAGGCTAAAAGCTATCCTAAAAAATTGAAAAGGCTCCTCAACCTCATCTTCCCCTTGGACAAAAAAAAGGAACATGGATCCTAAGCAGGGTCCTCTCCCCAAGAACTCTGAGGTGGAGGTTTCTAGTCAAGGAAATCAAAGTATTCAAGTGTCTTTCTGAAGGTAATGGGTGTGGAGGATTCTCTTATGGGTCCCAATCTTGCTAGTGGGATGTTGCCTCAAAGATCTCTAAAATTAGGTAACCTCTCCTCTAAGGTTGTTGCTAATACTTTTGATACTGAGTTGCAATTAGAGTTTATGCCTTCTTAGAGGGCGGGTCTTTTGGAGGACGGGGTTCTATTTGAAGATGGTTTGATGGATTGGAAGAATTTTATAGGGAATATTTGGCAAGATTTTTTAGGCCCCAAAGAGTTGGTTGAGGGTGTGGTGGGTTCCCCTTCTTCTAATGTGCTCATCCAAAATTTCCAAATGGTGCTACCTAGACCTTTTGTTTCGAGTGTAAAGGTAGTTGTGAACTTTTTGGAGCTCAAGCTTTAGCCCTGGAAGCTCTCTAACTTAATTGAGATCCTTTCTAAGGTCCCAAATAATTGTTTCTCTCTAGAGGGCTAGTGGTTAGAATTGTCAATTAAGCAGAACTCTTTTCTTTCCTCTAATGAGCAACCTTGGCAGTTTGTGAATAATAGGAGAAAAAGTTAAGCAATGAATGCCTTCTTTTGTCAATAAAGTGACCATGAATCTTATCAAACTAGATGTGGGAGGAAAGAAATCAATTCTTAGAAAAAAGAATGAAAAGGAAACTCGGGAATCACCTAATAAGGAAGATATTGTGGCTAGAAAATAGAAAACCATTTAGGAGATATGCTCCCCTTATTCTAAATGAATATTTTTTCTAGAATATTAGGGGATTGAATACCCCTCATAAGCAAGATTTAGTGAGGAATGTGATTTGGGATCATAAATGGGTATGTGCAAGATCATGGTCGACCAAACTATGGCCTTAAGTGGCAATGAAAAACCAACAAATGAGGGTTATGTCAACTTGACACATAATGTAAAGTGGTTCTGGACTTTATATCAAAAAGTTGTAAGAAAATAATCGGTAGGAAATTGAATGTAGTTTCTAAACTACTAGGCCTTATTTGGAGAAAAAAATATTTAATTGAACAAAAGTTTGGATATTAATGCAGTACTACAAAAATTTTAGGGCGAAAATAAAAAGTAGATGTATTTCTAACAACCTTAAGAAAAATCAAATGATAATATTTTTTACTATAAATATAGATATAAAAAGTAGACACATGCGCGAATGTGATGCATATATTAGGTATTTTTCTTCCAAATAAATAATTAAGTATGAATTTTCTACTAAAAATTTTTCGAGAAAAAAAAGTCCCGTGTCTGACCACCTTAACTAATTGAAAACTTTGCGAAAAAAAAAATCCCCTTATACTAAGCAAAGCATAGAATGTGATGCAACTTTTGGATTTAAAAAATGTTATACCGTTTGAAAGTTATAGCTATTTTTTAATCATTATTTCAATCAGCACTTTACAATCATCTTCATTGAAAAATAACTAATAAATACTTGTCAAACTAAAAATTTGATAGTAATTATATTCGTGGAATCTCGAGAGTGTTATAAAAATACCCTTTTCATTTCATTCAATTTTGATGAAAATAACATTGTTAGATGGCTACTCGAAGTCTATGTGTGAGTGAAACCCTTCTCAAACATGTTTTTTGGGTTGACCAAATAGGCTAGGTAAATACCGAGCCTAATTGAATACCTGAACTCAAATCAGGTATCTGATTATTGTGAATTTTCCAATTGCAAATATGGAGGGAAATTTGAGAGGAAAGATTTTCCAATTGCAATTTTGGAGGGAAATTCGAGAGGGAAACTTTAGAGGGCTTTAGAAGGAAATTTATTTGGGGGAAGTGTGGACATTAATATTATTATTACATATAATTATGATTATTATTATTAAATATAATATAGTTATAAATATAATAATAATTATTATAACTAATTATAATATAGTAATATATATATAGTAATATTATATGATTATTGTTATATATAATAATATATATGGTTATTATTATTATTAAATCTATAATCTAGTAATATATATGATTATTATTGTTATATAATATAATAATATATTATTATTATATTAAAATATATAATATTATATTATTATTAAATATAATATTGTCATGAAATGCATCAAAAGAGGTCATACGTTAACCTATGACCCCTTTCGACACATTTCATGACAACATATGTCCCTAGAGCCCCTAGTGACCCCTTTCGATGCATTCTAAATGGGTCCCTAGGGGTCTTAGGGCCCCTAGAGATATATGTTGTCATGAAATGTGCCGATAGCGATCATAGGTTAACCTATGACCCCTCTCGATGCATTGGAACCAACCAAATGTTTCCCTAGGCGTCCTAAGGCCCCTAGAGACATATGTTGTCATAAAATACATCAAGAGGGCTCAACCTATGACCGCTCTTGACACATTAGAACCAACCAAATGCATCCCAAGGGGTCCTAGGGCCCCTAGGGATATACGTTCTCATGAAATATGTCGATAGGGGTCATAGGAACCTATGACCCCTCTCGATGCATTAAAACCAACCAAATACATCCCTAGGGCCCTTAGGGATATATGTTGTCATGAAATGTGTTGAGAGGGGTCATAGGTTAACCTATGACCACTCTCGACACATTAGAATCAACCAAATGTGTCCCTAGAGGTCCTAGGGCCCCTAGGGACATACGTTGTCATCAAATGTGTCGAGAGGGGTCATACATTAACCTATTACCACTTTTGATGCATTGGAACCAACCAAATACATCTCTAGCGGCCCTAGGGCCCCTAAGGACATGCATTGTCATGAAATGCATCAATAGTGGAAATAGGTTAACCTATGACTCCTCTTGATGCATTAGAACCAAACAAATACATCTCTAGGGGTCTTAGGGCCCCTAGGGGCATACGTTGTCATGAAATGTGTTGAGGCCCCTCTCAATGTATTAGAACCAACCAAATGCATCCCTAGGGGTCTTAGGACCCGTAGGGACATACGTTGTCATAAAATGCATCGAGAGGGGTCATAGGTTAACCTATGACCCCTCTTGATGCATTGAAACCAACCTAATGCATCCCTAGGGGTCCTAGGGCCCCTAGGGACATATGTTGTCATCAAATACGTTGAGAGGGGTCATAGGTTAATCTATGACCCCTTTTGATGCATTTCATGACAACCTATGTCCCTAGGGGTCAAGAGGGGTCATAGGTTAACCTATGACCCCTCTCGATGCATTTGAATGAACCAGATATCTCCCTAGGGGCCCTAGGACCCCTAGGGACATAGGTTGTCATGAAATGCATCAACAGAGGTCATAGGTTAACCAATGATCCCTCTCGGTGCATTAGAACCAACCAAATGCATCCCTAGGGGTCCTAGGGCCTCTATGAACATACATTGTCATGAAATGTGTCGAGAGGGGTCATAGGTTAACCTATGACCCCTCTCGATGCATTGGAACCAACCAAATGCATCCCTAGGGGTCCTAGAGCCCCCAGGGACATATGTTGTCATGAAATGCATTGAGAGGAGTCATAGGTTAACCTATGACCCCTCTTGATGCATTGGAACAAACCAAATGTGTCCCTAGGGGTCCTAGGGCCCCCAAGGACATATGTTGTCATGAAATGCAAAACCTATAACCACTCTCAATGCATTTGAACCAACCAAATGTGTCCCTAGGGGTCCTAGGGCCCCTAGGGACATACATTTTTATAAAATGCATCAAGAGGGGTTATAGGTTAACCTATGACCCCTCTCGATGCATTTCATGCCTCTAGGAACATAGGTTGTCATGAAATGCATCGAGGGGGGTCATAGCTTGTCATGAAATGAATCGAGATGCATTACAACCAACCAAATGTGTCCCTAGGGGCCCTAGAACCCCAAGGGACATAGGTTGTCAGGAAATGCATCGATAGGGGTCATAGGTTAACTAATGACCCCTCTTGACACATTAGAACCAACCAAATGTGTCCTTAGGGGTCCTAGGGCCCCTAGGGACATACGTTGTCATTAAATGCATCCCCTAGGGTCCCTAGGACCCCTAGGGACATACGTTGTCATGAAATGCATCAAAAGGGGTCATAGGTCAACCTATGACCTCTCTCAATGCATTGGAACCAACCAGATGCATCCCTAGGAGTCCTAGGGACCCTAGGGACATACGTTGTCATGAAATGCATCAAAAGGGGTCATAGGTTAACCTATGACCCCTCTCGATGCAGTGGAAGCAACCAAATGCGTCCCTAGGGGCCCTAGGGCCCCTAGGGACATAAGTTGTCATGATATGTGTCGAGAGGGGTCATAGGTTAACCTATGACCCCTCTCGACGCATTGGAACCAACCAAATGTGTCCCTAGGGGCCCTAGGACCCCTAGGAACATAGGTTGTTATGAAATGCATCAAGCCTCTCAACGCATTAGAGAACCAACAAAATGGATCATAGGTCATAATATTAATAATAATAACATATATTATTATATTAATAACATAGGTTATAACAACAATAACAACAACAACAACATATATTATGTTATTATATTTAATAATAATATAATATAATAATCATATATGTATTAATATATATATATATATATATATAATATTTATAGATTATAATAATAATAATAACATATATTATTATATTTAATTATAATATAGTATAATAATCACATATAATAATAATAATAATAGGTCATAATAATAAATAATACATAATAATAATCCTATATAATATTAATCATCATACATTGCCCATAATTCCCTCCAAAATATTGGCATCAATATCGGATATCCGATCTGAAATCAAATATCCAATTTATTATCGAGTATCTTATCTTAGATCGGATATTTGATTAAACTAGCATGATTTTCCCAATATATTCCTTATCACTGCAAACCTAACAACATTTCTTTTTGTGGGCCATTTTCACGAGTTTTGAGAAAACTGACATTTTGGGGTCCACATGATCAAAAAAGGTTTGATAATATATCATTAGGTGTTCGATATTGTCATCTGAATGAGAAGTAGTAGTCATCGAAAGGCTAAATACAAAAGGAAGGTATCCAATGAAGACATTGCAACATGTAAGGAAAGGGACAACGTAAATCACTGAAGGAAAAGACAAGGTATGTTAAATGTCAGTCAAGTTGATGATGAATTGGTCGAAGGTGAAATCATAGAGTTAGATAATGAATATGTGCAGTTGGGGAATGAAAATGTACCAATTGATAACGATAATGTTGTGATTGAAAATTTAGAGAATGAAAATTTGGGGGATGAAATGCTACCAAGTCATAATGTAAATTGCATGATTGACCATGCCAAAAATGAAAATGCATAGGAACCTTACATATCTCCTAATTATAATCGACATGAAGGTTCTAGAACACCAAAATGGATAATTGAAAATGATGAAATGATTATTACCAAGTTGGAAGGGAAAAAATTAGAAAGAACCATTCAGTTATGGGCTTCAAGACTATATAATATTTTTTTCGGCAACAAGACAGTGGTTGAGCAATGTCAGCTTTTTATGCAATTATTAAAGACACAAAAGATGAGACCTATGCTTTCCAAATTGAAGACTCGTATCAATAAAAAACTGAAAAGAAATACCATTATTGTGAAGAATCTTTTCAGTGCTCTCAATAGCACTGAGAAAAATAGCAGGGAGAAGGATAAGAGAGTTGCTCAAAGGGTTATTACAACCTCTTTGGTAAGTCATCATTTGAGAAAGGGTAGATATATGAGACAAATTTGTATTGACTTGAATCTAAATTGTACTACTTTGAGAAGAGCACTTAGTAGACGAGAGAATTAATGATCCTCTTCAAAATGAAACATGAGCTTTTGGTGGGAGAGTTCCACATTCTAATAAGAAGCTATCCGATGATGTGAAGGAAGAAATTACACAATTTTGACACTCTAGCTGAAGAGTATCACCCAATGCTAAAGACATGTTGAAGTTGAGAATTGGCATCACAGACCACATGCCGCATCCTAAACATTATCTGGAGGTAAGTCAAACTATGTTGCTTAAACAATTTAGAGAAAGTCATCCAAGTCTTCATATATCACAAAGGGCTTTTGAATCTTTGAAGCCATTTTATTGTGTGCCACTTAAAATTCAAAATACATGCTATTGCAAATATCATGTCAAGTTTTCTATGCAGCAAGAACTATTATGCTTCATCCATTCTACTTTGCATAGTAAAGAAATGTTGGAGAATTGTGATGCTAATTGGCTTCCAAAATCATCAAGAGACTTGCTAGATCAATTTTTATATCATAGATATTTTTTATAGAAATGCTTTCTTAAATGAGAAGTGTTCAGAATGTGGTGGCTTATCCAGGTTTGACAGATGTTTCCATGAGGGGTGCAAAAAAGATCTTGGTAAGGAAATAGTAAAAAAAAAAGGTATATGAAATGGTCAAATACACATTGAAGAGTGGGGATGAGGGCTCTAGATGTGAATTGGTTGCAAAAAAAATTAGTGTGGTTAGTTTTATTTTAAATTTCAAGACAAATCTTTTCTACAAGTATACAAGACATAGTCACAGGTCTCAATGATCGGATCAACAATTTAGAATGTGTAATGAGACTTTTCCCATTGGCACTATTGTATTAGTTGTTGAATTTGTTGAGAACTACATATTACAACCTCAAAATGAGACACAATCTCAGTATTAATACTCAATTAAAATTGCTATTTTCATCCACATAACATTTAGACATGCCCCTAATAGTGCGGAAGATAATTGGAAGATATTAGAGAGTATCATTTTTCTATGAGTGATGATAGATCTCACTCTCACAAGTCTGTGCAACATTTTTTCGAGAATTATTTTGATTTCTTACAAGAGCATGCAATTGCTATGGATAGACATATCATTTGGTTAGAGAACTATATAGGTCAATTCAAGAATGCTCTCATGTTTTATCTATTGTGTAGGATGCACATAGGGAGTGGGGTGCCTCATATTTGAAGTTTTTTTGAGTCTGGCCATGGGAAAGGGGAACATGATAGAGGAGGGGCATGTGTGAAGAGAGCTCTAGTTAAGGAGCAACTAAAGATTTCAAGAGTGGATCTTCTTGATGCTCGTAGCATTATTGATTGGTGTAGTTTAGCATTATCACAACAGGGGACTCTTGATTTAGTAGTACACAGGTTCTTTTAGTTGGTTGAGGAAGGGTCCATAGGTGATAGATCAGATTGTGCTACGGTGAGAGACTTATCAAAAATGCATTCACTCTAGAGCTTTGATTCTAGTACATGGACCATTTGGACATGATAGCTAGCTTGCTTTTGTCCTAGTTATTTTCAGTGTGATTGGGATCACTATGAGTCGAATGAGTGGGTGGACACATGGGCTCCACATTATCTTACTCCATTATCTATCATACCCTCTATCAAAAATGATGACATGGAAAGTTTACTTGAGCATAACCATCTATCAGATCTTCTTTAGCTAGGACATGTCTTTGCATTGGTCGCACCACAGGGGAATGATGAGAAATCTGATTATTGGTTAGCACATTGTGTAAAAGGTAAACAAAAGCTTGCATAACCGATCACAGATGATGATGGATTCACATATCCTACTGGTTCAATAGTTGTTTTTGGAACATGGTTGTAGCCATACATGCATAGAAAGAATGGAATTCCTACAGTCAAAGACTATCAGAGACAAAAAATAACTCTCATATGTTCACATCTTATTATAGCAACAAATGTAAAGTTGTTGAAGCATCAAGGAAGACTAAAAGTAAAAGAAATTTTTACTATTACTAATGCTGATCACAAAGCCTTGTTGGAGACTCTAAAATAGAGAGAGGAACAAACTGGAACATTCAACTAGGTATATTTACTTCTTATCTTATTTTCTTCATAATGTTTTAGTGAACCTATTACCACACTCATATATTTCTCATGTCCTTAGGTGTCTCATGAGTGAGTCATTTCTTAATCATGAAGTTGACCTTTATGTTCCAATTAACTTCAAGTTCAATTTCACATTCCCCATTGTCATTTGTGTATCAAATTCCACATTCATTGTCCTAAGTAGAATGTAGGGAGAATGTGTCGCAGGATAAGCTTTGTCAAACTATAAGTGCACCGCCATTACCCTGTATAATTTTTCTTGTGCTTTCTTTTGTTTTGAAAGGTTTCTGTTTGCATCTTTTAGACCCTGTCACCCCATAGCAGGCCATGACATTGTTTTGCCCCAAAATGTCCAAATTGGGAAAAAAAATTCTCCTTAGCTCTTTACCTACAATTTGTGACACATTCCTGGTTAACAAAAGCTTGATCAATATAATTGAAAGAGCCAAAAATACCTAGTCAAGTCCTATACATCAGAAACTAGTTAATAGTGGATTTCTTGAAGCTACTGTATTTCCTACAACTATTACATGCCCAAAGTTAATCATTGAATGCACAAACCACTATGATCCTAACAAGAGATGTGTCAAGAAAATTTTAGGAGAAGTGATAGTCAAAATCAATAGGACCAGTGTTTTCTCAACCCTTAGGATCCCTCATAAGGAACCTTATGAACCATGGACATTTGAGGAGGTAGAATGCCTATATGCTAAAAGGAAAAATAGTTGTGACAATAAAGTAGCCCAGTCTTGGCTCCTAAAACTATCGGAAGGTGGTTCAAGGTTTCCCAAACCATTAACCATTGAACATTTCATCAAAGAAATTGCATACATTGTTCTTTTGTTGAACATAGTAAAAGGAAATTAGCATGCATTTCATTGGGAGACATGGATGTATTTCTTCATCCAAAAGGTTGTTGAGGGGGATAAGTTCATTGATTGGGCTGAACTAATTGTTGAGAATTTACACAAGGGTTTAGTGGTTGTCAATAATTTTGGTCCATTTTTTCCTATCTTCCTTTTTAGTTTATGTCTTGGCAGCATCTAAAGAATGGGAAATCCTTCTTCATTTTCCATGGATAGATGAAATGCCCATTTACCAATACTATAGTGATCTCTAGGAAGCTACTTTGTGTAAAGAGTTCAAAAGAGCAAATGATGTCTTTCTGGGAAGGCTAGTTTTTGAGCTTTAGGGTCATGAAAATAATAGACTATCTGAGGAAGCAATGCAAGCTATACAAGTCTATGGCTATTTTTATCTTCAATTCACTAGGTTCACATACCTTAGGATGGGTGGTTATTCAAGTGAACCATTGAAGCTACCTCATTATTGCTTAGACTTTGTTATTTTATCTAAAATGTGTAGACAATTTGTCTCATTCATGGAGTCTATTGAAACTACCAAGAGGTCCTCTTCTATTTTCTTTCCCATTTAATTTGGCCACTACAAATGCCCTATTCTAAAGTAAGCCATGTTGACAAGAGCATCATTGACACGTCTATATTTAAAACCTTTCTTCCCTCGAGAAAATTTTGATTACATAGGATTTGTCAAGAATAATTTTTAAAATGAAATTTCTTTTGTTCACATTCCATAGTTAGAAGACTACTAGGAAAATTGTCCTGATGAGTTTGAAGTAAGAAAAAGGCTATGGTTGATATTAACAATTAAGAAAATTAATATGTTTAATGTTGATCTTGACACATGTAGGCTAAAAGAGGAAGGTTCAAAAGAAGTGATTGACCTATTTTATATTGACCAAATTGAATGCATGCCTATTCCTGAGATTGATTGGTGAAGAAGAGAAGAAGATGATTTATTCTCTCACACTAAAGATGTGCTGGCTAGGACTGAAAATTGGATTTTAAAAAAAAAAAATTGTCACCCCTGATCCATTTGGAAAGTCTTCAAAAACCAAAAGTAAAAAGGCCTCCCAAAAACAAAAAGCTATCACTAACCAAGGTGTTCATGGTCCCATTGCAGGTTCAGTTTAAGTTGAAGCTAAAGCAATTCCACAATCACTGCAACTTCAAGTTCAACCAGAAACTCCTAAGGCTAAAAGGGTGACCCATTCGAGCACAAACAAAGCATCATCAAACAAAAGAAATAATACGGTGACAGTTGATCTTGAGACTAAAAAAGAATCACCTATGGTAGACAGTGTACCAGAACCGCAAAAGTCACTAATAAATATTGATAGGCAAGAGAGTAATCTCATCTTGGCTTAGTACTCCCCTGCAACCGATAAGGAACTAGTTACTCCCAAATGGTTGGAGACTTCTATTGAGAAGAAGCAGAGCATGGTGTCTCTTTCAATGCCAATTGATAATTTTGTTAATAAATGTTTGGGGAAAACACCTAACATAAAGAAAGCTAGGATAGAATCAAAAATCAAATTTGACAAAAACTCAGGGCACTGGTTGGCTGAAATAGCCATGCCACCAAATGGAAGTTTGCGAGAATCTCTAACCCCTCAAGATTACCAAAGAACAAAGGTTGACTTGGGAAAAGAAAACCATGAAGTGGATATGGAGTTATTCGAAGCCTCAAATAAGAAAATTGCACGTAGGGTGTGGAAGGATAGACAGGATAAACAAGAGATGAAGGACATGGCACAATATATCAATGCCATCCTTCACCCTAAAGCAAAGCCCATCATAAAAATGTCAGCAATTTTAGATATGTCCTCTACAACCAACCAACAATCCCTTGATAATTTGCAAAAGTGCAAAGCGGTTGCAAAGACAACAGGGGAGTGGGTGCAAGGTGTCCTAGATGACACTATGAAACACATAAGTCTCTTGGATAAGGCTTCAAAAGATATCTTTTCCATCACCAAAAAGGTAGACCTAAGCAATGAAGGGTACGAGAAAGAAATAAGAAATTGGGAAAAGGTGGTAATATGGTTGGAAGATATCCAAGAGTTTCGACTTCAAAAATTTCAAGCTGAGTGTCCTATAGTTGGTTTAGATGAGAAAGCCTTGTATTTAATCAAGGATTGTATTGAATGGAGGAATGAAGCATTGATACAAGGTGTAATTGAAATCAAAGAAACCCTATAAGAGTTCAAGGTCGTACACCAAATAATTTAGGGAGATCTCAAATGGTCTGGCAAACACTTCATAGGTAAAGAGGATGACTCTGTTGCCCAAGCAGAGGAAGTGATTGAAGAAGTCCAAAAGAAATTCGAAGAGTTCCAAGATAAGAAGATACCAACTAAGTAGGACTTTTTGAACATAGCCCACATTGAAACCATGTTGATAATCAATTTGAAACACTTGGAAATGCATGAGGAAAAAATAGTGGAATTGAAAAAGGAGAAAGAAACTTGGAAACAGCGAGTCGCTTACATTGGCCTACCTCATCAATCCATTATTTTTGCATTTTCAAACTCCTACAAAGCATGGAAAGCAGTGACGAATGCGGCTGGCATGGATGGTGCTACTTGATCATAATGCATAGTTATAGATAGTCACTTAGTTGTTCTTTTTTATTTTTACTTTCTTGCATTTGGGTTAACACAATTGTGTCAACTAAAAAACTATTTTACTCTTGGTGGGATAATTTTGGCAACTATCTAGCCCCATGCCTTATATAAATGTAATAATTGGTATGGCATAGGGTTAATCTCCAGCAAATTGATAAACAAAACTATTTTTGTTTTAGGTTTAATCTTAAGTTTCCAAAGATAGCATTTCAAATTTTCAGCAAACATAAATAGAACTCTATAGTTTGATTTTGTTAAAGGATTTTGAAGGTAGATATTAATGTCTACTTCTTCGAATCTATATTTCTAAAGATACTATTTATATAAAAATATTTTGTTGTGTTTGTCATTTATTCTAAGATTACCTATTCAAAATTTGAGAAACTGTGAGAAGTGAATTTCATTTGATCTGCCTGCTTATTTACTTGACTTTCAATTATGTGGATAATATTGATAGTTAAGATCAAGTGGTTCTTTAGCATTAAAATATACTTTATATTGATGAAATAGAATAAGTTGATTTAGCACTTTCAGTAGATTATGTTTTGAAAAGATCTTTCCTTTGGGGTAAAAGATTGAAAAACTATTCTCTTTCAATAAAGGTAGATGCACCTATCTTATTGAAGAAAACTTATAAGTAGAGAATTCCTTAGAATTCTATAGGAATTCAATCTATTGGTATGTATTTTTCCCCATTTTGAATATAAAACCATTTGAGAAAAACTATTTACTAATAGTTTTTGGTGACTCCATTGGGGAAGACTAGAAATTGTTTTATCTCATCATGATATTTTCCCAATACTTCAACTAGGCTTAGGGTTTGATAACACTAAAGAGGACATTATTTTATATCTAAGTGCACGAACCTAGAAATTCAAAACAAGCCTAGAATAGTTTACACAAGTTAATTAGGTACTTGAGAGAGAAGAAGAAAGGGTAGAACTCATTAGATGAGTACTTGTCACTAATGAAGAAGCAATGGTTGACGGATTAGTTCCAAGACTAGTCTAAGTATTGAATGTTTATTTTAATTGTGTTAAACTAGCTAGTAAAAAGTATACTCAAAGTGAAGAAAGGAAGGCATTTATTGATCAGTCCTATGAATTTGTGAAGAGTCTTAATTTTTCTCTTAATCTCTCTAACAAGCGCAAAAAGTCTGTTAAGAGCAAAAGTAGACCAATATCTCCTAAGAAGCCAACTCCTATAACCGAAAGCCTCCAAGCTCTAATCTTGCTAGGGACATTAATACCTTCTCATTTTAATACTCAACCTTGGAATTTCATCCCACCATGAATGGTTGCTAACCCATCGGGTGCACAAAGAGGTCCCCTAGCCCTTTGAGATAACCTAAACCCTCTTGCTAAAGGTGCCAGAGAAGTATTACCCAAATTTAATGGAGATGGGAAGAAAACCACTGATGAAAATCTCAATGCCTTCAACACTACATGTGCAGTTCTTGTTGTCGCTCATGAGGACATAGCTATGAGGCTATTTGTACAAACCTTAATTGAGGCTGCTGTTGATTGGTTACATCATCTCCCACAAGGGTCCATTACTAACTGGAGTGATATGCGAAATGCTTTTGAAAATAGATTTAAATCTATTGATGATGAACATACCTTACTACTCCAATTAACCCTGTTAAAAAAGGAAGTACATGAGCCCATGAGAGATTTTGTAGCAAAGTTTAATAAAATAATTCATAAAATTCCTGCTGCTAAGAGACCTAATGGCGAAAACTATAAGGGTTTCTTTATTAATGCAATGCCTCCAAATATTAGTTTTCAGTTAAGGAGAGATAGAGTAGTAGATGTTGATGCTACTCAAAGGTGAGCTATTGAATTAAAAGATGATCTTTTAGCAATAGGGAAGTGGAAATAGGAAATGTAGAATTCTAAGTCACAATCATCTACCTCTAAAAAATTAGACCCATTAGTTCAGAAGCTCATGAATGATGCGATGACTATTAAAAAGAAAATTCCTAAGATGAATATTCATTACGAAGATATTCCAAGAAAATATCTAGGTCAAAGTAGCTTTCAAGGGAAATAGATTTCTTTACCGCCAAATCAAAAATGATTGCAATTGAAGCTCCACCTAATAAAAATAACATGTGTGGTTTTCATCTTACAAATGATCATGAAGGAAGTTCTTGTCCTAAGAATATAAGATAGCAACAACTTGAAGTAGAGAAAGCGGCCACAACTAATGTAAAAATAGAGGAAGAACCTTCTGAAGAACTTGGAAACTTGTAAGCTATTACCTCAAATATGAATATGATTATGATAGAAGTAGTGACATCCTTTTAATTTTGGAAGAGGCTAAATGTTCTATTTTAACCCATGGATAGAGAGCTGCTAAAGCTAATGATTCTAAAAATAATACAACCCCTACTAAAGCAAAAGAATTAAAGACAAGGGGGGAAAGTGAAAACAAGTCATCACCAATACAAACAAGAACCCCTCAAATCTTGAAAAGGTCTAATCTTAATTCTACATTTGACATTGTTGAGTTCTGTAAAGCATCCAAAATACAAATTTCCCCTACTGAGTATTTAACAATGAACCCTCAAGAGCTCAATAAACTGATTGAATATTTTCATCAATCTTCCCCTAATGTAGGAACTAAAAAAATTAATGAAGTCAAGGTCTCAAAGAGTAATGAGATGTCTGCCAAGCAAACAAATGAAACTCCTCAGGCAAAGAAACTTTAAATCCAAGCATCTAATAACTGGGATGGGATACTCCAACTAGACAAAGTTAACTGTGAAGTTCCCTTTTCTCAAAAACCTAACCCATTTTATGTATCGCTCTTCCTTCATGATTTTAAGCTAAATAATTGCATCATAGATTCAGGTGCTTCTAACAACATAATGCCAGCTACAATAGTAAGAGCTCTTGATCTTTCTTTAACCAAAACCTTTGGTAAGTGTTATTCTATGGATTCCAAGCAGGTCCTTTTCATAGGTTAGATTAAGGGTGCCCAAGTTTCTTTAGTAGCCTATCCTTAGAAAAGAATTAAACTCACTATCTGGGAGGGGAAGCTAAAATGGATTGGTCTCGAGTTGTTATACCTATGGGGAAAGAAAAAGTAACTTTGTTACCTAAAACCAAATCCAAATACATAGTCGTGATCCCAAATCTTAGATCCTTTACCAAGAGACTGATTTTGCTAACTATTTGATTTTGTCTAAAAGTGAAAAAATAGGTGAAAAATCAGAAGGTGAAGACTCACTATGGATTAGATTTCAATGGAAGCTACTACTCAAACATGTCTAGAGCTGGTGTTGTGCTGATATCCCTTGATGGTTAGAACTTTTCTTCTTCTTACAAGCTTTCTTTTGAAAATATCAATAGCACAGTAGAATACAAAGCCTTGCTCCAAGGTATATAAGAAGCCAAAGAAGAAAAATTAAGTTGCTAAAGGCAAGGGGAGATACTAAATTAATAGTTATGAAAGTTAAAAATATGTTCTCAATAAATAATCAAAGACTGAAACACTATAGGAATCATGTATGGGATGAGATCAAAGATTTTGAAGCCTTTCCAACTGAAGAAATTCCCAGAGAATTGAATGACAAAGTAGACTCTCTAGCAGTATCAGCCCCTTTGTTGATTCCACTTCCTAACTTCATAAATAAAAAATATTCAGTTGAGATCGTTCACAAGCTGAGCATCCCAAAAAATAACAATTCATGGCAAGTATTCAAGGATGATGCTCACATTAATGGTTTTTTACAAAATATTGAGAATTTTTGTATTAATTATTTTGAAGGTTCAGATTCTGAATGTAGAGAGTTTTGTCCTAATCTCACTGATGAAAAATCTAGTGATGTATTATAGTTGAAAGGAAATGCAATACCTAAAGGCCTAGTTGAGCTTGAAAGACTCTTTCACAGGCGTGATGATTTCTTGGCCTAGAATTTATCACCTAAAGATGATACAAATGGTGATTATGAAAAGGTCAAATTGGGAGATAAAAATGATCCCAAAATTATCAACTTGGGAACTTGTTGCAGAAAGGATGAAAATCAAGATTCATCAAACTTCTTATATAGTACATTGATGTCTTCACTTGGTCTTATGAAGATTTAAAAACTTTCTAAGCTGGACAATTCAAACACCATATCACTCTAAAACCAAGTGCTTCTCCTTTTAGGAAAAAGTTGAGAACATATAATCCAAAGGTTTCTAATGCAATATTCAAAGAAATAGATAAAATACTTAAATCTCACATCATCTTTCCAATTCATCATTCCACCTGGGTGGTGAATATAGTGCCAGTCAGAAAGAAGAATGGAGAGATAAGGATTTGTGCACCTTAGAAACCTTAATCAAGCAAGCTTGAAAGATAATTGTGCCTTACCTATAATGGATCAAATTCTTTAGATAGTTGTTGGCTCAAAGATGATGTCCTTTTTAGATGGTTTCTTAGGTTATAATTGAATAGAAGTTGCTAAAGAAGATCAACACAAAACAACATTCACAACACCTTGGGGCACTTTCGCCTATAAAAGGATGCCTTTCATCTTAATAAATGTGGGTGCCACCTTTCAGCGAGCCATGAATTCAACCTTTGGTCACCTGCTAAATAATATATTACTATGTATCTTGATGACATGATAGTCTTTTCTAGAAGGAAAAAAAAGCACCTAAAATATTTGAGGAAAGTCCTTGAAAAATTAAAGGAAACATGAAATTTCATTGAACTCTAAGAAATCAAATTTTTTTGTAACTAAAGGAAAGTTAGTTACTCAAGCACATGGTTTAAAAAGAGGGAATCAAAATTAATATAGAGAGAGTAAAAGCTATTCAGTAGCTATGCCTTCCTATCAATTGTAATGGTGTTAAATCCTTCTTTAGACAAATCAATTTCCTTAGGAAATGTATACCTGACTTTGTGGAGACTATCAAACCAATGGCCAAGTAGCTAAGTGAGAAACAAAATTTCAAACGGGATGAACAAGCATCTAAGGCATTCAAAGAGGTGAAAGAGGCTATTGCTAAAGTTCCAACACTTTCTCATCCTAATTTCAAAAGGGATTTTATAATGTACTACTACGCATCAGATCATACCATGTCAGGAATATTGCTTCAAAAGAATGACAAAGGAGAAGAGATGCCCATCTCTTTTATGAGTGTCCCATTGAAGAAACATGAGCTAAATTACTCCTTAGATGAAAAACAAGCCTTTGCTATTGTGAAAGCAGTGAAATTTTTTCGGTACTATATTTTACATTCACATTGTTTTAGTTTATGTACCATCTAGTACCGCAGTCAAGAGCATCCTCACACAGCAAGATGTAGCGATGAATAATCGAGCAACTTGGGTAGAAAAAGTACAAGAGTTTGACTTGGATATTTAACCAACCAAGTTGGTTCGAGGGCAAGAACTATGTAAACTTATGGCAAAAGGAGAAAAGGAAGAAACACATCCCAATTGTTTATTTCTTGGCTTGAAAGATGAGTGGTTTTCTGACATAGCTTATTTCTTGACATATGGGAGATGCCTAGACCATTTAAAGGGAAAAGACTGAAGGAATCTTCAACTCAATGTGGCCAAATTTGTAATTATTGATGATATCTTATACAAGAAAGGATTAGATGGCATGTTTTTAAGGTGTGTTGATGCTGACCAGCAGGAGAAACTACTGAACACCTTCCACGATGGAACTTGCGGGGGACATTTTTCATCAACAGTGACAGTCTTCAAAATTCTAAGAACCGGATACTATTTGCCAGGTATTTTTAGAGCCACATACAATTGGGTGAGAAATTGTGAGAAATGTAAATTGTTTACTGGAAAACCACAGTTAGCTACTCTTCCTTTAAAACCTATGTTTATAGAAGAACCTTTTCAATAGTGGGGATTGGATTTTATAGGGCCTATCAAACCAAACTCAAGTGCAAGTCACACACATATCCTCACTGCTATAGATTACATTACTAAATGAGTTTAAGTGGTTCCTATTAAAGCCACAACATCATAGGTAGTGTGTAAATTCTTGATGGAAAACATTCTGACCTTTTTTGGTACACCGAACAAAATAGTGACTGACAATGCACAACATTTTTCTTCTCAAGAAATTCAATTGTATTGTTATGATCATGGTATCTAGTTGTCTCATGCTTTAGATTATTTTCCTCAAGGCAATGGACAACCAGAGTCCATGAACAAAAATTTGATCAATATCATGCAAAAGTTAGTAGATGAAAAGGGAGAGGATTGGCATAAGAAGTTATATGAAGCAATCTAGGCTGATAGAAATTCTCCAAAACGAGTCATTGGCATGGTTCCTTTTGAACTGGTGTATGGAGTTGAAGCACAATTTTCCTTGCCATTGGAACTGGCCACTTTAAATTTACAAAAGGCAATTGAAGATGGAATATTTCATTCTCCCATTGAAAAGAGAATACTATACCTCAAGAAAATAGAAGAAGAAAGAAGGGAGTTGGTAGACCACATCACCAACAATCAACCAAGGGTCAAAAGAATTTTTGATTGAAAATAAAGGCCATGAAGATTCATGAAAGGGGATCAATTACTACTGTGGGACAAGAGAAAGAAACCTAAAGGAGCTCACACCAAGTTCAAGAGCTTATGGAAAGACCCATTTGTCATATCTGAAGAACTAGGCTCTAATGAATTCAAACTGCAATATCTTAATGGAGCTGATCTTCCCCTATATTATAATGGATAGGACCTCAAACTCTACCAATTCTAAGCTTGGTCTTCATCTCATTGTAAATACCATCCTTTTTGGGTTTTGTTCTTTCTTTTGTTTTGTCTTTCTATTTTTGTCCTTTTTGAGTTAGTTTGCAAAGCAAAAGATCTTGAGTTCATCTATGATCCTTCCAGTCTCATTCCCCAGTTGCAGCCAATTGTTAACACGCTTATATTTTTTTCGTGTCCTTAGGTATCTCATGCGTGAGTCATTTCTTGATCGTGAATTTGAACTTGAAGTTCCAATTAACTTCAAGTTCAAGTTCACATTCCCTATTGTCTTTCATGTATCAAACTCCACATTCACTCTCCTAAGTCAATCCTGATGAAGTTGAAGTCAAAGTTGAAGTCCGATCATCTCAAATTTCAACTTCAACTTCATTATAATTTGTGTATACTAACATTATTTTTTCATGTAGGCATTCAATCCTTGAAATAAAAAAGTGAAATGGGCCCCAATGATGACATTTTTCAAGGCATGCAAAATAATAAATAAGGATGTTAAGGAGGCATGTGTCTTGACATAGCAAGAGTTGGAGAAAAGGAAAATTTTTCATTTCATGATGACATGGAGCATTAATAGGCATATGGATTTGATGGGCATTAATAACAAATCACTTAGAGGGTCTTTTCTGATGTCTAGCAAATGAATAGTAATTATTATATTTACTTGACATATTTGTACTGAGATTTTCTTCATAAGTCATCCCTTAAATGCATTACTTAGCCATTTCACTACTCATTCTGCCATTTGCAAATGGAAATCTTGATGTCATCTAGTAGGGAGAATGTGTCACAGGATAAGCTTTGTCAAATTGTAAGTGCATCGCCATTACCCTCTATAATTTTTCTTGTGTTTGCTTTTGTTTTGAAAGGTTTTCATTTGTGTCTTTTAGACCCTGTCACCCCATAAACATTATTTCACCCCAAAATGCCCAAATTGGAAAAACCGTATCTCCTTAGCTCTTTACCTAAGATTCGTGACACATTCCTAGTTAACAAAAGCTTGATTGATATAATTGAAAGACCCAAAAATGCCTAGTCAAGTCCTATATATCAGAAACTAGTTAATAGTGGATTTCTTGAAGCTGCCACATTTCGTGCAGCTATTAAATGCCTAGAGTTAATCATAGAATGCACAAACCACTATGATCCTAACATGAGATGTGTCAAGAAAATTTTAGGAGAAGTGGTAGTCAAAATCAACAGGACCAATGTTTGATCAGCCCTTAGGATCCCTCATAAGGAACCCTATGAACCATGGACATTTGAGGAGGTAGAACACTTGTATGCTGAAAGGAAAAATAATTATGACAATAAAGTAGCCTAGTCTTGGCATTTGATTGGGATACATTGATGTAGTTCTTCATCCAAAAGATTTTTGAGGGGGATAAGCTCATTGATTGGGCTGACCTAGTTGCTGAGAATTTACACAAGGGTTTAGTAGTTGTCAATAATTTTGGTCCATTTTTCCTATCTTCCTTTTTATTTTATGTCTTGGTAGCATCTAAAGAATGGGAAAGCCTTCCACATTCACCATGGATAGATGAAATGCCCATTTACAATTACTATAGTGATCTCTAGGAAGCTACTTTGTGTAAAGAGTTCAGAAGAGTAAATGATGTCTTTCTGGGAAGGCTAGTTTTTGAGGTTCAGGGTCATGAAAATAATAGACTATCTGTGGAAGCAATGAAAGCTATACAATTCTATGGTTTTTTTTATATTCAATTCCCTAGGTTCACATACATAAGGATGGGTGGTTATTTAGGTAAACCATTGAAGTTGCCTTGTTATTGCTTAGACTCTATTATTTTATCTAAAATGTGTAGACAATTTCTCTTAGTCATAGAGTCTTTTGAAATTACCAAGAGGTCCTCTTCTATTTTCTTTCCCATTTAAATTGGCCTCTACAAATGCCCTAGTCTGAAGTAAGCCATGTTGACAAGAGCATCATTGACCCGTTTGTGTTTCAAAATTTTGATTACACAAGATTTGTCAGGAACAATTTTTAAAATGTAATTTCTTTTGTTCGCATTCCATAGTTAGAAGACTACTAGGCAAATTGTCCTAATGAGTTTGAAGTAAGAAAAAGGCTATGGTCAAGATTAGCGATTAAGAAAAAAATATGTTTAATGTTGATCTTGACACATCCAAGCTAAAAGAGGAAGATTTAGAAGAAGTGATTGACCCATTTTATATTGACCAAATTAAATGCGTGCCTATTTTGGAGATTGATTGGGGAAGAAGAGAAAAGATGATTTGTTTTCTTGCACTAAAGATGTGCTGGCTAGGATTGAAAATTAGATAAAATCAAAAATTGTTGTTACCCCTGATCTATCTGGAAAGTCTTCAAAAATGAAAAGTAAAAAGGCCTTCCAAAAGAAAAAAGCTATCACTAACCTAGGTGTCCATGGTCCCGTTGCAGGTTCAGTTGAACTTGAAGTTGAAGTGCAAAAATTCCTAAGTCTAAAAGGGTGACCCATTCAAGCACAAAGAAAGCATCATCAAACAAAGACAAAAATATAGTGATAGTTGATCTTGAGACTACATAAGAATCACCTATGGTAGACAATGTACCAGAACCCCAGAAGTCACCAGTAAATACTAATAGCCAAGAAAGTAGTATTTCCTTGGCTTAGTTCTCCCCTGCAGCCGACAAGGAACCAGTTACTTCCAAATGGTTGGAGACTTCTATTGAAAATAAATGGAGCATGGTGCCTCTTTCAATGACAATTGATAATTTGGTTAGTAAATGTTCGGGGAAAACACTTAAGGTGAAGAAAGCCAAGACAAGATCAAGAATCAAATTTGACAAAAACTTAGGGCACTGGTCAGTTGAAATAGCCATGCCACCAGATGGAAGCTTGTGGGAATCTTTAACCCCTTAGGAATACCAAATAACAAAGGTTGACTTGGGAAAAGGAAACTGTGAAGTGGATATGGAGTTCTTTGAAGCCTCTAATAAGAAAATTTAACACAGGGTGTGGAAGGATAGATAGGATAAACAACAGATGAAGGAGACAATAAAGAACATGGCATAGTATATCAATGCCATCCTTCACCTTGAAGAAAATCCCATTAGTGAAATGTCAGCAATTGTTGATGTGTCCTCTACAACCAACCAACAATCCCTTGATAATTTACAAAAGTGCAAAGTAGTTGCAAAGATAGTAGGGGAGTGGGTGCAAGGTGTCATAGATGACACTATGAAACACTTAAGTCTCTTGGATAAGACTTTGAAAGAGATCTCTGCCATCACCAAAAAGGTAAAGTTGAGAAATGAAGGGTACGAGAAAGAAAGAAGCAATTGGGAAAAGGTGGTAATATGGTTGGAAGATATCCAAGAGTTTGGACATCAGAAATTTCAATCTCAATATCTTGTAGCTGGTTTAGATGAGAAAGCCTTGTATGGAATCAATGTTTGTATTGAATGGAGGAACAAAGCATTGATACAAGGAAAAATTAAAATCAAAGAAACCCTACAAGAACTCAAGGTTTTACACTAGATAATTCAAGGAGGCCTTGAATGGTTTGGCAAACACTTCATAGGTAAAGAGGATGACTCCATTGCCCAAGTACAGGAAGTGATTAAAGAAATCCTAAAGAAATTCTAGGAGCTCCAAGATAAGAAGATACCAACTAAGCAGGACTTTTCAAAATGTAGCCCACATTGAAGCCATGTTGATAATCAATCTAAAACACTTGGAAATGCATGAGGAAAAAATAGTGGAATTGAAGAAGGAGAAAGAAATATAGAAACAACGACTCACTTACATTGGCCTGCCTCATCAATTCATTATCTCCACATTTTCAACCACCTATGAAGCATGGAAAGTGGTGGGGAATGCAGTTAGCATGGATGGTGCTACTTGATCAGAATACATAGTTATAGATAGTCGCTTAGTTGTTCTTTCTAGTTTTTACTTTTTTGCATTTTGGTTAACATAGTTGTGTTAACTAAAAAACTATTTTACTCCTGGCGAGGTAATTTTGGCAATTGTCTAGCCCCATGCCCTATATAAATGTAATAATTAGTATGGCATAGGGTTAATCTACAACAAACTGATAAACAAAACTATTTTTTTTTTAGGTTTAATCTTAAGTTTTCAAAGATAGCATTTTAGATTTTCAGCAAACATAAATAGACCTCTATAGTTTGATTTTCCTAAAGGCTTTTTTGGATGTAGATATTAATGTCTACTTCTTCGAATCTGTATTTCTAAAGTTACTATTTATAAAAAAAAACTTTTGCTTAGTTTGTCATTCATGTTGAGATTGCTTACTGAAAATTTGAGAAGCTATGAGAAGTGAATTTCATTTGATCTGCCTGCTTGTTTACTTGACTTTCAATTATGTGGATAATATTTATAGTTAATATCAAGTGGTTCTTTAGCATTAAAATCTACTTTATATTGATGAAATAGAATAAGTTGATTCAACACTTTCAGTAGATTATGTTTTGAAAAGATCTTTCCTTTGGGGTAAAAGATCAAAAAACTATTCTTTCTCAATAAATGTAGTTGTTCTTGTTTTACTAAAAAAAACTTTTAAGTAGATAATTCCTTAACACTCTATAGGAATTCAATCTATTGGTATGCATTTTTTTCCATTTTGAATATAAAACCATTTGAGAAAAACTATTTACTAATAGAACTAATGATTATCATGTTTAATACAATAAGTTACTAATATTTTTTATGATATTGGAATGTAGGTACATCATGAAGAGTAGCCATGCATGAAGATAAAAAGCTAAATAAGGAGTAGAATGAACAAAAATCTATTCTATTTTTGACACTATGATTTTTTACAATACTTTTATTAACACTATGATTTTTAACACTACTATTTTTGACACTATGATTTTTGGTAGTTGTGTATTGATGTAATAATAATGAAACACTTGATATATTGTAAATTGAAACTTGTTGATTTAATGTAAGAAACAAAGATGATTTTACTTAATGCAATTTATGTAGTGGGACTTAAAAAATGATGATTTTAATACATATTAACACCAAACTTGCATTGTGTCAAATGCCAAAAACTTGGGAGAGGTAAAAAATAATTTTTTTTCTTTTAATACTAACCCTAGTGACGCCCTTGTTCCAACCACGGAGACCATCCATCATCCGCAGCCACCCCATACCGAGGAGTCTCCAAGGTGCTCTAAGTGTGTTTTGAGGTCAATCTTTCGAGGATCGTAACTCAGAGATCATGATGGATATCGATGAAATGTCAAATTATATAGGATAGTGATGTCAAGGCCTAAAAAACCTATCTCATTTTTGAGAGATCACATTCTATTTGGATTCAGCACAGCAATCTTGCTCGATGCCAAAACTCATAATGTGCCTTAGTTCATAAGTGCACCACAGCATAACTTTGAAACTATTGATCTTCGCATCAAATCACTAGATCCATTAGCTCTAGATGGGTGGGTGAACCCTAGTGACACACTTGTCCTAGCCATGGAGACCCTCCATCATTCGTGGCCACCCCATACCAAGGAGTCTCCAAGGTGCTCTAAGTGCGCTTCGAGGTCAATCTTTCAAGGGTTGTAACTTAGAGCTCGTGAGGGCTATTGATGAAACATCAAATTCTATAGGATGGTGATGTTGAGGCCTAAAATAAAATATCTCATTTTTGATAGATCACATTCCATTTGGATTCGGCATAGCGATCTTGCTCGATGCCAAAACTCGTAATGTGCCTTAGTTCATAGGTGCACCATAGCGTAACTTTGAAATTGCTGATCTTGGCATCAAATCATCAATTTCATTAGCTTTAGATGGTTGATTGAACCCTAGTGACACCCTTTTCCTAGCCACAGAGACCCTCCATCATCTGCGGCCACCCCATACTGAGGAGTCTCCAAGGTGCTCTAAGTGTGTTTCAAGGTAGACCTTCCCAGGGTCCTTACTCGGAGCTCATGAGGGCTATCAATGAAATGTAAAATTCTACAACACAATGATATTGAGGCCTAAAATAACCTATCTCATTTTTGAGAGATCACATTCCATTTGGATTCAACATAGGGATCTCGCTTGATGCCAAAACTCATAGTGTGCCTCAGTTCATAGGTGCACCACAGCGTAACTTTGAAACCGCTGATCTTGGCATTGAATCATCAACACCATTAGCTTTGGATGGGCTATTGAACCCTAGTGACACCATTTTTTTGATTGCGGAGACCCTCCATCATTCGCAGCCAAATGAAATAGCCAAGAGTGTGGCATCATCTACTCTAGATGTCTCAGCTCCTCCTTAGTCATCAACTAAATATGAATGAAGATCACATACATGTATAAGTTAGTATGGCTTAAAAATTAAAATTTCTCTATTATAAAGATTAACTTTAAATCGCATATGTCATAACAAAAAAATGTATACACGTATTGAAATAGAAGGAGTTCATGCCTCTGCATGCCCTTCCTCTCTTGCATTAGGGTCTGTAGCCTCTACACATGCATCTGGTGTATCCTCATCTAATACAAACTGATACTCAAGAAGATCACCTATGGCTCCTAGACAAATATTCTTGCACATAATGCAAGTATAAGGCACATAAACATGTGATGAGCTAGCCGATATGAACTCATGCCAGCATCATCAACATGGAAGGCAAGACTGACCTAGCATGAGATATCAATAGGCTACTTAGTCTATGGATGGCTCTAATGGTTTGAGAGCTAGCCTCTACAATAATATCAAGATTTTGCACTTCAGGAGGGGGGGAGACATTAGTAGGCAAGACAAAAGTGCCAAATTTCTTCCACTAGGAAGAGGGTCTATCCTAAGGAGCTCCTCCTCCTACACCCATGTTGGGCTTCATGCTCCAATAGTTCACCTTGAGGCCCAACACGAATTTTGCATACAATTTTTTGAGGAAATAAAATAGAACCTCTAAATTTTTATGTGGAGGGATGTCAAAAACCATCCACCAATGATCCCAAAAGTTCACATGTATGGCATAATTTGTGCACCATTTAATCGATAGTGTGGGGTTTTTGTAGTCAATTAGTAAACCAGTTTTTGGGTTTGCAAAAAGGGAAACCAAATCATCTTTACTTATATTGAGGGTCACAACCTCATCATAGTCCAACCCATCATCAAGCATCTCATGCATATCATCACGCCAACAAAGAGTGACATTTTGTACCTCGGTAAGTGTTTCAATGTTATCCACTATGGTGTTTAATGTGGATAACATAGGAGCCAACGCGAGTATAGTATTATATGTTGTTCACAAAGCCCTCAATTTGGTGAGATTTTCAAATATCAAATCCTCTATTCGAGGAGGATTTTGAGGGGGTAAAGGTTCATTTGGTGGATGATTTTGTGAGGGCACTAGATCATTTGGTGGGGGTTATGAGGAACAATATTACTTGCCTCAATATCATCATTTTGGTCAGCCATACCTATTAATTCATAAAACATAATTTATATTAAAAAAACCTAAATTTTAACAATTTCTATCAAAAAATACCTAAATTCTAGCAAATTCAACTAAAACTAACAAATTTATAATAAAATTTAATAAATTTATACTAAAATTGATTAAAAACATTAAAAAAAACCTACTTATCACGTATCCAATTGCAAAACAGATATTTGAGCTTGAAAACACTAAATCACTATCAAAACAGTAACCCTTAGGTTATGGTTTTTTTAAAATAATAACACAGTCATCGAGTATCTGATTTGATATTAGATACCTGATATTATCAGATATCTCATTTTATATCGGGTATCTGATATCAAAAAGGATACTTGATAAGGGTTGGGGGCCTACTTTCTAGCTTTGGTATCAAGATGGGTGGAAAAATGTCAAAGAAAATTTTGAAACACTTTTAGATGTTTTCGAACTCTATTTTTTTCACATCCCCACTTTTTGGCACACATGATCCTGCACATACCCAAATCGTGTGTGTTGTTGATCCAAGAAACTAAGATAACTAAAGATAAAGTTGAGGTCTTATCTCTCTTTAAGAATGGAAAAGTTTTTGGGTGTTATACTGAAGGAGCCTCAAGAGGTGTGGTTATCTTATAGAACAATTTTATTGTTAAAGGTGAGGTTCTTTTGGCTGAAAACAATATCATTTATATTAATTTTTCTCATATTAGAGACAATTTCTCCTACATTCTCTCTAATATCTATGCTCCCAATAACAAGATTAGGAGGTTAGCCTTCTAGGAAAGCTTGGGGACTTTCAAAAATTCTATCATTGAAATCCCATGGCTGGTTATGGGTGATTTTAACTCTCCCCTAAATGATAATGATAAATTGGGGGCCATTTCTACCCAAGCTCATCTAGATGGAAGGCTAGATTTTATGCTTTTCATCAATCTACATGATCTTCTGGATGTGGATCTCCAAGGTTGTTCCTACACGTGGTCCAATATTATTACCAAAGAGGAGCTTTATTGGAGAAAGGTCAAGAGCCCTCTAGATGAAGGTTGGAGATCAGAAAACAAGGTTTTTTCATCTTAAGATGTGTAAACATAGAACTTCTAAATGAATCTTGAATATATCCATAGAGAAAGGAGATGTGAATTTGGATGGGGAAATCTTTGAGTCTTTTGTGGATTTCTTTTATAAACTATTCAAAAAACATAATAATCTTTGCCCCAAAATTTAGAACCAGCTTCTAGCGGCTATTCCTTCTTTGTTGGGCGACAATAATAACCAAGTTTTGGTTTCTATTCCATCTGTGGATAAAATTCATAAAGAGATGTTTTCTTTTGAAGGAGATAAGTCCATAGGGCTCAATAAATTTCCTATGTTCTTCTTTCAACACTTTTGGAAGTCAATTGGGTCAGAGGTGAGTGCGGTAGTTAAAGAATTTTTTTGGCTCCAAGAAATTACTTAAAGAATTCAATTCTACCTACATTTTTTTGATCCCTAAAAAGGAGGGTACTAGAATGGTGGAAGCTTTTAGGCTGATAAGTTTATGTAACTCTATTTATAAGGTGTTTTCTAAAAGCCTTACCTCTAGATTGTTGCTTATTTTTCCTTCTATTATTTTGCCTCAACAAAATGGTTTTGTATCAAACAAGAAAATTTTGGATTCCATTATCAAATTCCATGAGGTGATTCATTCTACTAAAATTCAAGTTCTCAAGGTTTTCTTTGCAAGCTAGATTTATCTAAGGCTTATGACAGAGTTGACTAGGACTTTATGCTCAAAGTTTTGAAGAAAATTTTTTTTTGGGGGTTGTTTCATTTAGCTTCATTCCCAGTTGTTTGGGACATCTTTGTGTACGATTATTATTAATGGGCCCTCTTCTAATTGCTTCAAACCTTTCAAAGAGTTCAGACTAGGAGAACCTCTATCTCTCTTTTTTTTTTTTTATCATGGTGGAGACCCTTGGTAGATTAGTTAGTGTTCATATATCTAAAGGGCCAATAGTTGGCCTCAAACTATCTTCTTATGACCTTACTTTCTCTCATGAGTAGTTTTTTGATGACATGTTTATGATGGGGGAAGAAATGATAAAAGAAGATAGAAGCTTTAAAGAATTCCTTCAAGTGTACAAAATGGCATCGGGTTAGTTAATCAATTGGGACAAAAGCTCTATCTTTTTTTATCAATTTACTCCTATCCCTTGACAAGAGAAGATTGCTAGAATTCTAGAGTGTAAAACTGAGAACTTGCATGCATCCTATTTGTGGATTCCTTCAGAGCTGAGACCTCTAGAGGCCTTATAGGCTAAGCTAGTTAATAGATTAAATGCAAATTTGGTAGGCTAGAAAGGGGCCCTACTTAACCAAGCAATGAAACTTCAACTTCTAAAGTCAACTTTACAAAGTTTACTAGTCCACACTCTCAGTATGTTCAAAATGTCATTGTCATTTAAAGGGGAAAAAATCTATCATTTAGTGAAGATCTTATGTGGTATTCTATAGGTTTCTAAAAACCTTGGAATTAAGTCTTATACTCAAAACAAATTATTAATTTCACCCAAAAAATAAATCTATACAAGCTCTTTAAGGGATAGTTTCAACAACTTCTACAATATGCACAAACTTCCTTTAGCACTTTATCTTTCTTCTTGTACGCAAATGGTATTGACTTTAGTAAAATTTTAAACAATATCCTTGAGATAACTTCCTTGCAATAATCTCCTTGATTTCCTCAGCTCCAAATACTATATTAAACAAAAAGATAACACACATCATTCCTTACTCATGGCTCAGATAGTATGACAAATATTGCAAACACATCACAAGCAGATTGCTAAAAATTGGAACACTAAAGAGCCAGCTGGCCCAACCATTCTATTTATAGGCAATTATATCATAAATATATAACCATAGTTAGATATAACACTTATAAAATATATTTCCTATTTAAATTTTTGAGGTGTTTTAGTTTTTGCAATCTCTTCATCCAATTAGTTAACTGGCTTATTAGTAATTCTTTTTTTGTTGTTATTATTAATGGATCTTCCTCTAATTTTTTCAAACCTACAAGAGGGATAAGGCAAGGAGACCCAATTTTTGCCATTATTTTTTGTTATTATGGAAGAGGCACTTGGTTATTTTATGAATACTATAGTTGAAACTAGGAAGAGAGTGGAGCTCAAACCATCTTTTTCTAATATGGTATACTCTCATGAATAATTTTTAAATGATGATACATTGAAGATGGGTGAGTCATCTCTAAAGAAATCTAAGGCTTTCAAAGATATCCTCTAGATCTATACTAAGGCCTTTGATCAGCTGATCAATTGGGGAATTTTTTTTTGATATTTATCCATACTTTGGTCCCTAGACAAGTGAAGATTATGAATATCTTGGGGTGTAAGATTAATAATCTCCTAAAATTCTACCTTGGTCTTCCACTAGGGCTCAAGCCTCTAGATTATTATTGGTCTTCTTTATTTGATATTTTTAATAAAAACTAGCTAACTGGAAAGGTGCGTTGTTGAGTCAAGCTAGAAAACTTTAGCTAATCAAGTCAACTTTGCAAATCTCCCTATTTATGCCCTCAATTTGTTGAAGATGTCAAGTAATTTTATGGAGTTGAGAAGCAAGTAGGATCAGTGACGTATTAAAAAATGTGGTTTTTAGTAATATATCTATCACTTCTTGAAATGATGGAGTATAGGTGGTAATGAAAATTTAAAATCCCTCATAAATCATGATAAGATGCATAGTAAAGTTATTGACTTATCAAATCTCTCTAACAACGAAGGGAAAGTAATAGAACACTAAATGTAATGATGTTGATACTTTGGCAAGTAAAAAGCCAAAGAAAAGGTATAGTTGCCTCACTTTGTGGGTGTTTAGTTTTCATTTGTGTATTATCATTCTTCCTTCATTTCTAAGAATGTTGCATTGAGAGTGAGTTTGAAGAGTTTTGTCTCTGAGTCTAGTATAATAGGAGGCAAACTAAAAATAAGGGAGTCATGGAATTATAATAAATGGATAAAAGAAAAAAAATGGTCTAGTAGAAACTAAAAAATGGTGGTATTGTCTGATATTTGAATAGGATGAAAGACTTCAAGTCAAAGATATCATAACAATTCATCAATGGTTGGGGTTTTGGAATGATCATGATGGCCGAAAGGAAATCATAGTTGAACATTGAGGTCATGTTGAACATTATGGGGTTGAATACCAAAGGTATGCATTTTTATCATAACAAGGTAATTTTGGATGTTTCTATTAGAATATTTCTAAAAGAGGATGTCAGGAACTATTAAAGGAATAAAGGTAGGTGTATGTTGTTTCTTTTATTAAACTTGCATTGAAAAAGGTGTTAACAGTTATTGTCGAGTATATAACGCTTGACAAGAACTATGATAGATCCCATACCTACCATTTTATTATGCCAAATCAATTTAGGTACAAGAGGAGGGTCAACTTTAACTTTAACACCTGACAAGCACTATGATAGATCCCATACCTACCATATCATCATGTCGAACCAATTTAGGTATAAGATGAGGGTCATCTTTCAGTTTTACTTGCTTTGTTCATTAACACGGAGTATCAAAGCCTTTACAGAGAAGCCCAAAAAGACTAACTTGTATAAAGGGCTTATGCATTTGAATTTTTAGTATATGTTAAAAAATAACAAGCAATATTTAGTGTCATCTATTATAGAAATTAAAGGAAACAGTTTGAGCCTTGGTAGTAGTAATGGTAAGGGGAAACAGATCATGGCAGATTCTCTAGAGATGACCAAAAGAAAGAAGAAAATGGTTAACTATAAGGAGATGGAAATAGAATTGATTGGGGGGAATTTTGAAGAAGAGCTTAAGGACACTTTTGTTGATCAGGGTTTGAATATTATGGAGACAATTGAGGGTGTGTGCACCAAGATGGTGTACAATTTAGTGGACACCACAAAAAAACCAAAAATGTCAATAACTCGATCAAGTTATGAATAACCTAATTGGGTTATATAAAATTTCAAAAGGCAACTAGGCTTGATTATCAAGACTTGCAAAAATATATATAAAAAAATTCCTGATTGGGTTTCTAGGATGAAAAAGCTCTTCAAAACTTGATCGAATTTTGAAGAAATAAAAATAGGCTTCACTCTAGAAGCCATAACTTTCACATCCAGACTCTGATTGACTTTGATCAAAATACATTGGATAGCTATTGAAGATTCATACAACATAACGTAACTAGAATAATAACAAAAAATTAAGATTTTATTTTTCATCCATTAGAGTCAATAATGGTCTAAAATAGGTAGTCAATATTTTCCAAACATGGAGCGAATACGTAGGTAAGAGTATTATCATAGCTTTTATATTTCTCTCACCTCTCTCCATCTCTCTCTCCCTCTATCTCTTTCTCACACACAAACTCACTCACTCATTCACTCACTAACTCCTAATCTCCTTCCTACTAAATTTTAACCTCTCTCATTCTCACACTAACTCCTAACCTCTCTCTATATAACTCATAATCCTCTCTCTCTCTCTCTCTCTCTCTCTCTCTCTCTCTCTCTCACACACACACACACACACACACACACACACACACACACACACACACACACACTTACACACTTTTATTCACTCTTTAACTTCTAATATTTTTCTCTCTTACAAAATCTTATCCTCTATCTAACTCATAATTCTTAAACCTCTCTCTCCAACTAACCTCAACCCCCCCCCCCCCCCCCCCCTCTCTCTTTAAAATACATCCACACTCATCACTAACTAAATAACCCCTAAGATATCTCTCTAACTAACTAATAACATCTCTCTCTCTCTCTCTCTCTCTCTCTCTCTCTCTCTCTCTCTCGCTCTCGCTCTCTCTCTCTCTCTCTCTCTCTCTCTCTCTCTCTCTCTCTCTCTCTCTCTCTCTCTCTCTCTCTCTCTCTCTCTCTCTCTCTCTCTCTCACACACACACACACACACACACACACACACACACACACACACACACACACACTTTTATTCACTCTTTAACTTCTAATATTTGTCTCTCTTACAAACTCTTATCCTCTATCTAACTCATAATTCTTAAACATCTCTCTCCAACTAACCTCAAACCCCCCCCCCCCCCCCCCCCCCCGAACCCTCTCTCTTTAAAATACATACACACTCATCACTAACTAAATAACCCCGAAGATATTTCTCTAACTAGCTAATAACCTCTCTCTCTCTCTCTCTCTCACACACACACACACACACACACACACACTTCTAACCACTTACCCATCTCCTTCTAACCCCTAATCCCTAACACCCCTCTCTCTCTCACTGGCCTCTAATCCTTGAAGTGGGAACTTCATGTAGAGAGAGAGAGGGTGGTTAGGAATCATAGGTCATAAAGAGATGGGTAAGTGGTTAGAGAGAGGGGGGGAGAGGGGAAATGATAAGAGAGAGTGAGAGAGAGAGATGAAGTGATGGAGAGAGAGGGACATATGAGAGAGAAATTTGGGGATAGGATGAAGAGAGTAAAAAATATGGAGAGAATTGGATGTGTGTGTGTGTGAGAGAGAGAGAGAGAAGGGGGCGCTTAGGGATTACTCATAGAGAGAGAAAACACTTAAGGATAACAAGTTAGAGAGAGGGAGGGGTTATGAGTTAGTTAAAGAATGTGAGAGGTTAGGAGCTAGTAAGAGAGATAATATATTAGGAGTTATTTAGTTAGTGATTGAGTGTGTGTATGTGTGTTTGAGAGAGAGAGAATTAAAAATATGTTATCATTTGTGTTTACCTATTGATTACGCATTTGGAAAATACTAACCACCTATTTTATATCATGCTTAATTAAAATTGATGGTAAATAAAATTTTGGTGATATAGGATTTTTTTAATCTACACCATGTTGTAGATCTCTTCAATAGCTTTTCAATACATTTTGAATGGAGTCAATCAGACTCTGTATGTGAAAGTTATGCCCTTTGGAGTGAAGCCTACATTAAGTTCTTCAAAACCCAATTGGGTTTTGAATAACTCAATTAGGTTTTCAATAACCCGATTGGGTTTTGGATGCACTTTTTCATTTTCATAACCCAGTTAGGTTATCTGAATCCTAGAAACTTGATTGGGTTATGGCTTGGTGATAGCATAGGGAAATGACCCAAAGGCTTGGGAGACTGTTTTCCCTCCAATTTTTTTCCTATAGACATTTTTCATCTTCTAAGATGAATTCTTGTCTTTGGCTTCATCAAGTTTTCTAATGGTGAAGTGGGTATCTCTAAAATTTCCACCATACTCTTACACATCTTCTTAGCTTTCTAACAATATAAATTTTTCTATTTATAGACAACACTAACATGGGAAACTTTAATTACTTTTACCAATGCCTTGACATTCCTCACAGACATATGTCTACCATTTTTTTAATAACTTTTAATATACTTTAAAATATTAAAAATAAACTATATATTATTGGTCTACACTTGATTATATACACATTTACAAAAAACAAGTTTCTATTTTCAACTGTTTTGGTATATGTTATGCCCAGCACATGAATAGGTACCAAAATTTTAGGATCTAGTCAATTCAATAACTCATAATATAAAAAAAAAATTCTTATCCAAAAATTGTTAAAAAATATACAACTTCTAGATATGACTCTTAGCTATCATCCTGCCAAAGGGATCTACAAAATAGTGAATATAACTATGTTTTTTGTGATGCACATGAAAATAGCTATGTTATATTTTCTATAAAAAAAAAAGGAACTATTTTTCATGTGCACAGATTTTGACCCACCTAATCTTATCCATTTTTTAAAAACTCTAGTAGTTGAAAAAGTAGATTCATAATAATACAATTTATATTTTTTACACATTTTTTCATTTTGAGTGGATAACTCTCAAACGTCGCATCCAAGTTCAGGTTTACTTGATTTTGAAAAAAAAGGTGTCCACTTATTCCCCCCTTTTTGCACACCATCTTGGGGCACTCCCCTTGAGGAAGGGAAGAGTGAGGATTCTTATGGGTCCATTGAAAGGCTTTACAAGCTCTCTAGTACTACTCAGTCGCCTATGTCTTCTTAGTGTCTATAGAAGGAAAATCCCTCCTATTAAGAAGAATGATAGGAAGAAAGACAAATTTGTGGATGAGAATGAAGAGGATATTGAAAAAGAGGCCCTCCACATAGCGGATTATGGGGAATCTATTGAGCATGTGTCTAGATTTATCCTCAAGCCTTTGCAGAGAAATTAAATAAAAGAATAGAAAAGATTGAAGGTGAGGAGGGTGATGGGGGTAAGAAATAGGACAACAATGAGAGAAACTATTTGATTCTCAAAATGGTGGACCTAGATGAGGTTAACATTAAATTGCTGGAGGATAATTTGAGGGATTTTAAATTCAACCATCCCTTTGGGGTTTTACAAACACTAAAATATTTTTCTCTTTCTACTTTTTGGTTGGAGAAATAGACTTTGAACTCCTTTAAGACATGAAACCTTAAATATAGACTTATTCAGGCTAAAATGGAAGAGATCCAAAGTATAGTGGTGGATGGGAGTGAGAAGGTTAAGGCTAGGGATAAGGGTAATAAAGCTAAAGGGTTTGAGGACCTAAAGGATAGAATCAACAAAATGGAGAGTTTGGTTGATTATTTTACCAATAGTAGTCAAGGGGTAATGGAGGTGACTATGGATTACCTAAGTAAGATGGTGGGGAAGGTGGATCAAAATTCTAGTAAGTTATTGGTTCATGGTCTAGAGGCAACTAAAGAAAATGGGGATACAACAAGTCTAGGGAAATGTATCAGAATGAGAATGAGGAAGAAGAAGTCGGTTGGCTAGCCTTATTCCTAATCAAGAATCTACATTAAACAAGCCATCTATAGAATTAAAGAGCTCAAGGAGGATCTAGTCAAGGAATTTTCATGCCTTCAGGCACACTAGTAGTTCTTATCTTTTGGTTTCTTGTGTTTGTTTTTATTTTATTAACTTGTTTTGGTTGCCTTGATGTAGGCTTTTTCTTGTTGGTTTTGTATAGGGTGTACAAGTTCTTTTAGGTGATATTTTATTTTTGGATTGAATTGTTGGATCTAAGGTTTTAACTCTTGGGGTTTCAAGTCCCTTATAACAAAACCTATTTTAACTTTTAATCAACAACATTTATTAAATGCAATTAGATGTAGACAATAGTTGTTGGTTGTGGACAGATGGGGAAAACCACACATGTATTCCATAAGTTTATAATATCTTCTTCTTAGTTTTTGTCAACCAATTGGTTGTAGTAATTATTTATTTTGATAGTATACTCATCCCCATTCTAGAAATTAAATTTTTGGGTTGAAGTTAACAATAAATCTTTACTAATTACCTAGCGACAAACACATATAGGAACCAAATTCTTACATCGGGCTAAGATTGAATTAAATCAAGTAAGTTTGATATGAAATTTGAAACAAATTGATGATAAAATACAATTTATGGTTTAGTTGGAAGATTTTCCTATAGGCTAGTCTTAGCCTCGTGGATGTTAAAAATCATCTATCAATCTATCATTCCATAGGGGAGATGAACTCTTCTCAAATGATGCAACAAAAAATCACTATCCAACAACCTTTCCCAATGTATAGGAACCAAGAGAACATATTGAATGGAAGGTCGATACAACATATGCCTTCTATAAGAAACTTGGCAAACCCAAAACTTAGTAATTTCATCTTACTCAATCTATCATGAGTCCAAACTACTCATTGTACAAACTTTATAACTCAGAGAGTGTGTAAAACAAAACTGGAATTATAAATTTTTTTATTAAAATGCATATAAAATTTTAACTATTATATAATTTAGTATATTAGTAAAATTTATTTAAATTATACTTTTGATTTATTATCCATGTATTCCTTGGGTTTCTTATAGATGCATGTGCTTGTTAAATCAATAAATATCTAATTATTGGAAGAGACATTCTACAATCTAAAAAGATACTAATAAAAACAAAAAATGACTATCAATCAGTTTTTAAAAATTAAAAATATATTTTCAAAATTTAGATGGCCATGAATGCCTCCTAAACAAAATAATTTGAAAGACATACAAAGAATTATCTCTATCCATAACATAGCATTATAAACCTAAGAAATATAGAAAAAATATACAACACTTTTCATGAAACTTGAATTTTTTTATTATTCAAATAAATTACAACACTTTCAGTTGCATTTCTTTTTTTTATAACTTTTAGAAACATGAAAAATAAATTCGAAAGAAAATAAAAGTTTTTAAAATATAGAAACTCCTATCTATAAATAAAACATAATTAGTTTACAAACTAGTATAGATATCTTTAAAAAAATTATCTAAAGAAATGTCGATAGATATCCACTACAAAATAATAATAATTTAATTTACTACATCTAAAATTATTTATATATCCTTTATCTCCATTTATTTAGTATTTTTTGCTAATTTAAGCTTTTTATTTAATTTTTTAAAAAATGGATGATTTATATTTTCAAATATAATAATTTATATGGATATTTTATGTGGTATTTATTAAATTATTTTTAAAAGTATAATCTATTTATAATAAAATTAAAAAATTTGACATGTAGATGGTTGTCAAATTTAACACAAAAGAATAAAAGTTAACACTAACATGGTCACACCATCTTACTCCCCCATTCTGCCATTGTAGAATGCCTATCGGCATTAATAAACTAAGAATGTCAAAAAGCATGAAAGTTGTCATCTATAAAAACATACTAAAATGTTAAAAATCTAATTCAAAATATCTTTCTTAAAAACTGCATTGGCATCCCACTCGGCATCATTATATCAAAAAATATGTTGACATATGACATATGACTAGAAAAGATGTAGGGAACACGCAGGGTTGTATTGGACCGTTTGAGTTTTATATACCAAGTATGCATTGAAATATATTAATTTCCATGCAAGGTTGGCGTATATGTATATTTTAGCATACACGTTCATTTCTAGAATGATATTAATGGTAGGTTACCTGCTATGAAATTTCTTTATCATTTTAGTAGTTCTAGCTTCACATACAAAGCTCGAAAGTTTTGAAAGGTTGGAACTAGTCGAAATGACATGTTCTATATATTACACTACTATATCGAAAGATTGAAAATACAATCAGAAGAAATAAAACATTTGCAGACAAGGCAAAAATAAAACCAGTTTCATTTGCAGACAAAGAGTAAATCACTTCAATTGCTTTGTATATTAACCTAATTTCATGAACTGAATTTCACCAACCCAAAAAGGTAAAAGCATGTTTTTATATTCCATGATCCGAAATCAAGTCCAAAAAATGTACAGTGAATAAATGTGCCATCATATTATGTGTCCTGCATCATAAATTTACCATCTCATTGCAAGGGTAAACACAGAGAAGAAATACTAACATCAAAAAATTATTTTACTATACACTTTTTTTCGGTGGTAGTATAAAATATTTTCTAGGTGAATGCATTAGATGCGGATAGAATGCATACACGGCCTCTTATTTTGCTCTGACGGATGATTTGAAGGAAGGATTTAAAAATTTGAGAAAATCCATCCTGTCGGCCTCTACTTTGTGATTTGCTATAGACAAAGGATTTTCTGGTATTGTGGGAATGGCAGCCTCTCCCTCCAACATCTTTAATGCTTCTGCCATGCTTGGCCTCAATGTCGCATTTACATGAGCACAAAAAATGCCCACCTTAACAAATATCTCCATTGTTTTCACGTCTTCCCTCTCCCGCATTCTCCAATCCATCACTAGATCCACTTTATTCGCTTTGAAAAGCTTCCATACCCAGTCGGTAATATGGCAGTGACAAGTTATATCCACAGCCTTTCTGCCGCTCATGATTTCCAACAGTAGAACTCCAAAGCTATAGGCATCACAGCGATCTGTGAGCAGTCTAGTCAGGCAATACTCCAGCGCCAAATACCCATGCGTGCCTGCTACTTTTTACCCAATCAGAGACTACCCTTCCCTTATGGCCAGCCCAAAATCTGCAATGCAGGGATTCATGTCATCATCCAGTAGAATATTTGTGGCCTTGATGTCTCTGTGATATATCGATGGCCGAACCCCGAAATGCAGGTAACACAACCCCTTTGCGATGCCCAATATAATCTTCTTCTTCTGCTCCCACGTGCTCCCACGTCAATTATGTTCTCCCATTTCTAATTTTTCGTCCAAAGATGTGTTGATCGAGGCTGCCATTAGCGAGGTAGTCGTAAATGAGAAACCGCTCATGGCAGCCTTGTTTGCCATCAACAGCAATGTCGAAGCCACAGAGAGCCAACAAATTCTGATGGCGAAAGCTGCTCATTATCTCCACCTCGTTCTAGAAATCATTGACAGAGCACTTTTTCAGTCTCTTCACGGCAATCATCTGACCATGGGGAAGTACGCCCTTGTACACAATGCCAAAACTCCCCTGCCCAATTAAATTGGTGCTACTGAAATTGTTTGTTGCCTCCTCTATTTGTTGCACATTGATTAATAGCACTGGGCGCAGGTTTTCATGGAAAGAACACTTCATTTTTGTCACAGCAACCATCCCATGATCTTCGGCAAGTCTTCCCTTACACACCATTCCAAAATTGCCCTGCTCCATTAAATTGGTGCAGCTGAAATTCTTGGTTGCGTCCTTGATTGGCAGTATATCCAACAGCACTAAGCCCATGTGAATCCTCAGAAGGCTTCTGTGAATTCTCACAAAATGCCTAATTTTCCTGCTGACCCACCACCAGTAACTGATTCCTATGATCTAGAGCAAGATGATAGCCATGGCGGTGCCCATACAGCCGTATAAGACCATCTCCAAACAAACTCTCCACTTGTTGGGATGAAAGGGAAGGCCCAGAATACAGCTTGTTCCTTTTTGGCTCATGGGTCCAAATTCATTGGCAATGCCAATAGCATACAGAAGTGCCAAAGAGTTGCATTGCAGATTAGTTTCAACTATGGCATTTTTTATTCTCCCCACCAATCTCTTCAATACCACCTATCTGCTATTATGGCATACGCTATAGGTAGTGGAAACAAAGAGATTTCCTCTACAGGCTGCGTCCATTAATGGAGTCAGCCCCAGCTTCTCCATCCAGTCCCTTTTACTTTTTATGCCTCCATAAAGATGAGGGCTTGATACAAACTCTGATATATCATTGAAATAGAGAGAAACTAGATTTGATGGAACACCCATAGAGCTCATCCGTTTCTGAAGTTGTGTGAGGCATGCAATGGCGGAGGCGTTGTCGGGGAGATAAAAAATAGATTCATCCTAGAGCAGCTGAGAAAAACCAACTCCCAACAAACTTCTCAATGTGTCACTACACATTTCAAGGTCTTTGGAGGTCTGAATTTAATGGCAGGTTGATGGGTTCCATTGAATTCTAGTAATGTAGTTGAGATTCATTGGGCATTCTGGTTCAGCATTAACCGCCAGAACTAGAACCAGTAACAGCATCACCATGAACACCTCCATTTTCAGCGATACTTTCCACAGAGAAGGCTGTTACTTGATTACAGAAGAAATCAATATCCAGTTGCTATGACTCTTATAGAACCAGTGAATAATGAGCTAAATTTATACGGAGGGGCCAAATTACAAGTATTAGTTTCCAAATACACAGCTAAATTATAGAGAGGAGATAAATTATGGACTTCTGTTATCCAATCCATAATCAGCTCAATTATAGAGCTGAAGGAATTTTTGAATTTGAAATACATGATCCGACGTTGCAGATCTGTGGTCCGCAGTGTCTAAAAATGATCTAAAACTTGTACGCCGTTGGATTTCAACATCCCTGTTTTGCATTTCTCGGCAGGGTCTCATTTTAGAATGTGATGTTTCCATTCTCTATTATATTTTTCCCTAAATGCCAGAGGCTGGAAATGGAATGACATGTTTGTACCAAACCATAGTAGCTCTAACCTCGCCGCTAAATTTGAAATAGACTCTATTCATTTCTTGCAGCATGTGTTCCAAAAATTTAGAATCTTTATTTCTATCCAATCACTCTATCTTTTCTATCTCTCCCTCCCTCCCTCTCTGCTTGTATCTCTCTCTCTCTTTTCTTTTTTTAAGCTCCCTTTACCAGACTAATTTCCAAACTGTACAAAAAACAAAACAAAGTTAAACTTGTTTTTTTCTCAGATTCAGGAAGTAGCATTTTTTTTGTCAAAATTTTTGTTGTTTCCTACTACAAACTATCAAGATCATGAAGATCAAATGTTTTTTATTTTTCCAAAATTGTTCAAGTGTTTGTCTAGAGGATAGTCGTAGCTACTTAGCTTATTTTTGCTAGCAGCAACTGCTCATTGTTTTGTGGCACAATTTGTGGAGCTTGTGGCCCCATAGATCAAAATATTTGTTGCATAATTTTAAGCATGTTCTAAAAATTATTTTTAAATCATTTTTCTTTCAAATAATTCTGAAAAGTAAAATATAGGAAAATAAAATGAGGATGAAAAAATTGTGGTGAAGACGTGTCATTTTTTTCAATAAGTAGTCACTGCTTATTTCCAGCCCCCCTCTTTTCTCATAGTTTATTTTCATTTGCTAAAAAATAGTCACTCCACAAAACTAGGAAAAGATTCTAAATTTTCCTTTTCTGCAATTTTTATTTTGCATGGGAACACATTACTACTCAAAATTAAGCTGAAAATTGATTTAAGCTATAGAATGAGAGCATAGTGTAATTGTAAATATTTATGAATGTAAATATTTTCAACATATTTTTAAACATTCTTTTAATTTCTATTATATTTATGCTATAAAATTTTGATGATATATTTATCTATTATATTCAATAGAACATTGGTTGAAGTAATCTCCAAAATAACACTAATAAATTTCTTGATGCTAAAATCTAATATGAATTTGTTATTTGTGTGCCCATCTGTTTATTATATGTTAGAACAAGGCTTCAAAATAAAAAAGCTTACCTAAAAAAAAATTGCAATTGATACTAAGCTAGTGTATATCTACTTTATAGCAATTACGTATTCTCTAGTTATCTAACAATATTCTTTCAACCACTACATTTTGCACATTCACAATTTTTTCCTTTTTATTTGTAAAAAATAGGGTAAGATAATAAAAATCTAACAATATTCTTTCAACCAACATATTTTGCACATTTACAAAAAAAAAATCTTTCTATTTTTAAAATATATATCATCATTATTAAAATAAGATACTAATAGAAGAGTAAAATAAAAATCTATGTATCAATGTTTCTATTATTTCTAACTAATTTTTAGAAATGTTTTAAAAATATGATAAAATATAATTCTACAATAAAATAAAAATATTATAATTATTCTACAATTTTATATTTGGATATATTCATTTTTTTAACATTATTTCCTCTCTAACAACCAAACTATAAATAATAATTTAAAAGTTAAGAATACCTAATAATTGATTTAGTAAATATTTAACTAAAAATTAAATTATTTTTTGATTTATTTCAATCGAAATCTTAGTCAAATATATTTTTAAAAATTGTAATTAATGTTTAAGAATATTAAGTGTTAAAAAATTTATTACCTTCCAAAAAAGTGATATGTAATCGTAATTAATATTTAAGAATATTTTGTATTAAAAATTTATTGCCTTCCAAAAAAAAGTGATATTAATTACATAATAATTTAAATTATTTGATATTATATAATTATATAATTAGTTTATACTATCTATTAATATTATATAATTACAGAATTAGTTTATATTAGCTATTACATTTATGAAAGAAATTATATAATTGAAGTTAAATTCAATGTTTATTATCATATAAATCTATACAATATTAAATCATATTATATTTAAATTTTCTAATCTTTATTTTATATAGTTTTTAATTTCACTCATATATTATATTTAATTAATTATAACATAATTAAATATTTTAAATTTAATTATATTAAAATAAAATTTATATTACTTACATTTATGAACCTTTAAGACTAATGAAAGTAAATGCATATCAATAATTGATGAACTTTTATATTTGGCTTCTATCATATTTGATATCATGCATGTTTTTGTCCTATAGAAATATTTCAATAAGATTCTAGTGAAGCTTTGGACTATGATACCCCAAAAAATCATACTTTACATTGATGGCTTATGCATATGTCGACTGGATAGATGTATTGAACAAAGGAGGAGAGCAAGTGGAGGTATATTTTTTCCTTAAACCTAGGTTGATTTCTTGGTCAAGTAAGAAATAGAATATTGTGTCTATGTGTACTATTAAAGTTAAATATTTTGTTTTTTGTTTTTTAATTATTATTATTAGTATAAAAATTGGTAAACGACCAAGGCCCTGATTAATTTTATTAATTTAATAAATAAGATACAATAGCTTCACTTTGTTCAAATGGGCACTGGTAGGAAAGAATGGAGAAGAAAACCTCAAGTCTAGCCCGGGACAAACATCCTATATTATTATATTTTTAAAGGGACATACCCCAGTCAAATACTACTAATCAATACAAATTTAAGTTTACAACATATACAAGGGCATTCCCCTAATGATCACATAAGATTTGATTACATTTTACATCGCAAATATCTTTGTCCATCTGAACAAGAATCAGAAGCCAATTTAATGTTGGCATATTTCCACCTCAAAAAATCATGCCTCCTCCCAAGCTTAGTCAAAAACAAGGTTAGAAAACATAATAAACATGAACTTGAAAAAGGTAGCCATAAAGAGATTCCACGAATTTTGATTTCCAGTCTTCGTTAATATAGTGCTCAACCTCATAAAATTGAAAAAAAACTACTTTCAAATTAAATAACCAAGAAAGGCCACCCTTTACTTAACCTATAAAGTAGAAAAGAAAACATACTAAAATAGTCACAGATACTACTAGGATCTAAAACACATAAACTGCAACCCGATCAATTGAACATTATGAATAAATATGTCCCATCACATATTACCATTATCAAACAATACCTCCATTATAATAAGCAAGTCATATCACAACTCCAAAATGATATTAATATGGTAGATAGTTGTGAAATCTAAGCAAGGAGATAAAAGAAGAGAATTACAAAATCAACCCGGACAACCCCACCATAAGCCCTAATTTATTTCTTTACTCAAAGTCATGACTCGGCCGTATATTTCAACCATTACTAAATTTAGCCAAAAGGAACTATAGATAATTAACTATTTGAAAGGATACTCCATCAGCTCATTTATTTGCTAGCCAATTTGCTTTATGGTTTCCTTCTCAAAAAATATGACAGATTTGAGTATCTTCGATACATTCAAAGAGCATAAGGACTTCTTTTAATTTGGAATTCATAACCCAATTAGGAGTCACTCGCTTCCTGACTGCATTAAGGATAATCTAAGAGTCACCTTCAATGATGACCTTAGACAATCCTAGACTAATACATAACTGCAATCCTTTATCTAGTGCTTCTAATTCTGCTAGATTATTAGAGGTAGGAGGAATGGATGAAGCTATCTTAGCAACCCACTTACCACTATCATCATTAATTATGCAACCGATACCTACCACCCCCAGATTACCTCTTGTAGCTCCATCGAAATTGAGTTTAAACCCTCGCCTCCTTGCTTTTCTTCAAATATACAAGAGGTGGATTAGTAAGATTAGGCAATTTCTTTTTCATAAGACCATGCTAGATAGAGAATGATCCCTCTTCTTTAGTGGATTTCCTAAGGTGAGAGTTCAACACCTCCACAATAGATGCTTCTATTTTTAAAAGTAATCCTTCCATACTCAATTCCAAATCTTGAAAGATGCGATGATTCCTTTCCTTCCATATCTCCCATACTACAATCAAAGGAAAAATACTCCAAAGCTTATTATAAACACCATGAACCATGCTAGTAGGCCAAGTTAAAAGGAAATCCTAAAAAGATTTCGGCAAAGGTGAAGACCACATAAGATTGAACCTGAGCCAGTCCCAACAAGCCTACGCATACAGACAACTATACAAGAGATGATCCACATCTTCATTATTATGCTTACATAACACACACCAAGAACGGCCTATAATACCAAGTCTAGCTAATCTATCGGCAGTCAGAATTCTATTTTGGAGGGAAAGCCACAAAAAGAATCCTACCTTAGGGAGACAAGTCGCATCCCAACATAGTTTGAGAGGCATCTCCACTAGATTCCAACTTTGAGAATGGACCAAGGATTTATAACCATTTTTCACACTATATTTACCATCCTTAGAGCCAGCCCAAATGAGGTCATCATACCTTTTTGATTGTTTAATCTTCCAATCCAAAATAATCTTCTCATAAGCCTTAACTAAATCAGGATCTAACCCTAACCCATCCAATAGTCACCAAATCCATTGCTCGGGCCCTTTCAAAAATGTCTTAATCTTATAGTCCTTGACTTTATCACCCCATAGAGATATCAACCTATTTTTGAGATTAACAGGAATGGGGGAAGAAGAAATCTGAGGACAACCATCCTAGGAGTCCTCCCAAAATAAGGCTTTATCCCCCAAGCCAACATCCCAAGTCAAGAACTTAAAAATTAATTTCTGACATCTAGACATAAAATTCTAGCACTCTGACCCTCTTGGCATGTTTCTCATCCTGAATAGAGAAAGTGGATCATCTGGAACAAGATATTTGTTATCAAATATCTTGGCCCATTTATGATCTCTTTCATTGTATAAATGCCAAATAAGTTTCGCTCCTAACACTTCATTTTTCCATTGCAGATTCTTTATCCCTAAACCCCCTTGATCCTTAGGTTTACATAAATCATCCCATTTAATGAGAGCTAATTTTTTGTCATTTTCACAATCTTTCCAAAGAAAGTTCCTAAGTTTTGATATAAACTTTGAAAGCATATTCTTAGAAAGGGGAAGGCAAGAGAGAGGAAAAATAAGAATGACTGATAATACTGAGCTAATTTTGGTAGTTTTGTCAGCCTTTGAGAGCCACTTGTCTTTCCAACTATCTATCCTCTTATCTAGCTTTTCAAGCATATCCAGCCAGACTTTTCTGGAACTTGACCCCTTCTCAAGAGAAATACCTAAATACTTACATTGAAATTTCCCCTTATTATAACCCATAATACTACAAATCTGATTTTCCATTTCAGAAGGAGTATTTAGAAAATAAATCTTCGATTTGCCATCATTCACCTTCTAACCTGAGGCATCCATATAGGACTTAATGATATCACGAAGACCCAAAGCCTCAAAAATTGTACTCTTACCAGGTAGAATTGTGTCATCTACATATTGTTGATGAGTGATATTGGGCATATTCCTAGTAACAGTGATGCCAGAAATTTTTTGTTTTTGGTAGGCATCTGAAACTGCTCTTCCAAATGTTTTTTCCATTATGATGCAGAGGGAAGGAGATAATGGATCTCTTTGTCTAATTCCTATTGAAACTTCAAAAAAACCTTCTGGGCTTTCCATAAATTTGAAAATAAGATTTATCCATTGATGAGAAAATCCAAATGCTTCAAGAATTGTACAAAGAAAATGTCAGTCAATCATGTCATAAGCATTTTTTATATCTAATCTCATAAACATACACGCCTCCTTATTTTTTGATGCCGAGTGGATTGTTTCTTGAATAGTAAGGATACCATCCATAATAGATCTACCTAGGACAAAACCTTATTGCTTTTCAGAAATAAGATTAGGTAGAAAACCTTTAAGCCTATTTTCTTAGAATTTTAGAGAAGATTTTATAAACCGTGTTGCATATTTAGCAATAGGACAATAATCTTCTGGATTTTTTGGCCGATTCTTCTTAGGAATCAGGGTGAGAAATGAGTAATTTATTTTAGCCAACAAAGCTTCTCCATTTCTATGTTCTTCAATGGCTTTCCATAGTTCCTCCCCCACAATATCCCAACATTTCTGAAAGAAAAAGGCCTAAAAACTATCAGGTCTAGGAGATTTCTCTAGATTCATACTGAAAACAATAGATCTTACTTCATCCAAAGTGATTGGTTTATTTAACTCCTTATTATCCTCAGATGAGATTATTTTTGGAATAAATTTAAGCATTTTCGATTGAGCCAATCTATTAGATCCTTCATAATTATTTAATATCCCCTAAAAATATGATACAAACATATCTGCAATTTCTTGTGGTCTATCAGTACGAATACCCAACTGATTAATGATAGTTGTTATTTTGTTCTTAGATCTATTATAAATGGTGGAGTTATGGAAAAATTTTGTGTTCCAATCACCCTCATCTAGCCATTTATCTCATGAATTTTGTCTCCAAAATATTTCTTCTTTGGAGAGGATATCTTCCTACTTAGCGAGGAGTTCTTTTTCTATTGCATAAGTTTCATTGTTCATACCATGCTTAATAATTTCTAAGTTGAGCTTTTTTAATTTGTCTTCAATTATTATCTTTTCTTTGAAGATATTATTGAAATTCTCTCTATTCCATCTTAGGATCTTTTCTTTTAACCATTTTAGTTTAGAAACAAAGATGAACATCTTAGAACCTTCAAATCTATCTTGTTTCCACCAATCTCTAATATTATCAATAAAATTGGGGTCTTGAAACCACATCTTTTCACATTTAAAAGGGTTCCTAACTAGTTTTGACGGTTCACTAAGCTCAAAACAAATAGGATAATGATCAGAGCTTGCTATTTTCAGGATGGAGGAATAAAAATTTAAATTATAATCTTTGAAATTACCTATTATAAAAAAACCTATCTAATTTTTCAGCAATATACACAAGGTCCTTCCTTCTATTGTTCCACGTTAAGATAACATTATTCATTGGAACATCTATCATGTTATGTTTTCCATTCCAAGTTTTAAAATCTAAAGATGAGTGAGAGAGATGTTGCAAACCTCCTACCTTTTCTTCTAAGTTTAAAATAGTATTAAAATCACCACCTACCAAAATGGAACTGTCATTATACTTATAGAAAATAGAGCTTAATTCATCCCAAACAATTTTCTTCCCTAAATGACTAGTTAGACCATAAATATTAATTAAAATAAATTTTAGATCTATTTTAAGACTGCACTCTGGTGCTTATCCAATTATTATTTAATTCTAAGCACTGTATGTCTACCCTCCTAGGATTCCAATTTGAACCTAGACCCCCTGATGCACTTGTAGACTCTAGCAAGAAAGACTCCCAAAAACCTAACATCTTATTAAGTTTTAAACCTTCAATATTATTCAATTTGGTTTCATGAATTAATATGATTTCAAAATTAAAAGATCTAAGATTTTGTTTTAATAACCTTTTTTTTACTAGGGGCATTTAAACCCCTAGCGTTCCATGTGGTGATCCTCATGATGCCCTAGGAAGGCACTTCCCCTTCCCAATATTTAGCAAGTCATCTATCTTCTATTGTTCTCTGCATAGTGCATCTACCTCTCTTAGTTCCTTCAGAGATTTCCTACCTCTTTTACCTTTTGATCTACCAAATCTTGGTGAATTCAAACTTTCCTAATTCATATGGATCACGAAAAGCTGTGAATTTACCAGACTATGATCAGGCAATATTCTGAAGTCATTTTGTTTATCCAATTCTTCATTTTCAATTTCATTGATGATTTTACTAACTATTCTCAGCTGCTCTACATCTGCACTCTTGATCTCTTCGAAGATAATTTTTCCAACTCTCTTAGCTTCTTGGTCTGTCTCTGATATGCTACCACAATTTCGAGTCTATCTTAATAGGTTATCTCTCATCTCTATCTTTAATAAATCCCTTCTGAGATCTTCAGCTATATAATCTTTGCATCCTAATTTGAGGATCCTTTGGATTAAAGCCTCCTTCTAGGAATCTATGTTGAAGCTAATATTATTAATGTTGAATACCTGAATTAGCTCCTCAACTAACTAATCCAGATCCTGATCTTCTAGATTTAAAATTTCTACCTCTATGTTCATATCCACATCTTTGTTTAAAAAGTTTTGTAGTTCTCTTGAAATGGATCTGTCTTCCCTTTTTTCTTTATCAATCTTATCTGAGTAAGTATTCTGTAGAGTAAATGGAGAGCTTGTATATGTACCTGGAGTCTACCAAAACTTTGAAGAAATGTTGATACCTTTAATGCTTGGAGTCATGGATTTAACCTCTATAGCTTGTGTCTATTGCTGCACCATTTGCCTCTCTAACTTCGATAGACTATTGCTTTTTGCTCTATCTATTTGTGGATCAAATAGTAAGGAGTTTTCCAACTCGACTATATCACCTTTCCCTGGGGCCCCTATTACCGTATTTTCTACTATGATTGGATCTTTTATGTCAGTTTATCCCCCTCTTGAAAGGTTTAGCATATTACATGACTCTCTTCTGCTTGAATCATTACAAGTCATTTGGTCCAAAATGGATGGACAAACTGCTTTAACTCCTTTTACAGTGCTTGCTGTCAAATTTTGATGCATATCCACCTTTACATCTTTATTAGTCACATTCTCCTCCCTAGCTAGATTTGACCCCCATCTCAAACTTCTCTTCAAAACTTTCTTGTTTTTCTTAGCTCTATACTTCTTTGTTTCCTTATTCTTTTGAATCAATTCCAAAGAATTTTTATGATCAGTGAAAATGATAGATGCTTGTTGAAATTCGTAGTTCTACCTTTTTTCATGATTTAGATTTGGCCAATAAAACTATTAAGTTAAATATATTGTTGTTTCTTTATGTGAGACTCAAATATTATAGATAACAAACATTGAAGTAAATTCAAATATTGTTTAATGAAACTATTTCTCTTTTATGTGACAATACCAATGTTTTTTATCAATGCTAAAATAGGTTTTTTATAAAAGACCAGAAACCCCACTTATTTTACATAAAGATATAAAATTCAAGTCCCAAAATGAAACAAAAATCTAATCAATAGACACACTCACATCCATAGCTAGCAGAACCAAGCAACAACTAGTACTAATAATAGGAATACTAAAAAATGGACAACCTAACTAAAGCACAAAAACAATAAGGTGGAAAAAGCTAGGATAATTCTTCCACCTTATCTTTCAATTCTTATTGCATTATTTTTATCTTCTCTATAACCTCTTTGGTGTATTTTTGGTTTGTTTGGGTCTCGTTCTTCTGCTTCTTCTTTGTGTTGGAATGGGTAAATTTTCCAAGTCTAGCCTCAACATCTTCCTTCGTAGCATCCTCAAGGTCGAGCACAACCTTCACCTCCTTATCCTAATCTATGTGGCTTAGTACCATGTTTGTACACTCGATCATAGTATCCAACAAATCCTAGAATTTTTTTAGTATATCTTTAGTCACTTTTTCCATTTTTGTGATCTTCTTGCTCATCTCTTCTATTATCTCCATATTCCCCTTCTACTCACCCACCTTCTCTTTCTACCCTTGCCCATCCATTTTCTCTGCATCTCCTCAAATTTCCCTACTAATACTCTATACTTCAAATTTAGCATTTTGAGAGAGTGCAAGTTCATTTGTCCAATCTTAGTGAATAAAGATAAGTCACTTTAGCTATTTTTAGAACACCATGGAGAGGATTTACAACCAATTTTTTGATGTCATCCTCATTCAAATTAACATTGATCTCCTCCTCTTCCATCACTTGAAACATAGGAATTCTCACCTTCCTCTTCTCTATTTCCTCCCAAAAGGCTTTATCCATTTTCTCAAACTGGTTCATGCTAGGAGATAGGCCTTCATTTTCTTTCCCTTCAATATCTCTTAGAGAGATATACACACCATGATCAATCAATTGTTCATAATCAACAAGCCTAATTGCTTCTCTAGGTTCTTCATCATCCTCTTTATTCTAAGGGGACAAGTTTTCTTTAATTTTAGGAGTTGAATAGGGGTACTTGACTCATCTTGAGAAACCCAAATATCTTTAATTTTGTTAGAGGAGACGTTATCTCATTTTGAGTAGAACACAGAGAGGGAGGAGATCTTAGGACATTTCCACCTCCAAACATTCTTTCCACAAACTCAAAATTTTCAACTTCTTCTGAGTTATCCATTTTCATCTCCTCTTTCCCATTTCCTTCAATCTCTTTTCTCTCTACTTCATATTCACTATCTTCTTCATTTTCATAGACAAGTTCAACATAATTAACCTTAATCTTCAAGATTTTGTTGGAACTAGGAGATTCCAACCCTAATTCCCCTAAAATCCATTTACCATTCCCCAATTCTTCCCCTGGCCCTAGATTTTTACCACTGTGTTGCACTATGTTCTTCAAAACTAGATCAAGGATAGATTTTTTAAAATCACTATAAATCAATCTCATCAAACCCTCATGTGTTATGGGTTTGTTGGGATTAGACCTCAAAGCACTACTACTATGAGAAAAAGAACACAATAAATAAAAAGGAAAACACACCCTTTTTATACCTAAAGTGGTCTAAAAGTACAAAGTAGTAGTATGGACCCTATCATATCTCCCACCAAGAAAAATATACTCCATTACAACAATAAGAACATGCCTTTAAAGTATCTTAATAGATACAATAACATTAATAACACCCTCCCCTTTAATCAACTAACCATCTATTTCTTTGGGGAATTTCTTAATGGTCATTTCGAAATACTTAAGATCCTAGAAGAAAAGCTTACCTTTTTCACTCAGCCCTATAATTTCTACCATAATTGTAACATTGATTTACAATTTTCTCCCTCCTAGGTTGACTTCACCATTATTCCAGCCTCTTAAGAAAAAATCTATGACCTCTAGTTTCACCATTTTCAACTTCTCTATATAAGGAGTGAGACCCCCTTCTACTAATTTCTCTCACATTTCCTTCTCTTTCATCAATTTCTTATAGCTATCAGGTTCCCTTTTCCTAATTTTCTACTATGTTTAACAAGTTGCAGAGCCAAGTTCTCAAAATAATTTATAATCGATGAAGCTTCACCAAGAAGAAATGAAATTAAAACTATTCATAAAATGTGTGATAAAATTATTATCACCGCATTCCATCTCAAAGAGGTCTATTATAGAATAAGAGATCTATATAGAACAATCAAAATCATTTGTTGATGTTAACAACAAGAACATGGTATGTAGAGTACACAAAGTTTTATATTGTTTAAAGCAAGCCCCAAGAGCATGGTATGAAAGGTTTCACAATTATCTTGTGAAGATTGGATTTGAGAAGACTGACGATAACAACAATTTTTACTTGAAGACAGAAGGAGGTAAAGGTAATTTACTAGCTGAATTTTTTGTTGATGATATCATATTTGAAGGTCAAGATGTATTATACAAATGAAATGAAGAAAAAATTTGAGATGTCTATGTTTGGAGAGATCAAGTTCTTTTTTGGTTTGCAAGTATATCAAATGAAATGTGGTATTTGCACCACTCGGTCTAAGTATGTGAAAGAAATATTGAAAACTTTTGGATTAGAAGATTCCAATCCAGTTAGCACACCTATGGTGATAGGACACAAGTTGTCAAAGAATGATGATTTAGCTGATGTGAATCAAACATTGTAGAGGTCTATGATTAAAAAATTACAATACGTAGTACATATAAGACCTAACATTGTATTATATGTTAGAGAAAAAGGTAAATTTTATTTCATTAATTAAATTACCTTTTCTCCTTTCTTAAGATTTTTCTTTATGCACCTTTTGCATTCTCTATTTAATAATTAATTAGTAACTATTAAATAGCTTTTACCTTTTAGGTTACCTTTTGTAGCTTTTTAGGTTACCCTTTCGGGTTGCGATCTCCTTTTATAAGGATTGATCTTTGATAATAATTTACATCTTTTCTTTATCTAAGAATGCAATTGCATATTTTCCTAGCAAACCTTTACCTCTTCTTGTCTTTTTCTACTCTGTGACAAGTTTTCTACATGTAGGTATTCAAGGACTTCATGGATTTGATTTGCATATTTTCTCAAATCCTTCATTGTATCAAAGCTAGATATGTTCTAAGTAGTTCTTGAGAAAATAGGGGGTCACTAATTTTTAGAGTAGTATGAGGCTAAATGGACTACACAGATGGATCTAGAAGGTGTCAAAACTCCTGTTTCCATATAAATTTTGTCCATTTTGGACAACATTGATTTGGGAGGCAAAAAAAATTATCCAAAAGGCCGTACATCCTCTTGCATGCACTCCAAGGTGATTTTTTTAAATTTAAAAAAGAGCTTGTAGGCCATTTTTCTAGCCTGCAACCCCCTTTTCTAATCAGCAGAGCCTTTTTTTGGTAGGAGCATCACTTCTCAATGTTGGTTTGGCCTTTCTTGGTTGCTTCCCGACACTAGTATCAAAATCTCCTTCACCATTGTCAGAATCTTCTCCATCACCACTGGAAGTCTTTCTACCACTACTGACTGAGACCTGCCATCGTCACCACTGCTTTGGTTATGTTGCCCCTACAGCCACTACTACTACTCTACCAGCAGCTTTGCCACCCTCTGGTCCCTCTGTCTCCTTTGCCCATGTGGCATCACTGACACCTACCACGTGTCAAGTGCCACATCATCTCTTTTTGGGCCCACTGCCATGTGGATGCCACGTGGCACTACCACATGGCACTCTTTTTTTTCTATGACAACCAACAGGCCATCAATTTTAAAGTAGCAAAATGATGATGTTAGCACTACATCATCCCTTCTACTTGCCCTTCAGATCCTCTTTTGACATGTTGTTGGTTTTTTGGTTGTATCTTGAGGATACAGAGGTATTCTTTTGATCTAAAAGAAGCATTGAGAAGCTGGTTGTGAGATGGAGACAATGGAACATGAATTTTTGGGTTTTGATGTAGTTTGGTTGCCTATTTGGATAGTAAAAGATAGATGTTATTTATTTTACTTTAGGGGGCATATCTTGAGTATCCCATCTTTGTTGGCAAAAATGTTATATTTTTGGAAAATTGATTTAGTACTCTTTCTATAACTCCTAGTTTGTCTTCCAAATTCTACTCCAAGATCTTTTTGTTATGGTTTTTTCTTTATTGTGATATGGTGGATATCTTGCGTGTTTCAGGTCCAAAGATCATTTTTGTGGTATGGGATTTCTTCTTTTGGGTTGTATTATCTATTATAATAGCTCTTTTCCCTTTTTTATCATTGTTGATATATTTTGTAGGCATGTTTATGAAAACACACTGAGATAAACTGTCATTCCTTGCATTTTCAAGATCTTTCTCATCATTGTGACTTATTGTACTTGTACTACATTATAAAGTTTCATGTGGGGATAGTTTTTTGTCTTTTAGTACCCTCTTTCTTTGTCAAGTGAGTGTTCCTTCCATGAAATTAGCCCCATGATGTGTCAATGACACGTGCTCTTATAGGTGTTTGTACCTCTTTCTCACTCTCGATGTTCTTGGTTCTTTCTATTTTGCAAGTGTTATTGGCCCACTTTCCCAGTTGCTTTTCACCTCACCCTTGTCTACATTAGGGGGGTTTCTTTGTTGGATACAATTGTTAATTGTGTATTGTCTTTGATGTTACACAAATGTCATATCAGTCATCAAACAGAGTCTATCGAGCTCAGATGGTTAGCAAAGCAATTTATAGTGACTACCGAGCATTCCTAAACATTACAAAGGCAAGTAATCTTTTACCAAGCTCACTCGATAAGAAAAGGAAAGTTAACTTTTACCGAGCTCACTCGATAAGAAAAAGAAAGTTAGCTTTTACCGAGCTCACTTGGTAAGAGAAGAAAAATTAGCTTTTACCAACCTCACTCGATAAACAGAGGAAGGTCAGTATTTATCTCAGCCTCCAAAGGAAGTTGCAAGGTTTGCAGTGTTTACCAAGCTCCATTTGGTTAACACTAGGGAAACATTCTGAGAAATGGTCACTGAGCTGGGTCGGGCAGTGAAGAATTTTATTGTTCTAAAGAATTAAGTTTAATGCAGCCGAATGATTTATGTTTTTCATTTGATTGAGCCAACTTGACAATCTATAAGGTATATATGAAAAGTCAAGTTGCAAATTCAAAAAAAAGGATGTGAATGGATGCAAAAAAAAAGGTGCGAGCAAATACATGAGCGAATGTTGAGGAAGAATTTGTCATCCCTATGAAGCTACAAAGTTTCATTCAATCAGTGAGGATTTAATGAAGCAGAATAGAGATCTATATTCAGCAAAAATAAGTTGCATATATCTCAGATCACTTCATTGTTGCTTTCTAATCATTGTAATAGTGATTCAAAATCTCTTAATAGAGTTGGTTTGACAGCTATTTTATAAATCCTCTAACAAGGTGACAATTCAGTTGAATTGTTTTAAAGACCTCTCACAAGGACATCTCTAACAAGGTGATCAAATCCTCTAACAGGGTCACACCTAACAGTGTGTTTTGTAACCTTTAATAGGGTTGGCTCCTAACAGGGCTCACTTGAAAAGAGTGAAAATTGGTAACTAGTTACTTGGTGGTTTTTTCCAAATTGGGTTTCCACATTAAATCTGGTGTCTCTTGTGTTCATGTTATTTCTTAATGCATGCATGTTAATCACTTTAAATTCTTAATAAAGTTAACAAAACATCTATCAAGTTTCAGCATTTATTTGTGTGGTTACCAAGTGTCAGCAGCAGCTATATTTTAAGACATCTAAGGATTTGTAGAAATAATTTTTGTGGTAACTAATTCACCCCTCCCCTCTTAGTTACTCCATATCTATTTCCAACATTTATTATGTTATTTCTCATGCTTCCTTGGTTCGATGGTGTAAGCTATGTATTTAGTTTTTGTTCCTATGTACTAAGCAGATGTAGTAGCTAGGTACCTATGCATTTCAGTGAGATGGATCATTTAGCATATAGACACTCTTCTTTTCATTCTTACTTTGGTTGCAGCCTTCCATGTTTGATTGATCAACTCTTTAGGCTTTGGTGTTTCATGTCATCTGTATCTTCAAGTTTAGTTATTTTCCTTTATGTGCCTCTTAATTCGATGCTGATTACAATCTTCTCTACCTAGTCAAGTTCTATTTCAGTGGAGGTTCTTCATATCAGCAGTTACTTTTGATAGAGCTTTGCAGCTTCTACATGCTTCAATGGTTTTCTTCATAATTTCTCTTTGTTCCTATTTTCTAGACAATCCTCTAGTTGGAGGCTTCTACAATCCTTCACTAGGTTTTTAGCTATCTCTTTTTGGAGTAGAGTTTTTCCCACTGGGTTTTATCTATTTCTCTATTTTATAGATATTTGGTTTTGATTGGGTACCTCATCAGGCCTTGTTTTCGGGACCCAAGTTTTCTTTCAACATTTTATTGTAGTTTCCTTGGTCTTTCCACATTGTTTGTAGCTAAATTGTTGCTCATCTAAAGAGGAGCTATTAGAGAAAAAGGTTAATTTAATTTCATTAATTAAATTACCTTTTCTCCCTTCTTAAGAATTTTCTTTATGCACCTTTTGCATTCTATATTTAATAGTTAATTAGTAATTATTAAACAGCTTTTACCTTTTAGGTTACCCTTTGTAACTTTTTAGGTTACCCTTTCAGGTTTCAATCTCCTTTTATAAGGATTGATCTTTTGTAATAATTTACATCTTTTCGTTATCTAAGAATAAAATTTACATTTTTTCAAAGAAAACCCTTGCCTCTTCTTGTCTTTTTCTTCCCTCTAACAAGTTTTCTACATGTAGGTATTCAAGGGCTTCGTGGATTTGACTTGTGTATTTTCTCAAATCATTCATTATATGTTGGGATTGTTGCAAGATTCTTTGCTAATCCTAAGGAGAATCATTTGATGGTTTTTAAAATAATTATGAGATATCTGAAAGGAACAGAAGACTATGATCTATACTACAAGAAAAATGATAAGTTTGAGTTGAGAGCCTACATTGATGTTGATTGAGTTGGAAACATTGATGACAAAAAGAGCACTAGTGAAGCAGCATTTTTTTTAGGAAAGAGGTTGGTCACCTAGACCAACAAGAAACAAAATTGCATATCTCAATCTACTCTTGAAGTTGAATATGTGGCTGTTGCAGTAAATTGTACAAACATTGTATGGATCAAACAGCTACTCAAAGGTATGAAATAATAAATCACTAAACCTGTGATACTTTATTGTGATGATAAAAATTCTATAAATATATGAAAGAACCCTGTGATGCCCACAAAGACTAAGCACATTTCAATCAAGTATCATTACTTGAGAGAGTTAGTTCAAGACAAAGAAGTGAAGATGGAATATGTGAATACAAAAGAGAAGATAGCTAATATCTTCACAAAAGAATTACCTAAGGATGCTTATGAGTATCTAAGAGGTAAACTAGGGGTAATACCCCTATCCAAATCTACTTATGAAGCATGAGTAGTGCCCTGCATCAACCAAGTTGAATGTTGTATCTTACAACTTGATGTAGTGGATATTACTTTAGCAGCTTCCTAAAGTAATCAAAGAGCTTGAATAGAAGATCAGTCACAACTTAGGTGACATAGGGAGAAACTAAAATTGTTTAAAACATCTGCATGTTGAGATGAGAAGTTTTTGGCATTATTGTCAAAGAGGGAGAAATAAAGAATACCAGAAAGAGGGAGAATTACTTTAGAAGGAGAAAGAAATATGAAATACCTACTCAGAGGGAAATAGTGTACTTGATAATTACTATTGAGGGAGAAATAAATAAAAGAAATACATCTACCTAGTAAGAGGGAGACAGTATTGAGGGAGATATAAGAATATAGTAGACATATCAGAAAGAGGAAGTGATCAGAGAAAGTCAGAAGGAGAAACCTTGCAAAATGACAGATGGAGGGAGTCATAAGGAAGAGTTGATTGTCTATTGATCAGAATTAAATTTTGTAGCCTATACCAAAGATGAAAGCTACTGATAGAGGGAGAGATTTAAATACAAGGAATTATTTTCTTTTTGGCACTATTGTTGGTATTGATTTTCTATCAATACCAAAGATGGAGATTGTTGAGACGAGATTGTTTTGAAGTGAAGAATCTGCAATGGAATAATCATTTTTTTGTCACTAATGTCAAACCTCCTACTTGTTGGTAAGACAACTACATAGTTGATTTGAGTGCTATCATTTGTTTGATTGATAAAGAGGATTTGATGAAATGAGATAACAAGAACACCTAGAGGAAAGGTTGAGTAATGGTATGAAATAGGAGTACAAAGATCGGTTAAGATAGTGATGATATTGTCTATTGTTTATCTACTTAAGGTTGCAAAGGTTGGATACACTAATTAATTCTAGAAGAACAAGTAAGATGAATTGTGTCTCCCAAGATTGACTGAGTGCATAGTAGGTGCTGAGCGAAGTTAGTACAAGCCGAGTAGAAAATTAGTTGGAGCTGAGAAAAGTGAAGATTCAATGTATACTGAGTGAATATAGTATAAGCTGAGTAAAGTTTAGTTAATGTCGAGCATTAGTAAACTTTATTGTTTGCCAAGTAAACCAATGGAAGACAAGTGGAAGAATAGTATGGAAGTTGAGTAATAGCATATTGATGTCAAGTACTAGTATTGATGTTAAAACATAGATTTGACAAATCTGAGCTAACTATTTTGCTTTCTTGAATTATGTGAAGCTTATGGAAGATAACTATAATGAGTTGGTGGCACAAAGTTCAAGGTAAAGCATTTTGTGATGAAATCAAGGTAGATTAAAGAAGAAGTTTCTAGAGGAACCAAATGGAAAAGTGGATAGATTCATTGTATCCTACCTAACCCTAAAATGGACGATTGTGGTTAAGCAACAAAAGATCTCAAATCTCTATTTATAGAGAGAGCTAATCAAAAGAAAAGGTTGTCATGTGTGAGAACGTAAGGAAGACAAGGAGTCTAGGGTATTGCTTCATTCAGTGGCTGAACAAAAGAGACTACAAATGGCATGCAAAGCAAGAAGGCTTAACAATATGAATTCTTGAAGTTTGAACAAGCTATCAAAGCTGAAGTGTGTGGAAGCCAAGCAAAGTAGAGGACTGAAATAGAGATTTGTAATCTACAAGTGAGTTGTAATTTTTTATCAGATCAATCCTTACTATTACTTTCTAATCATTGTATCAGTCTAGGGTGAATCCTTTGGATTAAAGTTGACCTAACAGTCATCTATAAATCCTTTAATCAGGTGACATTCCAAGTGAATGATCTAAAGTCCTCTAAGAAGTCTCACTCCTAACAGGGTGATTGAAATCATTTAACCAGGTCACTTTTAACAATGTATATTGTAACCTTTAACAGGGTTCGCCTTTCATAGGGCATCACTTCAAAAGAGTGAGAATTAGTAGCATGTTACTAGCAGATTTTCCCAAATTGGGTTAGCAAAGTTGTTTTGACCTAGGACAATAACCTACAAAGTTTAAGTCTTGTATGATCTAATGGATGCGTGCATAATAAGGTTCTATGGGCATGGTCCACTAAGCATTGAAAATTTTTATTTGTACATCTGGACCTTGGGTAACTGATTCACCTCCACCCCCTCCCCCCCCCCCCCCACCCTGCCTCTCACTTATTCTAAAGAATTCCAACAATTATGTTATATATACATAATAATTTATATTGCTTATTCATAATTTGAATAAATAAATCTTCATAATTTAGATATTTTAAATGTCACCACAATATTTTATTTACAACTCTTTAAGATAAAATGTATACACTTCACATGTTTCATCTCTATGGTGTCTTTGTGGCAAATGTTCATTTTGTTTTCTTTATAAGGAAAATACTTTAAAATATCGTTAGATTGTATAAAAGGTTTTTTGGATGTAGCATTAAGAAAATAAGAGTAGCATTATATTAGGATTTTCAAAAGGGAAAATTAGTGTAAGGCATTAGTTTCATGAACTCATTTGATTTTGAGTTAATCTACTAAGAATTTGTAAATTTCATGTTGTAGTTTGAATCTATAGCCCTAATAAGGTCCTAGCAAAAAGGTAATAAATTTCTTGATTTAAAAATAGATCTAAATCAAGAAACAACGTTTAAAAAAAATATTTGATAAGTTAATGTAGGGTTTCATGTTCTCAAAACATGTTAATAAAAAAGAGAAAATTGGTTGAAGAAAATAGCCAAATCAATGGATCATTTAACATTTTTTCAATTTAATAAGTGACAATATTTTTGTTGGTATTTTTTTAGTAACATGTCTTGTTCTCTTTATCATTTGTGACTTCTTCTTTTTTTGATGGAGGTCATCCACAAAGACGTTTTAGGTACCCAATACGGGTCCACACGTACCTAAAACCTCTTCGGCTAAGAGCCAAGGACTGAGGAGCATCCACGCTACCAAATTTTTCAGGGGCACGATCCTAGCCTTATCCTTTTTTGATGTCTTTGGACCTTGCACTCAGCAAGACTTGATCCCTAGTGGGCTCTTTGTGAGCCATTCAACTTCACTAGTAGACCAAGGGCCTGTTGACATATTTGTGATTTTAGATACATATTTTTCTTTAATTGTTTTTTTATCTTAATTTTTTCCTAGTCTTTATATATTTTATTGTCTTTTATTTTTGTTTTTTGTGATCTTTCTCTCTTTTCTCTAATTGGTTCTCTTGTTTCTTTCTTGTCTTTTGTTTTTATTGGTTCTCTTCTTTTGCTTTTATATTTAAAATTAAAAAATATAAAGTTTTCCTTTGGTTCCATTTTTTCATTTTATTTTGTCCCCTCTTACCTTTTTGTCCTTGACTTTTGGGCCTCATTTTATTTTTCTTCTTTTTAACCCCTTTGCCCCTACCCTGGTCTGCAAAGTGTCATCCAAAATGTTGATGCAAAAACTCCAACACAATCACTTCTAGAAATTGTTACTGAATACCATAAATATTTTTGAAACACATCAGCTAGTATTGTCATAGCCCATTACCCCTCTTGGTCTTGCAAAACCAAAAGTGAAGAAGGATCTAAAGTTAGGATTGATTATTGTTTGTTGGGAATTGATCCAAGGTCCTTGAATATAAGAAGTGATTATTATTTAAATGGTTTGTAGAGAAATAAGTTAGAAAATACCAATAAACCTCTTCTAACAATCAACTACTATTTTGAAGTTCAATCAAGATTAATCTGTATTCATATTTCTAGTAACAAGGATCACTAAGTACTCTTTCTAAGTCTATCTTAGAGAGGGTTTTTCTTAATATTTAGCTTACATTAATATTTTTTAAAATTAAATGTTAAAATAGTTTGATATTATTAATGTGTTCAATGTTATTTCCATAAATTTCAAGAATTATATGTGAACAAGTTCAAATTTCTATTTTAGTCATAAATATTATAAAATTTTGAAATAAACATTTTCTGAGTTTATTTTTGTATATTATTTGATAGTAAAAAAAAGTTTTAATGAATTTTTATAAAAATAAATAATTTTCTATTTTTAAAATATAAAATTAGGCGTTTAGTTTAATTGGTTGAAGCCGTGATTTTTCATTGTGGAGATTCTTGATTTAAATCTCAAGAGGGACATTTTGGTTATATTTGTGTGGATTCTAAGTTGTGTCTCTTGGTCTTCCAAATGTTATAGGCTTGTAAGTGTCATGTTATTAATAAAAAACACAAGATTGTTAGGTATCTTGGCATTCCCTTCTCTATGGAGCCTTTTCTTAAAGATATGTGGCTTTGGGTTAAGAGAAAAAATCATCAAGAACTTAAATAAATGGCACAACTGATCTTTATCTCTAGCTGGTAGAGTTCATGTTTGTCAAAAAAATTCTCTCTTTTTACAATATCTATTATGCCTCTAACTGGATGTTCAACAATTACCAGATCCTTGAAATTCAAAAGGCCATCAAGACTACCTTTGGTTGGGTAGGCAAAGGTAACAAGAAGCTCGATGTTGTTAAATGAGAGTGGTGTCATATTGACAAGCTCCTTGTAGGTTTAGGGTTGAAGAACCTTAAAACTAGTGGCTTAGCTCTTGCCTCCAAATGGATCTTCAACTCCCAGGATAGGGATGATCCTTGGAAAGTTCTAGTCAAAAGTAACATTGGAGGAGGATTCCCCAAGAATGGTAAATTCTGGAAAAACTTAACTTTTGTGACTTGATTTGTGGCAACTTTCCTATTGTGATTCAAGGCTTTGTCATTTTTAAATCCATTTGGAAATCTTGGAACCATGTCAAACCGTACATCATGAATAATAACTTTTGTGATATTAAGCATATCTATGGTGAAAGATCCATTTGTTGGAATCTACAGCTAGCTGGTAAGCTCCTGGCCCTCTCCCAAGGATGCTCTACCAAGAATTGGTCTACCATTAGGATCACTCAACTTGATGATATCTTTGAAACTAACGGGTTCATTATGTGGGATGAGCTAAAGCACAAATTTAACATCCCCCTATCTCAAAAGAAGGTATATAATATGCTCATCAAAGCCTACAAAGACATTCCTTCTCTCTGCCATGTTGACTCTAACAGATTCTTTAACACTAATGGTCAGATGGAACAATTATAACCAAGCCTAAAGCCAAAAACATATACATTGTTATTGATTATAATGATTCCATCATCAGTCATGTTAACAAAGTGTGGTATACTGATCTTGATGTCCCCTCTTGGAAGAAATAGTTTGACAAGCTTTGGAAAAGCATGATGGATCCTAAGATTGAATGTTTTAAATGGTTGTTAATTCTGGATGCATTATTGTAATATTTGTAGAACCCTGAAAATGGGGAGACGTATTTTATTTGATTGCAACTTTGCTAAAGAGGTCTGGCTCATGTTTGGTGTCTCTATGTCTACCAAGTTTAATAATTTTGAAATTATTACTAGTCATACTGATGGGATTAAAAAGGAGACTAATATTTTTTGGAACATTCTTTCTTCTAAGATTTTATGGCAGATTTGGAAATTCAGGACAGAGGAAAGATTTCAAAACACTCCCAAGGTTCTTACTAAGTCTTTTCGAAGTCTCATTCATTTTTAAAAAAAATTGCAGGTTCATAATACTATGAAAGTTAATAAAGATAAATTCAAAAGGATGCTCAAAACTAGATACACTACCTTCTTCGCGACCAAGCTCAAGGATGGTCACATTTGGAGGAGGCATATGGAGAACATCCATCTTTTCAAGAAAACCATGAAGAAGTTTAATAAAAAAAATTAGGAGGACCAACAAAGACACTATTGGCAACATGATCCTCCTGCTCAATCAAATTCAAAATTAGAAGAATGTTGTTTGGATGGAAGGTAGTATGGGATGATCGGCGTGGGTGGATACTCATTAGGACCTGCTTCATTAGTCATTCCTTTACTTTTATATGTTGGATTATTATACTCTTAAATACTCTCAGTTGGAGGCTTTGTCTCTTGTAACTTTTGAAACTCTTTGGTGATACTTTATTTTTTTATCTTCTTATATTTAATACAAAAGTTTCTCTAAATTAAAACAATCCTTATATAAAATCCCATTTTTATTCCTTCCACAAAATTCAATATATAATTTAGAAAATAATTAATTAAGATAGGCAAAGGTTATAGTAGATATGAAGAGTTACTTCTCATGGTCATTGAAGGTTTTATATTAATCCATTCTAATTATTAAAGTTTGTTCTGAAACATCAATTGGCTCAACAATTAAAAGATATCTTTTGACAAACAAATCTATGTACATTTCCTTCTTTAAAATATTGTAAACAGGGATTGAGAATGTGAAGAATTAAGGGGGGCAAATAGAATTTTATTTACTGAAAATCTCCATTAACGAAAGGAAAGGAAAAGTTGTAATATAGACTTATAGGTAACTTAATATATTACACAATATTATGATGAGGATTCCTATAATACAATTGCAAATTCTTAAGAAATATATAATCATAAGCATTTACTGGGAAACTTGTCATGTAGATGCAACGATGTTCTCTTGAACAGGTTAGAAGGTAGTTGTCTTTCCAGTCTTAGATACGGTTTGCAAAACATCTTCAGCCTTCACGTTCCCTTTAACTGTGACCTTCTTCTCCTGCAAATCTACATCATATGTCTCCACCCCTGCATTTCAAATATATTGAATCTTTTCAGTATCATAATCTAATACTATATGTATTTAAATAAGATAGTTATATATATGTTCCACAAGTTAGTTAGTTATATATCAAATTCTCATCAATTATGACTATTAACAAAAAAAGAATTAAAATTACTAGGTGGTTAATAGGATAGGTTGTCCTTGTTTTTTCCAGTCTCACAGATGATAAAAACTCGTCTCTTTTACCTTATTGAATGATTGTTAGAGTTAAGATTCTTTTGGTTATTTATGATAAAAATAATATAAAAATTATATCGTTGAAAAATTACCTTTAAAGAATTCTAATGAAATGGTTTTGGTTCAATTTTTTAGAGATCATTTTATTATTGATTTTGTAAAATTATAAATCATAAATACATTCTAATAAAACTAATTTGATTCAGTCAACAATCTACAATATAATGGTAAATTGTGATCCTTTTCATCTAAGAAACTTTGGATTCAAGTCTACTTGAATCTAACAAATAATAATAATTAATATATCATATATATAAATATATACAAAAAATAGAAAAATTCTCAGCAAGTAATATCTGTAACAATGAAAAGCATATATTATTCTTCCCTTCTTCTTTCCTAAAAATCATTAATTGTCCCTTTTTCCAGTCTAATTAATAATAAAATTCATTGTTTTAATAGAATAACTTTAAGTGTTACCTGTTTTATCTAATCAAAACAACCCCACAAAAGAATTGTGCCATTGAAAAATTACCTTCCATTTTATCAAGAACTCTCTTCACAGCTCCAACGCATCCTTGGCATGACATACCCACCTTTAGAACCTAAAATCCATCAGTTAAGACATAAATCTAACAGACCAATATAAAAGAACACCAATTTCCAATAGCCAGAATTTTGTTTATAAATTTCATATTAACAAGAAAATAAAAGAAACATAAGAACTATGCCTGCGACATGTCAGCAATGAAGAATCTAAGAACTTTATCCCAAAACAAATCTCTACACAACAGACTGATTAACCTGCAAACCAATGTCACATATATATAGAAACCAATGTGATTTTTTCTTTTCCACAAATTCGGCTATAAGAAACCATTGATTTTGATAAGAAAAGACGTTTGGTAATTGATTTACATGGATGGCATTTTCAGCTCTACGTAATTCATGACGAGATATGGAGTCGTAAATAGAAATGTCCATTATTCTTTTGTCGAATTATGTCGCTGCATCATACATGAATGGACTGAATTCATTTCATATATAAACCTGAAATTGATATCTTAATTTTCAAACAAGAAGAAAAAGAAAGAATCAGCAGAAAGAGGATCAAAGATGCAAGTCTTTGCTTGGGAAGCCAACAAAAACCCAACGGGATTGATTTGTTTTTATGTGGATTAATTAATAACATGAGCAAACCCTTACGCAATGAAAGATCCGCAATGAAAAGGTCAATGGTGCGATTCAATTTAGTCACAAACTATATGTGGACATTTCTTTCACCCCGTGCTTCGTGGGCCATCCCACCAAATGCACTCGATGTGACTAAATTATGTACCTGTTTTTAATGTTTTATCCATTTTTTCAATTAGAATTATAATATATAAAATATTTAACTTCTTTTTAACATTCAGATATAGGTTTTTTTGGGGAGGGTCTGGAAGAGAAGAAGCTCCTCTCTCTTGTAAATTGGGAGACAGTTTGCTCTCCCAAGGATTAGTGAGGTCTCTATGTCACAGACATCCATCTTCTTAACATTGCTTTGGTAATGAAAATCAAATGGAATATTATGAACTCTGGAGTGGAATGGGTTAAAATTATGAGGGAGAAATATTTACAAAGTTGCAAGGGTTCAATCCTTCTTAAAATCTCCCAACAAATAGGTTCTAATATATGGAACAACCTTAAAAAATTCACCCTTCTTTTAACCTAAGGTTGTTTCTAGCAAATTGTGAATGGTAATGATGTGGATTTCTAGTTGGATACCTAGGTCAACCAACCTCCTCTAGATTTCTACTCAATATTCCTAACATAAAAGAATGTGTTGGCTGAGCATTTGAGAAATAAGGTTAGTGATTATTGGGATTCTTTTGTTGTTCCTCTCCAATGGAAGATTAACAATAATTAAGGTGGGAATGGTCTTAAAGGGATTTTTGTTTAGCTCAGTCAAACTCTCTCATCCCTCAAGTTCCATAGATTGGATCAAAAGGAGAACTTGATATGGAAGAATTCCAACTTAGGATTTTACACTATGAAAAGAGGTTTCGGTCTTCTTACGCCCTAATGGCCTCAAGAGTTTAATTGGGGAAGATTATGGTAGATGAAGGCTCTTCCCAAAATAAATTAAAATCGGTGGGCAATTTGTCATAGGAAAATCATCATGTTGGATAACTTGCAAAAAGAGGTTTCCATTTAGTTAACAAGTACATGTTGTGTGAACAAGAAGGAGAAAATATTTCCCATGTTTTGTTCTCGTGCCCTTTTACTTGGGAGATCAAGCAATGCACCTCGACCCTGTGTAATTACCATTGGTGTTGGGATAATAACCACAAAGAGGTGACCAATTCAGGGATTCTGCCCACCAATCATCATTTTTACTAAAGAAGTTGAGTGGCATACTCTTCTATATGGACATGTTAGAAATGCTTTAGAATAACTGAGAGGGGAGTGAATTAGTTATTCAAGGTCCAAATGTCCAATTAAAACTTTTTCATCAAGTAAAGTGAGCCTATTAAATTGTTCATTCATCCAAGCTTAAACTTTCCTACTTAGCAAGTTACCGTAAATCAACATGCAAACATAACACATGAAAGATCAACACATAACACAGTGATTTATGTGAAAACCCAATTTGAGAAAAACCACTAGTAACATGCTACTCAATTCTCACTCTTCTGAAGTGATGCCCTATTAAAGGCTACAAAACACTGTTAAATGTGACCTAGTAAAAGGATTTATCAACCCTATTAGAAGTAGGCCTGGTTAGAAGACTTTAGAATATTCTCTTGGAATGCCACCCTGTTAAAGGATTTACAAATGGTTGTTAAACCAACCTAAGTCCATAGGATTTTACCCTAGCTTGCACAATTGTTAGAAAGTAACAACAAGGACTTTTGACCTAATTGCAATTTATAACTTATCTTGCAAATTTCAAATCTCTAATCAACTCTTCACAATTTTCCTGGCTTTCAGTCTTTGTAGCTCTGATAGCTTGTGCTACTTTCAAGAATTGTCTCCTTGAGACTTCATGCTTGATGTACTAGTGCAATATCCTATATGACCACTTATTGAAGCAAAGTCTTTATGCTCTGTTCTTCCTTCTCCTTGATGCCTTCTCCTTGACACCCTTCAACCACTTCGCAATTTGGCACACCAACAACTCTAGCTTATTGGCCCATGACTCCTTAAATAGAAGTCTGGAATTATTTTTCCTACTTGATTCTCCCCTCCTTTAATTCTAGTTCAAATAGATTAGGTAGGATTCATTGAATCTAACCCATATCTTGCTTTTTCCAGAAACATCATGAAGAATTCTCTTGAATTTTCTCAAAAATGGTTTACATAAAATTTTGTGCCACTAGCTCATCATCCTTATCCTTCATCTAGTTCACAAAATTCAAGGTAACAAACTTGTTGGCTCAGATCTGAAAAATCTTTGACTTTTCCAATAATACTGCAGCTTGGCACTATTGAAATTCAAGTGCTCAGCACATACTATGTTACTTGGCATCCACTAAGTTTTACTGATGCTTGGCACCTATTTTGGATTCACTTGACATCCACTAAGTTTTACTAATGCTCGGCACCTATTACTTTTTTCAGCACCTGAACACGCTTGGCTCCTTCTGTATCACTCAACACACACTAGATTTTTCATTTCCTCTGCACTAACTAAAAATCTACTTGGCTCGAACTAGCTTTCTCGCCACTCACTAATGAACTTTAGTTAAGCTTTGCAAATATCCTTGTTGTAACTTATTCTTCCAGTGTTTCTAAGTGTGGCCAGCCTCTATATCTTCATGTATGTTATCAATACATCATTTAACCATTGTCTCAACTAATCTTTGCACTACATTACAAAACCATAACTCAACCTTTCCCTTAGATGCTCTTGTTACAGCTTATTGATTAAATCCTCTTCATCAATCAACTAAGTGATAGTGCTTGGATCTTATAAGCAATTGTCATTCCAACAAATAGCAAGTTTGACATCAATGACAAAATAATGATTGAAAACATTCTTTAATAACAATCTTCCTTCTTTTTGCAACAATCTCCCTCTTTGATAGTATTCATTTCCAATTAGATTTCTAGCAATCTCCCTCTTTGGCATTGGTGGCAAACCAAACTAATCAACCAAGTTATCAAAATGCTAACTAGGTTAAAATAGTAAATCAAATGCCAAAAAGAAAAAAGTGTTACCATCAATTTTTACAACTGCCTTTTTGATCTATTATCCTAATTTCTTTGCTTCTGCTTCTCCCTCTTAGCTGTTGTATCTTGTTTCTTCCCTTTCTACTATATCTTCTTGAACATCCTTTTTCTCCCTCTTTTCTTTGGCTTACCACTATTCACTTAGATCTTTTACTGCTCTTGACTCCTTACATTATTTTTCCCTTTGTCCATTTGATCCTGTAGATAGATTTGATCAATTTCTTGCTATGTCTTCCTCTCTTCAATTGAATCTTGTTGATCAGTTTTTTGCCACTTCTCCCTCTTTGATGACAATGCCAAAGACGCATTGTTTTAGCATTTTAACATGCTAGTGTAGCATTTGTAGGTACTTCCAATTTCTCCCTCTATCACCTTGCTTGTGACTGATTTGGAACTTCAGCACTTTGATTACTTCAGGCAAAATCCTAAAGTAAATATCCTCTACATCAATTTATAATATGCCAACAATCAACTCATTTGATGCAAGGCAGTCTTGATTTTTCTCAAATACTCTTAGATAGAGGTATCACCCCTAATTTACCTCTAAGATACTCAAAAGCATCTTTAGGTAGTTCCTTTGTAAGATGTCAGCAATCTATTCCTTTGAACTGACATACTCCATCCTTATTTTCTTGTCTTCCACCAATTCTCTTACATAATGATACTTAATTGCAATATGCTTTATTTTTGCATGCATCACAAGATTCTTTGATATGTTGATGGCACTTGTGTTATCACAATATAGTATCACAGGTTTAGTTACTTCTTCCTTCATACCTTGCAACAGATGTTTGATCCATATAATATTAGTGCAGTTGATAGTAACAACAATATATTTAGCTGGACTGTGAGGTAAAACTTTTCTTTTTGTTGGTCCAAGTAATCAAGATTTTCCCTAAGAAAAGTGCTCCTTTACTGGTGTTCTTTCTATCATCAATATTACCTCTCCAATCTGCATCATTGTAGACTTTCAACTCAAACTTTTCACTCATCTTGTAGTAAAAACCAAAGTCATCAGTTCCTTTTAGGTTCCTCAATATTCTTTTTAGTACCATTAGATGATTTTCTCTTGGGTTAGAAAAAAATCTTGCCACTATTCCAACTGCTAATGCAATGTCTTCTCTACTATGCACAACATACGGTAATTTTCCAATAATTGATTTATACATTGTCTGATTCACTTCAGTTGACTCATCATTTTTTGATAACTTGTCCTGTTACCATTGGCGTAGTGATTGGTTTTGAGTCTTCCAATTCAAACATCTTGAGTATCTCCTTGATGTATTTTGATTGAGTCACAAATATGCCATGCTTTAGTTGATGTACTTGCAATCCAACAGAGAATTTGATTTCTGCAAACATTGACATCTCAGACTCATGTTTCATTTTATCAACAAAATCTTTGCTTAGGACATCTTTTCCTCCAAATATTATATCATCAACAAAGATTTTAGATATCAAAATGTCTTTATCTTTTTCTACCTTTATGTACAAGTTGTTGTTGTCGTCTGTTCTCTCAAATCCTATCTTCACAAGGTATTTATGTAGTCTCGCATACCATGCTTTAGGTGCTTGCTTTAAACCATAGAGTGTTTTATGCATTTTGTAAACCATATCCTTGTTGTTGTCATCAACATATCCCTCTGGTTGTTCTATGTAGACTTCCTCTTCTAGTATACCATTTAGGAAAGCAGACTTTACATCCATTTGGTAGACTTTGAAACCTTTATAAGCAACATATGTAAGTAGTGTTCTTACTCCTTCCATTCTCGCAGCAGGGGCAAATGTTTCTCCATAGTCCAATCCTTCTTCTTGTGCATAGCCTTTGTAGACTAGTCTAGCCTTGTTTCTTGTTATCTCACCATTCTCATCAAGTTTGTTCCTAAAGACCCATTTGGTACCAATTAAATTCTTATTAGCTAGTCTAGGAACTAGGGTCTACGTTTTATTTTTCTTAATCTGATCTATCTCCTCTTCCATAGCTTTATGCCAATTATCATCATGTAGTGCATCCTTCATTTTTTTGGGTTCAATCTTGCTCAAAAAACATGATTCATTCCTTAGTCTATTCCTTATCATTGGTCCAGCTTCCTTGCCTCCAATGATTTGTCCTACAGGGTGATGTCTTCTCACATATCTAGATAGTATTAGTTCTATCCTTCTTTCCATGTTTGGTCCTTCAGCTTCAGAGTCACTTTGCACATCACTGTCTAGTATTTCATTATCTCTTCCATGTGTACTATTTTTAGAATCAGAATGTGCATTTTCTTCATTTTAAAACTCAACTTCTAAATGTAGCTCAACATTTATTGGCTGTGACTCGAATGATACTGAAATTTGTTGTTGGCTCCCAACTTGATTTGTAGCATCATCTTCAATAGAAATTCCTTCATAGAAGTATACAAAAGATCTATAATCTTTTGGTTTCTTGGATTCATCAACTTGGACTTCTGCATGCTCATCAAAATTTACGTTTGCACTCTACAATCTTGTTAGTGTTAGTATTCAAACGCTTATATGCCTTACTTCTAGTGGAGTATCCAAGGAATATCCCTTCATCACTCTTTGCATCAAAATTGTCATTCTTAGTATCCTTAAGAATATAGCATTTACAACCAAACATTTTGAAATATTTTACTTTAGGTGAGTGACCATACCATAATTCAAAAGGTGTTGCATTTGTTCCTTTCTTGACTTGTACTCGATTCAGGGTATAAATAGCAGTACTTACAACTTCTCTCCAGTACTTTAGAGCAACATTTTTCTCCATCATCAAGGTTTTGGCACTATCTATAACTAATATATTCCTCCTTTCCGCAATGCCATTCTGTGGGGGGGGGTTCTTTGTGTTGATGTTTGTCTGTTGATTCCTTTGTCATTGCAAAATGTCTCAAATTATTTTGATGTAAACTCTCCTCCTCTATTTGATGTAACGCCCCGCCAAGGGATCCAAAAGAATTAACCTAAAGTTTTACTAAGTTTGCTAAAATTTTTTTTTTTTTTGAAGTAAGAAAGTATAACATAGACATCAAACACATAGTAGCGGAAGCAATAACATGTAATCATCAACAAACATACATAACAGGTTACATTCCTTAAGGATCCCAAGATGTTGAGTCACATTTAAATTTAATTAATCCTAAGTCTAACAACTACCATATCCACATAAAATAATAATCGAAAAGTCCAAAGTCCATATAATATACATTTGTTCTGAATGCCTCTTGGCAAATTAATTTGGAATGCTCAACATCCATTGTAAATGTCGTAGGGTATGTAAGGCTTAAAAGAATATACATATGTAACAATAGAGATACATCATCCTCAAATCCATGATACAAAGTATAGTAAAATAAATAAAATCATTCACCATACATTATACATCCATACATCCATAATGATAAAACAACCATCATAAAATCAAACCATCCATCATAATAGTCTAGGAATAGAATGAAGGTAAATACCAACCAAGAAAGCTCCAGCCACGGTGACCATAGACGGATCTCAATGGTAAGAGTACAAAGCACTACCACCTGACCACGTGGAACCTAAATGGTCCACTCCCACCACGTTGAGGAGATAGTCTCAAGTCCCCAAATAGGATATCAAATCACATAACACAAGTACTCTCTAAGTCAGGGAAATCCTAAAAGTACACTAACTCAAAGATTCCAACATAGATAGACATCTAGACCCAAAGGCACCACAAAGACATGTAGGAAACCTACTATGCAAGTGGGAAAGTGTCATCACATGAATCACATTAGAAGTTACCTTGGCAATCCCTCAAGAATCTCGGGTCCCCAGTAATCCTGCGGCCACTAGTATCCTCTCGTACAGATGAGGCATACTATGGAATGCAAGGTATCAACCAAGTGTTCTCTCTACCCCATCCTAGTCTATAATAGCACTAAAGGCATGGGAGAGAACATACAATTATCTTATTAGGTTCATTTAAGTCATTATTTAGGTGAGATGTTTTCACTTATTAAAACAAACAACTTACAATGAGTCATCCCCAGAGCCACTTTGGGTCTCTCGTCCCTCATTGCAAGCCACTTCCTGACACTACACATAGATAACCTACCCTAGGCTCATGAAATCACAAATCAAAAAATCACCTCAGCCCTATACAAGTGAATGGAAAGCATCATAAGTATAATCCACAATAATCACATCAGTTCTCCATGAGCAACTGGAAAGCATCAAATAATAATCATAATGATCACAACAATTCTCTATCAGCAACTGAAGGCATCAATGATAAAACACAATATCCAACGATTCTCCAATGAGCACCCAAAAAGTATATCAATAATAAATCACAATACTAATTAAAAACTCCAAAATGGTCAAGTCAAACATGCTACAACATGACATTATCAAGAACAAATCACTTAAAACACCTCAGCTTCACACAAGGAAACTAGAAAGCAACAACAACTAGTAAATACATTCATCATAGAGCATATCAACACATCACCATGTTTGGGTTTTAAAAAGATCGAGACCAAAACATCATAATATCACAATCACACAACCCTCGAGCCTCTGGTAAACGTCCTAAACTGATCAACAGTCTAGGACCACCCAAACCCCAAACACAGATAACATAAACAAAATAGTATAGTTCAAAGTTTGGGTTTGATTCCAATTTATAGAATAGGGTTTAAGTTGAAGTTTCAATTTTTGTTTCAATGTACATTTCTAAAGCAAAGGTTTCTCACTATTACCCTTATAATTTAACTACATTATTTAATCGTAAATATAAAGTTACTCTTAGATTAAAAGTCAAATTTCCTAAATTAATCTAGAATATTCTTTATTTTATTAAGTTATGAAAACTAACCATTTATAATTTTAAATAAAATAACAATGATTTTAATAAAATCAATAATTTAGTCCTTAATAATAACTTCTATTATTAATAACTATTATTACATCATATTTAATTAAATTAATTAATTTTTATTTAAATATATATTACATTTATTATTCTTATAAAATATTAATCAAATTTAATATTAAAATTAATAATTATAATGTAAATTTAATTTAATTAAAAATTAATAAAAATTAATTGCAAATTATATTAATGCGACTTAAGCCAAAGTCTAATTTCGAAATGTAAAAAGAGGAGATCATAAATTAAGTTTTAATGAAAAAAAAGCGATTTAATTATCGCTGCGACAGTTACTGACTGTAATGCATGACTACTGTCGCAGTCGACCTGCGTCAGCAGGTACGACTGCGTAGTAGTCGGCCTACCTCTTTAAAATAAAGGGCACGGTGGGGGTATTTCCCCCACCAATTAATCTTTTTTAATTTTAATTTTTTTAAATTTAAATTTATAAATAGCATTTTCATTTAAATATATATATATATATTTTTAACATTTAATTATTGTATATTATTATTATTTTTAAAATAATATTTTATAAATTTAATATAGTTAATTTCAATTCAAAATTCATCTCACAGAAAACTTATATATATATATTAAATTTGATTTCTACATTACTCTGATAGAGAAAATATTTTTAACCATCCAAATTTTCAATCTCAAATTTTTACTTTATTTAAAACTCAATCCTTCTTGATTAAATTCTGATTTCTTTAATCTAGAACGAGGGTTTCTTCATTTTTCTTTCTAATCCCTATGTATAGAGTAATTAATTGACAAGCATCTGTTGATTTCCAATATTGAAATGTTTAAACTTTCATCACATAGAATCTACAGGCATGAAGAAGACAAGAAGTAGGAAAATTGTGTAATTAATTAGTGATCACAAGACCCTACCTAATCTTGATGCTAATACGAAAACCCCAAAAAATTGTGAGAGAATTCGCTCCTCTTTAATAACTTTCCTCTGAAAAAGTTTCCTAGAATTTTTCTTTTGAAATTTTCTACCAAAAGATGTCCCCAAAATTCTTTCCCAAATTCGTCGTCCCTCAAAAATGAACCCCAAAGTTGTGATAAGGATTTTTCTCCTCAAATCGGGGCACTAATTGTGCTTCACCCAAGAGGACTCCTTGCTCAGAAGTCTCAAACTTCCAATTAACTTTTTATTAATATTTCTTTATCCTACATTAATCTTTTCATGTACATTAAATTGAATTATTTAATTACTTTATTTAATTTTCACTTGACTTCTATTTTTAATCTTTATTACTTTTAATCCCATGTGCACTTAATGAAATTAAAATAACATTATTATTTTCACTTATTTTATCTTTTTAATTACTTTCTTTTATTTTCAACTCATGCATAGATCATGCAATCTAGAATCTTTTAATAGTTTAATATCTTTTCCACTTTTAAATTTTATTTTCAAATGTTACATTTGATAAATACTTATTAACTTAAATAACAATAATATTTAATATTTATTTAAAAATGAACTCTAAATGTATTATTATTAAATTAACTAAATATTATCACGTTCTATATTTATTTTTATAACTTTAATCTCCAAATTCAATTCTTTTTATTTAATTAATTTCTCAATTAATTAAATATTAAAATATCATAATAATCTTCTATTAAATTAAATTATTAATTAATCTTTTTAATTAAACTTAATTAATAGAAAATACACCAAAGACTCATAAAGACAACATACGAAAACCCATCATAGCAAAACACATAGTAAATTAAACAAAGGGTTATGATCACGAATTAACGTCATTCGACACATTCGGAGGGTACTCAACCTATATACTTGTCCTAATTATCAATTAGGACAAATGGCTAAAGGGTTTAGGATTTGGACTTAAGATTTACCTCCCCTCTCTTACCATTGAGTTAATGTGATAGGGTACGCTCATCTTGACAATTCAGGGAAGTCGATACCTAGTACCTGCAACCTGCATAAAATTCATGCATATACAAACACAATAAACTAAGCTAAACAAGAAATGGCAGGAAGTGGTGCATCGTGTAGACCCCGACTAGCAAGTGACTACGACTCCCTTCCTTAACCACATCAAAAATACCATACATAAATAAAACAAACATGCACACCATACACATGTAGTATGGGGTAAGTATCCATAAGAAAACACATGTGATAATAAACCATTTAACTAATCATCATAGATAACTGAAAATACTGAATAATCATCATACACACATGAAATATAGAGTACCAAGTAATCTCATCATATAATCAACCAAATCTGAAACAATATTTGATAATCTTAAAACAATAGTACTAATCATCAAGTATAAAACAAGCCTAAAAGAGTTTGGCAATGATAGCAAAATGTGGACTAGGGCAGGCACTACATTTGATCTCAAGCATTTTAGACTCTTCCCAGTTTCCTTCTCAACCCTGGCCAAATACCACTTAAACAATGAAATGCATCAGATTTTTTCTTTAAAAACATGGCAATCATCATCCTAGAATAGTCATCCAGAAATAGCATTATGTATCTGTCTCCTTGGTAGCTTTGCACTTTTATTGGGTCACATAAGTCAATATGGACTAGCTCTAGTACTTCTTTGGAAGTATAGGTTTTTCTTTTGAAACTTGACTTGGTCATCTTCCCTAGTTGACATTGTTTGCACATTGTGTTTTCAGGCTTCTTCAACTTAGGAAAACCTCTTACTTTCTTATTTTTGCTGATGCTAATCAAATTGTCAAAGTTAACATGACATAACCTTTTATGTCATAACCAAACATCATCAAGTCTAACAATAATATAGGTTGCATCTTCCATATCTAAGTAAAATAGATTACTCCTAGTTTGTTCACATTTTCCTATCAGATTTCCATCAGTATCATAGATTTCGGCAGTTTTTGTTTCCAAATTCTACCTTGCAACCTATATTGCCTAACTGTGATAGACTCAGCAAATTGTAGTTTAATCCTTCAACATAGTATGCATTATCACATGAATTTTTTTTTAAAGTTTAATAGAACCTTTTCCTTTGATTTGGCATAGAGCATCATTTCCAAATCTAACACTATTTCCATCATACTAGGTAAAGGTAATAAATTTACTTTTGTTTCCTGTTATGTAATGTGAGCATCCACTATCTATGATCCACTTGTCATTTTTGTTCATACAGGTTGCCAGTACTATTCCTTCATCTTCATCTGATTCATCCTTCATGGATAGATAGATTATCTCATCATCATTGTCATCGAAATCTTCTTCAACAATGTAGCATATTTTTCCTTTGTCCTTGTAATCTCTACTATCATCTTCTATTTTGTTCTTGTACATGTTTCCTTCATTGTAGGTCTTCTTTTGTGTACACTTGGCAGCAATATGTCCTACTTTATTGCAATTAAAACAAATAATAGGCATCTTACCATTGAATTTACCTTTGCCTCTATGAAATCTTCTGGCCAATAATGCTTCCAATTGTTCCACATCATCTTCATATGTGTTGTTGTCACTGGATACATGTTTTCCTTTCATACTCTTCTACTTTGATTTCACCTTCTTAGTATCTTTCAATGATAGCTTAGCCTTGAAATTATATTCAAGATTCTCAGGTTTGTAGTTATCATAATTGGACAACTCAAATGCAGTAAGTCTTCCCACTATTCCTTCAAAGGTTAGTTGATTTCCAAAGACACATCTCAACTCTTGGATGGCTGAAAATCTAATAGCATAGATGAGGAGCAGGGTTCTTAAGTATTTGTTATTAATAGTATCATCTTCCAAATGACCACCCAAACTTCTTATTGCACTTACCACTTCTTTCATTTTAGAGGCATATTGAGCAGAATTCTCACCTTCCTCCATTTTCATGTCATCAAACTTTCCTCTGAGGCTTTCTCTTTTTGCTCTTTGAACATTCTAATATCCTCCATAGATATTTGATAGGGCTTTCCACATCTTGAATGCAGAATCGCATCCTTTGATGTCATCAAATTAAACATAGTTGAGTGTAGAGGCAATCTCTAGCATTGCCTGATTGTGCTCCTTCCTCTTGTTCAAATCATTTGCAGAAAGGGGTCCTAGTGGATCTAATTGTTCCACTCCAATTGAGGTTTTTGCATAATCATCTATTAATCCAAGGTGCAATTTCATTAGGCTTTGTCATGAAGTGAAGTTATCTCTATTGAGTTTGGGAACTTCTCTTTTGGACATCTTGATCTTTCTTGCTTCTAGTACCTTTAAACTAAGTCAGCAGATGGTTCTGATACCAATTGTTAGAAATGCTTTAGAATAACTAAGAGGGGGTAAATTAGTTATTCAAGGTCCAAATGTCCAATTAAAACATTTTCATCAAATAAAGTGAGCCTATTAAATTGTTCATACATCCAAGCTTAAACTTTCCTAATTAGCAAATTACTATAAATCAACATGCAAGCATAACACATGAAAGATAAACACATAACACAATGATTTATGTGGAAACCCAATTTGGAAAAAAACACCAGTAACATGCTACTCAATTCTCACTCTTCTGAAGTGATGCCCTATAAAAGGCCTACCCTGTTAAATTCTACAACACACTATTAAATGTGACCTGGTTAAAGGATTTATCCACCTTGTTAGAAGTGGGCCTGGTTGGAGGACTTTAGAACATTCTCTTGGAATGCCACCCTATTAAAAGATTTACAAATGGTTGTCAAACCAACCTAAGTTCATAGGATTTTACCATAGCTTGCACAATTGTTAGAAAGTAATAACAAGGGCTTTTGACCTGATTACAATTCATAACTTATCTTGTAGATTTTAGATCTTTGTTCAGCTCTTCACAATTTGCTTGGCTTTCAGTCTCTATAGCTCTAATATCTTGTCCTCCTTTCAAGAATTGTCTCTTTGAGTCTTCATGCTCGATGTACTAGTGCAATCTCCTATATGACCACTTATCAAAGTAGAGTGTCTATGCTCTGTTCTTCCTTCTCCTTGAAACCCTTCAACCACTTTCCAATTTGGCACACCAGAAACTCTATCTTATCAGCCTATGACTCCTTAGATAGAAATCTAGAATTTCTTTTCCTACTCAATTCTTCCCTCCTTTAATTCCATTTCAAATGGATTAGGTAGGATTCATTGAATCTAACCCATATCTTGCTTCTTCTAGAAACATTATGAAGAATCCTCTTGAATTCACTCAAAAAAGGTTTACATATAATTCTATGCCACCAGCTCATCATCCTTATCCTCCATCTGGTTCAAAAAATTCAAGATAATGAACTTGTTGGCTCAAATCTGGCAAATCTTTGACTTTTCCAATAATGCAGCAGGTCAGCACTATTGAAATTTTGGTGCTCGGCACATACTGTGTTACTTGGCATCCACTAGGTTTTACTAATGCCCGACACCTATTATGGATTCACTTAACATCCACTAAGTTTTACTGATGCTAGACACCTGTTACTTTGCTAGGCACCTGAACACACTCAACTCCTTCTATATCACTTGGCACACACTAGATTTTTTATTTTCTCAGCACTAACTAAAAATTTGCTCGACTTGAACTAGCTTGCTTGGCACTCACTAATGAACTTTAGTTAATCTTTGCAAACATCTTTTTTGTAACCTATTCTTCTAGTCTTTCTAAGTGTGGCCAGCCTCTATATCTTTAATTATGTTATCAATACATCATTTTACCATTGTCTTAACTAATCCTTGCACTTCATTACAAAACCATAACTCAACCTTTCCCTTAGGTACTCCCGTTACATCTTGTTGATTGAATCCTCTTCATCAATCAACTAAGTGATAGTACTTGGATCTTATAAGCAATTGTAATTCCAACAAATAGTAGGTTTGACATCAATGACAAAACAATGATTGAAACATTCTTTAACAACAATCTTCCTTCTTTTTGCAACAATCTCCCTCTTTGATAGTATTCATTTTCAATCAAATTTCCAACAGGAAGATGGTCTATTTGGAAAGAAAGAAATAATTGTATCATTAAAGATAAAAGAAAAGATGTTAATTCTATGATCATGCCTTTATTCACAACATCAAGGAAAATATGAGGACTATTCATCCCTCAAGGCATGGTACCCTTTGGGTTCGTGGGATTGAGATATTGCAAGAAGATGCAATCTTGTAGAATGTTTTAAAAAATTCAAAACTTGTACAATTGGGTTAAGAAAAGACATAAAATTGGCCCCCCAATCCTAGTTGGATCAAATTAAACTTCAATAGCTCATTACTTGGTAACCTAGGTTAGGAAGGAAGGGGTGGCCTCATTAGGAATTCTAGACGGATGTTTATGGTTGTGGATATAGTCATTTTAGGTACTCAAATAGCATATGTGGTAGAAATGATAGCCCCTTTCCACGGTGTCAATTTGGTGATTGGAAAAGGTTTTAAGAAAGTTAGTGTGTAAGGGGATGCATTAAATGTGATCAATAGATTGAATAATAAAGTTGATGTGGGATGGATTGTAAAAGACATCATAAATATGCTAAGTTTCAGTTGCAACGACAGATGAGGTGACATGCCATCACATGTATCGAGAGGTAAATAATGTCACTGATGAGATGGCTTCCCTAGGAAAGTATACCAATCACATAAAAAGATAGGAAGACATGCAGTCTACTCCCTTAGATGCTCTTGTGGTGATCATGTAGGGTATTGTCAAATCAAATAAAGATTTCAATGCATTTAATGGGAGTTAATCCTGTCATTTCTTACCTATTTTATTGGCTTTGGGGTTGGCTTATCTTCCATACTTCCTTCTGTGAGCTCTATTTTTTAAAATTATAGTGAAGTGTTCTTATTTGCAATGTTGAACATTTCATTTTTTTAGTTTGGGTGGTTTTTGGTATTTTGGTTAGGTGTTTCCTATGAAAGATAGTTTCTACGAGCTATGATGAGCAGGGAACTTCATGAAATTGAACCTAATAATTGCAAGGAATTCAAAAATGATTCCAAGATTTGGAATACTATGGAAAGAGGGAAATAACATCCTATGTGGAGCGCATAAATGGTTACAACCAAGAGATTTCTCATAGGTTTTTGGTGTCACAAGAGGAGGGTAAGGTTTATATTGGTGGAGTTCCATTCATGGTGATGTTGTAAAATATTGGAGCTATGACTAGGATTAGCATGGAGGGCACTAGAATCCCCTTGAAGACCAAAGTGTGTTTCAAAGAAGACTACAAGCTATTCTTGAAGCTAGTGGAAAATATCCTAGGACTTCAAGAATGTTCAACTAAAAGAAGTTGCCTAGGGAATGAAAAGAGGTGGCCTCTACCCTTATTAAGTTTGTCACTTGTGAAGGTAAGTATTAGCATTTCGATTCCCACCTCTTTCCTAGCTTGAATCACTTTAGGAGAAATGTGTAGTTCTACTTCCCCTTCTAGATTTTTTCTCTGGTATCTGTGTCCATTGAGGAAGTCAGCATTAAGGGTCCCTCTCTCCATCAAATCCAAATTTACAGGTTGTATGAATTTCACTAGGCTTTGATTCCTCAATCTAGCACTTTCCCTAATCTAACTGTGGAGCTCAATAATCATGTTTTTACCCATGTGTTGTCCTTAATGACACAGTTTTAGACTCCCCAGCAGCCCCCTTGAGTGTCATATGTCCCGAGTGTTAGGGTAATTCCTTATTGTAAAGTTATAGATAAAAAAGAGGAGGAGCAAGAGCGAGCAAAGGATAATGTGGAAGTATTTGATGATCATTTCTCAACTTCTTCATGGGCCATAGAGTTATCCCAAACCCCTGATTCTTTCACTCGCTACTTATTTCCCAACTTTTCCCAACCTCCCTTTTCCCCCCTTTCATTAAGAATAAGTTGAGATATCCTAAGAACCTTCAAATTCCTCACTATGGTTCTCCTACTCTTCTTCCCACAACTGATGACAATGATGTCAACTTGGAATTAACTTGTGCTCAAATTTGATGAGTTGTTTATCTATTATAATCATCTCAAAGTAGTCATCAAATTTCTATTATACTAATTACATATTGCAAGTAGAAAAATCAACAAGCTTAAAGCCCTTGCTAAGGCAGAAAAAAATTTGAGAATTGGACAAAAAGAGGAAAAAAAATTTTAAAAAAAGATGAGGCCTTGTGGGATGTGGGGAGAGACTTTGACAAGAAACTATAAAATTGGGAGTTGTAGGAGAATCAATTATCAGATATTTATAGCACGGTGCCCTCAAAGAAGGAGAAAAATGAGATTATCATTGCTTTGGTATCTATGAAGTTGTTGTAAAACAAGTTGGGGGAACAAATTGAAGAACTAGATTCCAAATAGAAAGTATCTCAAGCCAAGATAGATATTACCATAGGAGGGTTTCAAGTGAAGCTGGAGGAAAGGAAGCTCAAAAGAAAAAGGAGAGAGGAAGCTCATGGAAAAGATGAAGGTTTGTAAGTTGTTTCCAAACAAGATGTTGGTCAATGGAAAAATCTCAAGGAATGAGGAAGTAGTTGGGTTCTTTTGTTGTCAGTCATTGTGTTGGTTAGTGTTGGTGGGTCTCATGTTGTTCTGTTGGTTTCTAATTTGTTTCTAGTTGTTGGTTTTTGTTTTATTCCATTATGATTCTATAAATGTTTTTTTTGTTTTAATTTTTTCTTTTTGATTTTATTCTTGTTATATTTAGTAAGGTGTCACTGCTTGTGAATATTTTTCTATTCATGTACTAAACTTGGTGTTAAGTGTTTGTTTAGGGTTCAAGCCCTTCCTTGCTTTACTTCATTGAAAAATATAGATATAAATAAATTCTTAAATTACTAGGAAAAATGTCATTTTTATTAGATAGAAACATAAATTGGTTGTCCAAAGTATTTGTAAAGAAGATAAGCATATATTGCTAATGGTAAAATTTTAATATATTGTCATTTTTAATTATTTTTGGATTTTTTGTAGAGTGGTTTATAATAATTTATATATTGATAAATGATATAATTTTTTGGAAAGTTGGCCTTATTCTTTTATTCATAACCATTATATTTCTACTTTTCAAATTTAGATTTCTCTTATTCGTGGTTATCTCTATTACAAGTTGACTTGATAATATTTTACATAATTTATCCATAAACAAAGACATTATTTAAAAAATTAAAAGTATTTTTGTGCATTATATTATCACATCAAGAAAAAATTACTATCATTCCTACTTTTAGGAGAGATAATTCTAAGAATATTTTAATTTGTACTAGTAAAAGGAACCTAGTCCTACATCATTATTTTAAAGAATATCATAGTTTTATTATATTTATTCATTTCCATGACTTTAGAGTTAGTCCAATTGAGTTAAGAGAAAATGAACCTTTTGATCTAATTATCTTTTCCAATGTATGTTTGAATATAGCCAGTCCTTAACAATCAATACAAAGAAATAAATTTAATAAAAATCAAAAGTAAATGAATAATATTGCACAAATCAAATCTCTATGTCACATGAAATGTCTACAACTACACTTGATTTTATCCAATTGTAACATTAGTTGAATTTAGGACCGCCATCCCAATATTGGATGTATCAAATTGCACTTTTATGGTTCATCACTTGGAAACTTGGGGTGGGCGAGAGGGGATGACCTCATTAGGAAGTGTAGAGGCATTTTTTTGACAATGCATACACTTAATTTGGGTACCTAGGTTGGCATATGTGGCAAAAATGTTACTCCTTTTCCATGGTGTCAAAATTGCATTAAAAAAAGGTTGCCAGAAAAGTATAGTGGAAGGCAATGCTCTCAATGTGATTATTATTTTTGTTGATGTAAATAAGTATTTAATATTTAAAATTTACTTAATTTTACTTAGGATAATGCATTTTTATATTAATTGTCATGTAGACGCCTAGGAATTTGCATATTCGTATGAGTTGTCATGTAGACAACATAGTAGTTTGTACTCCAGTTGAGCACATGTTGTAAACTACATCTCTTTATGAGATACACCTTTGTATTCTTATCCTATCATTATTGCATGTAATTTCATGCATAATAGAGGATAATCCACTCTTGGTTGGTGTGTTCTTAGTTGTTATACTTATCTCTTTGCATGACTCATAGTCATCTTGATTGCCTTTATATACAAGGCACTTCAATGATGTATTCATCTAATTATCAGCTATCATTTGATCAACATTGTATTAATTGATCTTCTAGGTCTTGGTATTTTCATTATTTTCCTTAAGAAAATTCTTGCATGGTATCAAAGTCAAAGGAGTGTCCATTGCATAGCCATTAGAGAGAAATGTTTATTTGTAGGTCAAGATTGGAGCTTGTTGTTGCAAATCAGATATTGGCATTACATTGACAAGGTTAAAAAAACCCACAAATTGACTTTTATTTCATCTAAAGCATACATCTGAGTGAAATCCAAAGTCATTTTAATTTGGAAGGTGTGGTGGTGGCGGTTTAAAAAAAAAATTTACAAAGGTGATTTTCAAACAACAATATCTCACTCATTCAAACTCCTTTTTTCAAGCAATTTTTCTTTTTTTGGGTAGAATTCCATGATCTATACATTGGTGGAGGTTTTTTGTGATCTCTATCCCTCTTTGTTTTAATCACAAATCCCATTTTTTACAACTTTAGAGGCTTTTTTAGACTCATATAGACACATTTTTTAGGTGCAATTTTCTTTTTAAAGTGCATAATTTTTTATCTACTTTTCATATCTAGTTAAAAATTTCTAAGATTTTAAATGGTGTAGCTATTTTCTAATTTTGGTTAACATATTTTTGAGAGTTTACAAATTTCAGTGATTGTACATGTCCAATCCTTGATTTTACAACTTCAGAAGCTTTGTTTGGGCTCATACAAATATATTTTAGAGTGCCATTTTTTCTAATGTTCATATTTTTTAGAGAGAAGACCATATTTTCTATCCTAAGATTGGTTTAATTGGATGAAAATTCCACTTTAGAATTTGGTCTATTTTAGCCTATTGGGTGATTGTACTTTATAGATCCTTTACAAATCTAGTGTCCTAATTATATTGAGTATGTTATTGCTTTATATTTTTGTAATAATACTCAGAATCAAAAGTCCACTTTGGCCAAATTGAGCAAGTGGAAATTATATTCACACTACATATAAAATTCCAAATCACCTCTTTAGGGGGGGTGGTTCTTTCATTAATTGCATTTTGGGGGTGAATTGTTGATGTAATTTGATACAAATATGAGGCCCCATATAGCCATTACAAATCAAATTCTTAGGATACAATAAATTCATCCCATAGTCATGGCTTAAACAAGCATTTTTGAAATGAGTTGTATTAGATTATATGGTAATTCCTGAAACAACTACATTTGGAGAGTGTTTGAAAATGTAGGCAATTGCACATAAGTTGAAACCCTAGTAAAAGGAGAATGGAGAAATACCAATTTGGCACCAATCAAGCAATGTCACAAATTTAGACCTCTTCTCCAATCCATCATTGTCTGCTTCTTGTGTTGTTTGTAGCCAACAATGCAAGCATTATCAGAAAGGGCATTGCGGTGCATGACTCAGCCAAACAAAATAGAAAGCAATGATTATGGCCTGTTGCCTGGCTATGAACCAACTTACACTTCACCTAGGTGCTCACCCATGTGGTAAGCATGTCTGTGGCAAGCCCTTGCCAGCGAAAAAGCTTAAAGAATCCCAACAGTCAGCATAAATAGGTGTGTGAGGAAGTGCATTACCCGTGAATGAATGAAATTTTTTCTTTTTAACCCATGAATGAATGAAATTTTTTTTTTTTTTTGTTATAAGATTGAGTTGGTCAAAATTCAACTCAAGAATACATAGTTTGGACAAAATTTTGACCAAATCGGCCACAGAATTTTTATTTTCGACCAATGCAGGAATGAAAAGAAAAAAAAAGGAAGAAATTATAGCTTTGGCCAAAAAATTTGGTAGAAAAACAAGTGCAAATGTACTAGTGAATATATGTGGTAAGGCCCTAGTTCACTCATAGTTTAGTTGGTCAAACGAACTAATCCCTTATTATGCAACTATTATGCCCAGAAAGATTTCCTTTGTAATTATGTAAATATCATCTCAATCTATTTTAGATTGGTAATTAAGTTGGAATTTGAGCATTCAGTAAAACTTATTATAGATATTATTGAAAATCTACTTTGAGGCTTTGTTTCCACCATACCAATTCATGTAAAGCTAGAATACTGATGTTTCAGTAGTTGAAAGTTATGTAGCTGTCTAGAATCCAAATATGTTATGTGCAACATCACTTTGCAGAGTTGCAATGAGGATCAAATAAAAGAGAAAAAATGGAACTTGCTCAGTAGATGTATTAAGATATATTTGATCTATAGAATTGAGTTCAGCATCTTATAATTATGACAATATTCATGTTAATCCATGACATTGTGATTCTGTACACTACTAAAAGCTCTCTTGATTTAGCCTTACCTTGGTCAACAAATGAACATAGCAATTGGAAAAATAGCTAAAATTTAATAAGTGTTTCATTTTCAATCTTGAAATTTAGATCATTTCTAATTCAAAGTGACCCAAGAAACTTCTTATTGAACCAAACACATTGATATTGTTTTATGTTTAAAATGCTCTTCTATCAATTCAAAAATGAAAAATGGATTTTAGCATTTATTAGATCCCTATGATTGAATCTATAGTTATCTAGAATGTGGCCAATTAGTTGTAGCTCATGACAAACATTTATTTAACTGTATTGCTTGGTGTTGCTAGTTTATAATCCTATCCAAGGTGTTGGTTATAACTTGAAGATATTTTGGGCATAAACATAGTAAGATGCTTGATTTTAAGGATTCAATTTTTTATGAGTTCCATGATGCTAAGAATGGTAGGAGCTTGTTAATAACTTGGTTGATATCTACAATTCAAAAGTAGCTTCTTGTGTGGAAGGAGCAAGTTTTTAAAGAAATGATTCATCATTTTTCCATAGGATTTTAAATATATCCAAGGATCGCTACAAAGCTTTTGTGCTAGAAAGTAGTGATTGTCAAGATAAGTTTCATGCCTATCTTACAAAAACAAAGGTCATGATAGATTAACAAAGGAAGGTGACCATATGTAGTGGTAGAACCACTACAGTTTAAAACAATATGAGATTTTAATAAGGAATACTCCAGTGCTACACTTAAAACTAGATCTTAGGTTGTCTGAAATGGTAGTTTGAAGGAAAAATAGGTCATAAATTAAGTCTGTACATAAAACAAAGTAGGTTACTTTTAAAAGGAAAAGATAAAATAGAGGTGAGTTAAATAACACAGATTTACATTACATCCCGAGTAATCCAGATTTGAAAAGGATGAAGAGGAAATATATGCCTAAATAAAAAAGCAGTCCTAAAAGATCATCAAGAAGGAGTTGAGGATGCTACAAAGAAAAATAGTGCGAACACCCACAATTTTGCCAATTTGCACTAGAATTCTTCATCTCAGGTCCACTTTATTCTGGAAACCAACTATTAGCTACTCCCTACCAGAGATCATGTTCACCAATTACTACCAAATTTTTTTTTAAAATTGATTTTATTAATGAGGGGCCAAAGCAATGCAAGTTTTTCTTTTTAAACTAGCATTGTTTTAGAAAGTTGAATGGCCAGTTACTAATTTACAGAAACAAGATTAGCACCCTAATTAGAATCATTCTAAGGTGCCATCATGCAGATCCATGTTGTTTAGAAGGAAAAGGAAAGCATAAATGGTGCATCTAATTTGTGTTGAGCTAGTTTGGTAATTCACCTAAAAATGAAAGAATGGCATACCCTTGATTGGGAGAAATTTTTTTACCTATTAGCTGAAAATAAAATCATTTTAGCAGGCAAGGGTGCAAGGCTCGTTAAATTTTTATGTGTTTCTCAAACAGATTATGTGGATTGTCAAGCAAAAGCATCATAGATGAGGTCTGAACATGATACAAACTATGCCGCTTTTCAAAGAAAATATTTAAATCACATAGATCAATATTATATGCAAAGCAATCTAGATCCAGAAAAGATGAAGACAAAAGATATGTCTAATTAATTAACAAGGAACTAAAAGATACTAATAGGGGATTTGAAGATGATTTTTAGAAAAATGGTGCAAATGCACATGCTTTTTCTAGTGCACACAATAAATCTTATAGTCATGTCTGTTTGAAGTCAGAAAACAACTATCAGCTACTAATTGTTGAAGATAATGTTCACCAATTACTACCATATTGAATCATAGGCTTTTCTTTTATTAATGAAAACAACACAATTTTTCCTTTCTAAATTAGTATCCTTTCCTAAATTTGGATATCTTGTAATTTTTTGTGAAGATAGAGTTAGTGCCCTTATAGGAAAAAATGTGAGTTGCCATCATACAGCCCACTTTGTCTAGAATAAAAGACAAAGCATTTATGATGCATCCAATTTGTGCTCGACTAGTGAAATACACCTCTACCATGGATATAAAGCACATTGAGAATGAGAGAGATTTTGTTACCTGTTACTTGAAAATAAAACCAGTTGAGGAGGCAAGGGTGCATGAGTTGTCAAAACTTCATGTGCTTCTCAAATAGTTTCTATGGATAATAGGAAAATTCTTCACATACCCTAATACATTTTAATATTGAAACACAATCAATATTTTGTTGATAGGGAACTTTTAGTAAAATAAAGCAGAGAAAAAGAAACATAGTTGTAGTAGCACCCTTCTACCAAAAACACACACCTAGTATACAATAATGGATAAGATCAAGACAACAATAATAATTATTCAATACTAAAGAATGTGGTATCAAACAACCACCAAGACAATTGGGTTCAGGGTGTACTAAAATGTACTAGTGCAAACTTTCCTTGTAACCATTTTTTGGTGCTTTCATACAGTGGGTATGCAGTATGTAAAATCTCTCTCTCTCTCTCTCTCTCTCTCTCTCTCTCTCTCTCTCTCTCTCTCTCTCTCTCTCTCTCTCCCACCCTCTCCCATCATCTCTCTCTCTCACATCCTCTCTCTCTCTCTCTCTCATCCCCTGCTCTCTCTCTCTCTCTCTCTCTCTCTCTCTCTCTCTCTCTCTCTCTCTCCCCCTCCCTATGCCACCCTCTCCCATCCCCTACTCTCTCCCCATCCTCTACTCTCTCTCATTCTCTACCCTCTCTCCTTCCCTGTCTCCCTATCCATCATCTCTATTAAAATAAAAGGCTTACAAAGTGTGTACACACTATAACACATACGTGATATAGTGTGTGTGTGCACTATGTAAGCCTTGAATTAAAAAATTCTTTAAATAGCATGCACACACTATTTAAAGCATTGGATTCTACCAAACCTAACGCTTTGATTTTCCTTAGGGATCCAAGTCAAAGGTTTGGAGTCACTAAACTAGTTTGAGATGTGTTTTGCAACAAGCATACAAAAAATGATTGATTTTTCTTCTATGCTCTCCTTCAAGTTTCCTCATGGTTGAGCATAGATGAAATCAAGTTACATGATATTGTAGATCTCTGTGTTATCTATATAACCATATAATTTGAAATCATTCTATTTCAAGCCTTTCAACTCTAATTTCTTTTGAATGTTTGTCCATTTTATCTCAAAAACAAACATGTACTAATTGGGGTGTAGATTTTATCTCGTTCATCAAATTTCACAACAACTTAGTTTTTTAGAAACTAGACTCCATTGTACACAATTTGAAAAAAAGAAATTTTTATTTTAGATTAGATTTCAATCATTTCTAAGTGGAACACAGATATTACAAATTTTTGGGATGTGTCCAATTACAAAATTCATTAAAAAAATACACATTATAAAATTATCCAAAAAAGCTTGGATAAACTACAATGTGTTAGGTAACTTTTGACTAGAGCAATTAAAGAATTTCAAAAGAAGTTAAAATTTTATGGGACCCACATTTTGCACGATGTTGTATTTTTTCTGAAAAAAATTGTACCACTTCTTGTGGCCCCCTTTTTGAGAACCCAAAACTAAACCATTTTGAAAAAAGAAATTAGTAGTTTAGAAACTAAATTCAAAGGACTCCTATTTTTTTTTCATATCTTAAAATTTTGAGCATAACTATTTTCAAATTCTTGTCAAAGTTCAAAAATTGTTGATTTTAGAAAAAAGAAAAGAAAAGAAGTAAAGGATTCATTCTCTGTAAAGGGGTAAAGGGGTCTCTCTCTCTCTCTCTCTCTCTCTCTCTCTCTCTCTCTCTCTCTTCCATGCATCTTTCCAAAGACCCCTTCTTTCCCCTAAATAGTAATGTTTTATATGGATCCTAATAAAAGTTTTAAAAGTCAACTTTTTCCCACTTTTAATATTTCATTTTCCTCCCAAATTATTGAATGGGGATTTGGGGGAAATTCCCATTTTGGGGATCTAGGAGAAAACCACCCATAGGGTGAAGGGGTAGTTCCTCTCCTATGATCAATCGGTAGTTCCCCTTTTGGGGCCAAGGGGAAGCTCCCCCAATAGGGTTTGAAAATAACACCCTAGGTTCAACCAATTTCACACCTTGAGAACCGCAAAAACCTCTATGAAATGTACCAATTTATCAATGAAATGTATTTTTACATTTGGCACACACCAAATATGGTGTATACCCTATAGGTCATGCACATTATTTAAAAGGTTTATTGCATTTTTTCTAGTGCTAAATACTGTACATTCCAAAAAGGGTGCACAACCTATATGGAATCCACCATGTTTAGTGCATGCCAAATTGGTTTGGTATGCCAAAATTGATACTTGGCATGCTATACCTATCAGAATTAATGTTGATGATACTACTTTTGGGGAGTACCCTATATATATGAGCAATGTTAGTATGCTAATAGAAACCAAATTTAAATAAAGCTTCTACAAACTAAACAAAATTCATAAACTTCAAGATAGACTAAGATGAGCTCTCAATGGAGAATATGAGCCATTAATGGGTTCTCTCAATGAGAAGCTCTCTTGTTGAGTAGCTTTGTCTAAATAGATAGGATGTATGCTCGAGCTTTATGCTTCAAAAAGGGCTTCAAATGGAGTTGGAATTTGGGTGTAAGTGTATGGTTTTGATGTAAAATGGCATTATGACTTTACTTCATGGATTGTGTTATTTTGCAAAGGGGAAGGATCCAATTTATAGGCAAGAGGCTTGAGGGATTGAGGGCTAAGATGCAAGGATGGGAAAAAGCTCATGGAGGGCTCAGATTGCATGAGAGGAGAGCTCATGGATTGTGCTTCCTTACAGCCAATCAAGGAGTGACACATGTCACATGGTGAGAGGATGGAGGAAAGGGGAAGGATGAGTCAACAAAGGAGGTTCAAGGGATAAAATCTCCATAAAGACCCTCATAATGACTTGTAAGAGCAATAAAAGGGCTTGGAAGAGTCATTTATGGCCTAGTGGGCTTCAAAAAGTTTTATGGTTGAGATATTTTGAGGGAGATGAGAGCAATTTCAACTTGGGCTTGATTAGGAGGGTTTTAAGCTTGCTTAGGCTTGTGCAAATGATTAGAGGATGGATTAGGATGGTTTAGGATTAGCTTAGGGATAGGCAAGTGGATGGCATTTAATGAGGGTGGGTGAAGGAGGAGATATTTGTTAACTTTGGCTTGGGTTTGTAAGTTTTAACCCATGTTTAGGGAATGTGACAAGGTTAGGAGGGGATTAGGATTAGGTTTAAAGACATCTTCTAGAAGAGTCTAGACTTTGGATGAGGATAAAGACTTTCTAGAATAGTCTAGAATTTCCTAGGATGAGGATGAAGACTTTCTAGAAGAGTCTAGAACTTCTTAGGATGAGGATAAATTAGATTTTTAGGAAATAAATAAAGTTTTATTTATTTCAAGGGTTTGGGTTGAGGAGATATTTATTAAAACTTTTTTAATAAACATGAGGATTAATATTTAATCTTATTTAAATATTTTGAGTTGGGATTAGGGGTAGGAAATGATGGGATTAGCCTTTAATTAAAATTAAAGAAGGATTAGAAGATTTTGGAAGAGGTTAGTGTTCTTAAGGAAATTTGCCAAGTTTTGGGCAAAAAATAAATTTTTTATTTATTTTGGGTTTTTTGGTCAATTTATTAATTAAATAATTAATAAATAAGGAAATAATGTTTAAATAAGATTTAAACTTTTTTGGGAGGGATTCCTTAATTAAAATTGTTTAATTAAGATAAAGGGATTTAATGGCATAAAAATAAATAAATTAATTAAATAATTAATTAATTAATAAATGATGATGTCATTGGGAATTTTTTCAGAAAATAAAAATACTCTATTTTCTAAAAGTTTTTAGTGTCTACATTCTGCCCCTCTTTGATGTGATGCCGCAAGTGGCATGGCATCAAAGATAAGAAAATAAGATGCCCAAGGCTAGAGCAGAAGAGGAGACAATGGACTGCAAGATGCCCCCTCAAGGAGGCGGCGGGGAGAAAAAGTGAGGCTTGACGACTTCTTGAAAAGTACAAGAATCCGAGATGAGCAAGAAGACTCAGATTGGTTAAGAGGAGGGGTTGAATTAGCTCAAACTCTCACTACGAGAGAATGATAAAGGGAGAATTAGAGGCACAAGAGGAAGCAAGCTTAAGATCTCAAGGATTGCAAAGGATGAAGGAGCAGAGCGCTATAAAAGGAATCCAGGATGGGGAGATGGATGAGGGGATTAAAAAGCTGATGCAACAGGATTTCAAAGAGTCAGATTGGCCAAAGATGGGTTTCGGAGATCCCTAGGACTAGGATTGTGGATCTCGAAAGATGAGGCTTGGTGGATTGATTTGGATTGGTGGATCCCTAAGACTAGGATTGTGGATCCCTAAAGCTAAAGGTAAGGAGTGATTCAAAGAGATACTGATGCATAAGTTGGGGTAGGAGAGACGGATGCTGGATATGGAAGGAGGACAATGGAGATGAAGGAAAACCATTGAAGCTTTTTGAGCGGGGGGATACTTCAAAGAGAAGTACCACCATGTAGTTGAACACTAGATTTGCTATAGGACTATTGGTTAATTGCCAAGGTTACCAAGAACATCAAAGCCTTTTCACCAACTGTCTAGAGGACTGACGAACTGACTCAAAACAAACATGCAAGGATTGCCTTAGCATCACACATGATTCCTAAAGGAAGCAGCGTGGAACCGACATTGGGTAACCCACAAGCAGAAAAGAAAAACAAACAAAAGACATGATCAAGACCTTACGCTCTGATTGCCCCATTAGTAGTATACCATGATATGGAAGATTGTGGCAACCTTGAGGAGGGAACAAGGAGATTGCTTGGAAAAGATATTTCAAGACCCAACAGGGAAGATTCCAAATCAAAAGAAAGCAAAACTCCAAAAGAGAACCATTTGCCAACGAGATGGGTAGGACGAGGTACTAACAGACCAAGATCAGACACAAGGAAAGCTATATCCTGCAAGGACCTATCAGAGAGCACCTAAGCTGGTGGATTTGGATGAGTGATGCGTCTAGCAAGCTAAACTAAGAAAGATAACACTTTGGTGATAGGAAATCTAGCTAAAAGATGCATTGGAATAGCTAACCAAGATGTGCGATGGGTGCAAGATGCTGATCAAGGATGAACTGACACGAACGCTAGATAGATACAATGGTACTAAGCTAAAGAGGATGTACAGGTTGATGGACCAAGATATGTTACAAATGTACAAGTTTGTTCATGTTTTGGTTTTTGTGGGATGGAAATTTTTGTGAAGGATGGGATGTCTATAATAGGTGATAGGTGGATAGGTAGATGGTTTGCAAAAAGCTTAAGTGAAAATGGGGTTTTGTGTGTGCACGTGATAGTATACAAGCTAGGATACAAGATTATTTACAGGCTGGAATATGGTACAAACTTTGGACAAGATTCAAATATACAAGGTATGGTACAAGATTTACAAGGTATAATACAAGCTTTGGTACAAGATTTTACAAGCTGTACAGGAGGTATTTACAAGCTCCATTAGATTTTTGATATTTGGTTCGAACACCAAGAGAACAAGCAGGTGTTTTATGGGATGGTGGGTGAATGGATGAGGGATAGGATAGTGATAGATAATGGATTAGTCTTAGTACACAAGGCGCCTGAATTACCAGGTTTTCACCAAGGTACCTATCCAAGGCGCTTGAATTGCCAAGTTTTCACCATTGGACGCTTATTTCTCTTTACTATTTTTTTTTGTATTTTTCAAAAGCTGGGTATACAAAGGATCTTCAAGCATAGAACTTCTTGAGATGAATGATGTTAGTAGGATCATTCAAGAGTTCTCCTTCTGGTGTAGATAGCTGATAGGCTCTGAAGCCAAAGGAAGCGGTGACAGCATAAGGACCAAGCCATGTAGGTTCAAACTTTCCTTTCTTTTCTCGATCTGCTTGGACTTTCATGTTTTCTTTGAGGACCATGTCACCTGGCTGAAAGTGTTGTGGAAGCACCTTCTTGTTGAAATTCCTTTTGAGACGAGTTTGATAGACTATGAGATGATCATAGGCTTGTTTTCACTTCTCATCTAAGAGATCTAGCTGGGTGAGCGGAGCTACTCTGTATTCTTCATCTGATATTTGCCCTTGCAAAGATATGCGCAAGGAGGGAAGTTCAACCTCTATAGGTAGTACCGCTTCGGCACCATAGACTAGGGAGTATGGAGTTGTGCTTGTGGATGTATGAAAGGAAGTTCGATAGGCCCATAGGGCTAGATTTATTTGTAGGTGCCAATCATGGCCGGAATCATTGACAACTTTCTTTAGGATTTTGAGGAGGGTTTTGTTAGTTGCCTCTGCCTGGCCGTTACCTTGTGGGAAATATGGGCTAGAAAAGTGGTGATGGATGTGGAGAGAAGTGCATAATTCTTCCATGTTGAGATTTTCAAAGTTACCTCCATGGTCGGTGAAGATGGTGGATGGGATGCCGAAGCGACAAACAATGTGGTACAAGATGAACTTGGAGACCTGAACTCCTGTAGCTGAGAGTTGGGGGACTGCTTCCACCCATTTAGTGAAATAGTCTGTAGCTATTATTATCCATTTATGTCCATCAGATGAGAGGGGTGTGATAGTTCCAACTAGATCAAGGCCCCAACAAGCGAAAGGCCAAGGTGGTGCAATAGGCTGTAGATCCTGTTCTGGAGCGTGCACAAGATTTGCATGCTGCTGACATGGGAGACACTTTTTGAAAAAGTCATAGGAGTCTTCTTCAATGGTAGGCCAATAGTAGCCTTCTCTAAGGATTTTTCGTGCTAGGACAATACCACTCGTGTAGGCACCGCAAAGTCCAGAGTGTACTTCCTTTAACACCATCGTTGCCTCATTTTGGTCTAAACATCAAGACAGAGTATCGTGATAACCTTGATGATATAGGGTATTGGCTATGATAACATAGCGGGATGATTTTCAGATGAGGTTCTGGCGTTGGGTACGTGTGAGGTGAGAGGATATGATACCATCATTAAGGTAAACGTGAATTTCATGGTACCAAGGGGATTGGGGACCAACCAAGATACAAACATGGTTTGAATCCTCATTCGCATAGGCGGGTGTGAGGAGCTGCTCCACTAAAAACTCATACTGTGTAGCTGATTGGGGAATTTCCAAGAGCAACCCTGTAGTAGCCATAGCATCTGCTACTTTGTTCTATATTCGAGGCACTTCTGTAAACTAAAGCCTTGTAAAATGTTGGGTTAGCTGAACAACTAGCTCTTTGTAGGGTAATAACTTTTCATCTTTGGTTTGATATTCATTTAGGGCTTGCTTGATGATGAGTTGAGAATTGCCAAATATTTGTACCTCAGAAATGTTCCATTCTGCAGCTATCTTTAATCCTACTATGAGGGCCTCATATTTAGCTATATTGTTGGTGCTAGGGAATTGTAGCTTGAAGGCTTTTAGAATGTAATCTCCTTGACGTGTGACCAACAATATTCCTACCCCTGATCCATGAGATGTGTATGAGCCATCAAAATAAAGTTTCCATGGGGGTTGTTCTTCAATTAGACAGATATGCTCATCTGGAAATTCTGTGATCAATGGATAAGCATCTATTAGAGGTGCATCAGCTAGGTGATCTACTATAGCTTTCCCTTTGATTGCCTTTTTGTCCACATACTGGATGTCAAATTTGCCAAGGAGCATAGCCCATTTGGCCAAACGGCCTGTAAGTGTTGTTCTAGAGAGCATATACTTGAGAGGGTCAATCTTGGAGACTAGTTGGATGGTATGACTTAGCATGTAATGGCGAAGCTTTTGATTTGAGAAAACAACTGCCAAACAAGCTTTTTCCATATGAGTGTAATTGAGTTGATAACCAACTAGGGTTCTACTGATGTAGTAGATGGCTCTTTCTCTGCTGTAGTCATCGAGCTATACTAGAAGTGCCCCTAGAGTAGTAGGTGTTGCTGATATGTACAAAATCAGGGGATGACAAGGAACTGGTGGAACCAAGATAGGGGGATTGATGAGATACTGCTTGAGATGGTTGAAGCTGCGCTAACATAAAGGATCCCACTTGAAGTTCTCATCCTTCTTCAGTAAAATGGTGTACACTCATCTGCAAGCTAGGAGATGAAGCGTCGAACAGATTGAAGCTTTCCCTGAAGAGAAAAAAGTTGTCACAGTGTCTGGGGAGGAGGCATGTCTAAGATAGCCTTGACCTTCTTGGGGTCAATCTCTATACCTCGTTTAGAAACTATAAAGCTTAGAAGCTTGCCAGATGTGACCCCAAAGACACATTTCTTGGGATTCAGCATGAAATGATATTTGGCTAACCTATCAAAGACTTTCTCCAGGTTAGCAAGATGATTCATGAAGGTATGAGACTTGACCAAGATATCATCCACATAATCCTCCAAAATGCTATGGATGAGATCATGAAAAATGGTTGTCATAGCTCTTTGATAGGTAGCCCCAGCATTCTTTAGGCCAAAAGGCATCATGTTGTAGCAAAAGGTTCCCCAAGGGGTAGTGAATGTTGTCTTATGCTAATCCTCTTCTACAATCTTAATTTGATTATACCCAGAAAATCCATCCATGAGGGACAAATTTCATGTCCAGCTATAAGATCTACAATCATATCTATGTTGGGCAAGGGAAAATCATCTTTTGGACAAGCTTTGTTAAGATCTCTAAAATCAGTGCAGATTCTGATGTCACTGGAAGGTTTAGTGACAGGGACCATGTTGGAGATCCACTCTGACTAGTCGATAGGTCGGATAACCTTAGCAACTAACATTCTTTCTAATTCAGCTTTGACCAATAATGCCACCTTGGGGTGCATTTTTCTAAGCTTTTGTCTGACAAGCTTGATCTTTGGATCAACTGCAAGATGATGAACTACAAGCTTTGGATCAAGTCCCGGCATGTCCTGATATGACCATGCAAATTGGCCAATGTTCTCTCTTAAGACCTCAAAGAGGAGATCAGCTTGGTCTTGTGATAGGGATGCAGCAATGTGAACAAGCCTAGGGATCTTTGAAGAATCGATGTTGACTTCCCTAGTATCCTGAATTAGAATAGAAGATATCTCTGGTCAATTATCTTGAGGAGGTAATGCTAAATCCTCATGTTCTGCTTGTGGCTCTAGATGCTCTTGTTGAGGGGTTCTTTTCACTGCCTTAGCTAGTCTCAGATTCACCTTAGTTCCAGTTTTGGGTGTATCAGAACTAGGTTGGGGATTTTCTCCAAAATACCCCTTGTGATCTAGCTTGTAGACATAGGCAGAATCTGGCTTTGTTTTCTTGTGAGGTGTTTCAGCTCCCACGAATCTCAGAAGTGCTTCCTTTGATGTGAACTCATCAATGTGTATGACGCTTGGTTGGTCCCAATCTATGAGTTGTGGATGGGTGAGTGGTAGGTCAATGAGGTGGATGGATAGTTCTTGGAGAAAAAAGTCTCCGAGGGAGATTTGGTCTAGGATATCATCGTAGGCTCTCTTTTCAACTTCCTCAGGAATGTCTTCAATTTTGACAAGGTTGCGGTGAATGTTTGAAAAAGCGTGACCATTCTCACTGGTGCCCCCCCAGTTGTGGGTATGCCAAAGCCAAGACCTGACTTCGATTCCCACTTGTGTGTGTCGATGGGGCACTGCATGCCTCTTTCTTCTGGTCCTAGACCACCACCTTGATAGTTCTATTCGTCAGTGATGAGCTTATGTTCTTGGGGATACTTTTGGCTGAATTGATCAAGGAGTGCTTGATTTCTTTGAGGTGCATCCTTATGTAACCAATTGTTGATATCCGGAGTGAGCTCCTCATGAAGAGGGATTTTCGAGGATACAAAGGTTGTTGGGCCAAACTATTAGTATCAAGGAGGTGGAATCTCCTTAGCTTTGTGATATGTTGGTCTTCCATGGGCATGTGGATCAAGTGGGAGTGCCCCGACAACAAAGGCATGTGATAGACTATACTCTCCACAGCCTTTGTTATTGATCTTCAAGGTAGATAGGGTGGAGGCGAGGATGGTTTCTGGGTCATTACAAGTGTGGGATGAGCTGGCAATGGCTATGCTGATATCAATTCCAGGGCAATAGTTTGTATATGAGGCTTCAACCGCATTGCAATAAGCAAAGGGTTCTGGATTGGCATGGATGATTACCTTAGTGCCTTGATGCGGAAATTTGACACATTGATGGTAAGTGGATGGAACGGCTTTCATGGCATTAATCCATGGGTGACCAAGGAGGATGTTGAATGGTACGTTTAGATCAATAACATGGCAGAGTGTATCTTGGCTGAAGGGCCCAACCTTGATTGCCAACAAAATAGTTCCTTCTGTGGTTCTTTCCAAGTTGTCATAAGCTTTGATGGTGATAACCTCACTGATGATATCTCCCTCAGTATACCCAGCTTGTTTTATGAATTTTAGGGTGAAAATATTCAAGGCTGATCCATTATCTATCATTACTCTTTTCACAGAAAAATTGGATACCATGATGGCTATGCGAAGTGGAAGGGTGTGATCTGGATCGACCACGGGTATGTCGGTGGGTTTGAAAGATAGGGCACATGAGGATGAAAGGTGTCCAACAAGATTATGAAAATCAGTAGCATTGATATCAGAAGGGACACAGGATTCTATGAGAGCACTTTAAAGGATGTTCTTGTACATAAGACTAGTGTGAAGAAGGTCTAAAATGGAGATTTGGGCTGGCATGTTCCCAAGGTGTTCCAAATATTATACTGGCTTTTTGACGGAGCTGATGGTGCTCGTGAAACTGGTGGGCCTGCAATGTTAAATTGCGCTCTTCGAGTGGTGACTGCACACTCATTGTTTGGTCCTTGGATATTGATAATATTGACAGAAGGATCTTTCTTGGATATACAACCTATAAGGCTACCATAGTCTATATAGGATGAAGTGTGGTCATTGTTCTTCCCATGCTGTTGGTTTAGCCGATGGTTGTTGGTGTTGTTGTTGTTGGTTTGGATAGGCGCTTTTCCAGGATTTTGGTTGTTGTGTGGAGGAAAAGCATTTTGATAGATCTGTAAGCCTACATTGGGAGAGGTTTGGGCACCGACAGTGATTTCCTTCCAATCAATGAGGTCTTGCACATAATCTTTCAGTTTCATGCATCTGAGGGTAGTGTGACCTTTTACCCTATGAAATTTGCAGTACTCATTGTCTTTGTACCATGTAGCTTTGGATTGGCTTGGGTCAATTTGCTGGGTAGGAGGAAATTTGATGAGGTTTTCCTTGACTAATTTCTGAAAAAGTACATCCAATGGCTCACCAAGGGGTGTATAGTTTCTAGGTGTAGGTTGGAATCTGGGCTTTTGTCCTGCAACTACATTGATGGCATTAGCTTGATTGCTAGACCCTTGGAAGTTGGGTCTTTGTGGTTTTGATAGCTTTAGTTATTCTGTTGTTGGTAGTTGATAGCTTGTTGATTGTTTGGTTGATATGGTGGGTTGGACTGGTTGTGAGAAGGACCAACAATATTCACATGTCTGGTGTTAGTGACGCCATCTGTTGCAACGTGCTTGTTTTTGTTCCAATATCTAGACTTGTCATTGGAATGTGATTGATTTTGGTTGGCCTCTTTGTAAATCTTGACCACACCATCTTTAATGAGTCCTTGCTCAAGGATCATTCCTTTCTCTTTGATATCTTTATAGGTCTGCAAACAGTTCATGGTCATGTGGTGAGCCAAGCTGGGATGGGCATTATCAATAAACATTTTCACCACATGGTGCTCTGGCAAGGTGCAGGATATGCGGGTGGTAAGGGTTTTCCATCTTTGCAGGTATTTAGCAAGGCTTTCTCCACCTTTTTGCTTAGTGTGGACAAGGTCAACTATTGATAGCTCTGTTTCAACAAGATGGGCATATTGGGGTATGAATACCTCAGATAATTCAGCAAAGTTTTTAATTGTGCCATAGGGGATTCTGTAAAACCATTCAAGAGTTGGTCCAACCAAGCTTTTGGGAAAATGGCGCAAGAGGAAGACATCATTGTATGCCACGTCCTGGCAGTGCATGTAAAATTCTTTGATATGTGTGACAGGGTCTCCTTTTCCTCTGAATTTGTCAAATTTGGCTACCTCAAAGTGTTTGGGAAATGGTGTCATGGTAATGGCTCTGTCAAATGGGTAAGGACACACATTCTCAAACTTGAATATTTTTGGATCATTCCCTTCTTGGATGGCTTTCAGAGTTGTCTTCATTTGCTCCCATTCTGAATTGATAGGTGATGGCTGGGGTGCCCCCAATGTAGGAGTGCCTTGAGGTAGGTATGCGCTAGATGGGGCCACTAAATATGGATGGGTGTGAGGGATTTGCTGATAGGGATTGTACATTTTTTGGGCAGCTGCATGGTGGATGACGGGTTGTTGAGGGGGATGTGGCGCATATTGCTGCATGTGTTGCGAGGCTTGCTTTTGATATGGGATTTGAGGTTGGGATTGAGGAACATAAGCTAGCTGTGGGATAAATGAATGGCTTTGTGGAGGTAAGGTATACGATGGTTGTGAAGCTTGGGGAAAGGATCGAGGGGCTTGTGGGGTTTGACCAAGTTATGTGGGTTGCGCCCCCATTTGGGATGGTACCTACAAATAATTGGTGGTTGGCTGGATTGGTGGGTTACCTCCTAGAAGTGGCATTGAAAAGTAGTTGGTAATAGGAGGTAATGGATTAGTTGGTGGTGGAGGTGGTGGGAATTGAAAGCTAGGAAATGGAATTGATGGGGTTTGATAGCTTAGTGGTTGGATTTGGAAGCTTGGTAGAGTGGTGGTGGGAGCTTGGGTCACTTGAGAGCTAGGCAGAACATTGGTAGTAGCTTGTGGGGTTTGATAGCTTTGTGGAGTGAGGGTAGTAGCTTTTGGATTTGTGGCTGATGGCATTGAGCTTCCAAGACCTAATGGAAATGATGGGATTGTGCTTTGGGCTATGGTGAATAAGCTGGGGGTGATGAAAGGTTGATTACTTGGCCCCATGGGCGGCATCCCTATTGTATATTGCTGAGGTTGGCCAAAGATGCTAGCATTGATTTGGGAGATGGGTGGATTTGGAAGGCTGGGTTGGGGAGCTGCAGCAGCAATAGTGAAGGGGGTCAACGGTGAGGTGTTTTGGGTAAAGGGGGGTTCGGAGTGGAGAGGTATAAACCAAGGATGGAGTGGTGGTGGCTGGGTTGGCTTGCGGCATGGAGATTTCAACTTGGGTGGATGATGGTATGTTTGGGTCTGTTAGATCATATGGATTGGCTGGAGGCTCTTCTTTTGGCATATATTGAGGATAATTTGGATCATAAGAGCCTATGGGTGGTGGCAGCTTCCAAAACAATGGGTGAGATGGATCTGATAATGGAGGGGGTCTTCCAAAGTCAAAGGTTCCTACATTGTCCCTTCGAAAATTAGCCATTATTGTCTCTTTGTTCTTGTCTATAATGGCATTTACCAATACTGCATTTCCTGGTTGGTTCATGAAAGCTTCAATGTCAGTAGATGATGGCATAGCTTTCTCTGGGCTGAAGGATGGCTGAGTGCTCAAGGGGGGTGAGGCTGTTTGATCCAAATGATAGGGCTCGATTGTTTCTTTCTTCTTGGCTAAGCGAGTGACGGGTGGCATGATAAATGCTCCTAGGGATGAGATGCAACAAATGCTGGTGGATGTAAAAGGGAGGAAGGCTTTTCTATGCAAATGATTTCCTAGGTTGAGACAAAGCTATATGAAAAAACCTAAGGAGGATTGGATTGGAGATTCTAACTTCAAAGATATGTTGCCAAAGCACAAAAGGTCTGCTTTCCTATGTGCAAGCTTGGTGGTGATCGTGTCAACTTAAGGATAGACTGATGATCCTTTAGGAAGAACACGAGATTGACCACTTGTGGATCCCAACCTTTAGCTCAAGGTGATGAGGGATAAAAAGTGGCAAAGCTAGATTACCCTAGACAAAGCTTTGTCAAAGGGATAACCTTGGTGAGATTGGTGGTTTTTAAAGATTTTGGGAATGGCAAACTTTTAGCAAGGTGACAACAATTTTTGAAGGCTTGGATGTGAAGATTTTGGATAGCTGGCTAGATGGTTTGGTCCTAAATGAGATGGATGAGCTAATAATGCTTAAGGCGATAACCTAAGATGGCTAACTTTTCTAGAAATATGACTCTAAGGTGAAGCTTATCCAAGAAGGTGTGGAGAAACAAGGGTGTCTAATCATAGAAATCATGCCTAGTTGATAAGGCATAAGCAGGATTAACTCCTAGATGTTGGCTAAATTTGATGGTGCACTCTAACCAAGCCTCTTGAAGTGCTTCATCGACAGCTTTATCCTCTACTCTGTGGAGTTTGGCAATTCGAGGACTTGGTGTTAGTTCTTTTCTCTTGGCTGAAAGTTCTTGGTATGCCTGAGATGGTTTGAGTTTAACTTTGTGGAACTTCTGTTTGGGTTTGGGTTGCTCTGACATCAATTCTTGAATCTGCTTGGCTTTGAGAGACCTCGGTTATTTTGCTTCAACTTGTTCAACTTCTAGAATAGGCAGTGACTACGCTAAGTATACCTTAAGCTAGGATTGACCAAGTTTGGCAAACATTCATTCAACAAATAAAAAAACAAGCAATAGATAAGAACAACCAGATAGAAGTTTTTGATTCTCAGAATGTGATACTTGCACTGAGGAGTGTGTATGTTTTACAAATGTTTTGATCAGTCACTTCAAACACATTAACACTCTAGATGGTTGTCTACAAGGCTGACAATTGGTTTAGCTAGGGAGTCCTCGATATACCCAAAGGTATGTGAGGCCCAAATCCGTAGATGAAACCAAAAAGATGTCACACAGCCGAGAGGAGTGGTAACCCACTTCTCCTCTTTCACTTCTCAAGGGTATAAAGTTCCTTGAGGCTTAGCTCGAGTGACAAAATCTTGATCCCAAGAGAGGTGTCTTTTGATTCACCTCCCGGTTCTTATACTCCACCGAAACATGGGAGTTGAGGTCGTTTAAGGGGTGATGAAATCCCCAAGCAGGCTTCCTAAAAAGAAACAAGGTTTTGGATCCTAATCTTATGCACCCAAGATGGCCTCAAAAGACGACAAGGGGAGAGAAGACTTGGATGACCTTGGGCTAAGAAAAACACGCTTGTTCTTTTACCAACTGACTCTTATGTGTGCTAATCTAGACTTTGCAAGCACTCATGTTTAAGAGACAATGTTCAATTCCAACTTGAAGTGCCAACAAAAGTAAATCGATCGAAGAATGCAAACAAGAAGAAGAGTTAGGGTCAACAAAAGCAAACTCGCGTGCCCGGAGGCCATCCACGTCAAGTATCAATTAATTTCCTTTAAAGCATTCAAGAGTTGGTGTTATTTTGTTTTAAGCCCAAAGCAAAGATGTGTGAGACTCGATTTGTCAAGCGCGCACCCAGAGGCCCTCCACGTCAATAGTTTTTCAATTTTAGTGCCCAAACTTGAAGTGTGATCGATTTAATCTAGAGTTTTGGTCATTTAAAAATTTTGATAAAGTTAAAGCAAACGTTCAAAGACCAAGTGAGTGAGTTAGATTGTGGAACATTTAACACCTTTTTCAAGTAGACCCATCCCAATAAATGGCGTTGAGATTGCAACCAATGGTTGAATTGATGGGTGATTAGAAAAGAGGTGAGTCCAAGGAACTACTCAAATTGATTTTTGTAAATTTGTATTTAACTTAACAAAGTTTCTTAAATGTCCAAAAATCAAACTTTACCTAAATTGCATGTGGAAAAGAGATTTGTTTTGTTCAATTTTAGAAGCTCCAAATGAAGTGTCTGATATTGCAATGGTTAATTGATCCTTGGCATTCAAGATTAGATTTGTTGTTTTAATCATGCATTCAAGGAAAATTTGATTTTAATCCATGGCATTCAAGAGTGTGTTTAGCAACATGCATTCAAAGACAAGTGATTAAACATTCAAGTTTTTTCCTTTGAGCATTCAAGATTGAGATTTTGTGTGTTGTTTTAAGAACTTTGAAGTGCTTTGTTTTAACCTTAGATCATTCAAGATTGTTTTGGACTAAAAAGTGAAAATGACTCTTTGGAGTTTGGTTTTCATTCAAGATTTTGTGTTCTAGTTTACATATTTTAAGCCCAAAAATGATATTCCTAGATTGTTTTGATGCATGAAAAACCTAAGAAACATTCAAGATTTTGCAACAAGACATTTTTTTGGAACAAATAATAAAGCTTTTAGGACAATTTTTGGCAACCATTTAGGACTCTTAGTTTTCATGAGATTTTTAAAAGAACTTTAAAATATTTGCAAATGAGGTTCATTTTATCCTTGATTGATGCTTTGAGTTTGATTTAGATTTTAGTGTGCACTTAATGTTGATTTTGAACCTTTTGAAATGGAAACTTGAAGTTTTTTCTAAATTTTCAAAAATGAAGTGTTCCTAACTTTGCATGAATGCATCTAAATCCTTGATGTTGCAAGGATACAAATGATTGAATTGGTTTAGTTTCACTTGTTAAAAGGCTTTTTTTTTTTTTGCAAATTTTTAATTTTTAATAGATTTAAGTATGATTTAGGGGTTCATTTTAAGCACTAAAAAGAAGTGTGTATGATTTTGCTTCCTTCAAAAAAAAATTCCAAGATCTCCCACAAGAAGAAGAAGAAGAAGTAGATGGAATAAGAAGAATATAGACAAGAGGAGGAAGAAGAATTCCAAGTTCTTTGTCCACCTATAAGCTTGAAAAATCTGCAAACACTATGAGATAGACTATGAGTTCCTTTGTCTTCTTCATGCTCATGTGGACCTAAAAAATCAATTTATACAATCCTACCAATCACAAAAACAAGAAAAATTAGCCAAAATAAGCAAATAACATACAAAACTTGACTAAAAAAGCTAATGAAGATGACCCATGCGGGGTCCCACCGGGCATGCCAAAATGTATATGAGCAATGTTAGTATGCTAATAGAAACCAAATTTAAATAAAGCTTCTACAAACTAAAAAAAATTCATAAACTTCAAGATAGACTAAGATGAGCTCTCAATTGAGAATATGAGCCATTAATGGGCTCTCTCAATGAGAAGCTCTCTTGTTGAGTAGCTTTGTCTAAATAGATAGGATGTATGCTCAAGCTTTATGCTTCAAAAATAGCTTCAAATGGAGTTGGAATTTGGGTGTGAGTGTATGGTTTTGATGTAAAATATCTTCTTAAAATGACATTATGACTTTACTTCATGGATTGTGTTATTTTGCAAAGGGAAAGGATCCAATTTATAGGAAAGAGGCTTGAGGGATTGAGGGCTAAGATGCAAGGATGGGAAAAAGCTCATGGAGGGCTCAGATTGCATGAGAGGAGAGCACATGGATTGTGCTTCCTTACAACCAATCAAGGAGTGACACATGTCACATGGTGAGAGGATGGAGGAAAGGGGAAGGATGAGTCAAAAAAGGAGGCTCAAGGGATAAAATCTCCATAAAGACCCTCATACTGACTTGTAAGAGCAATAAAAGGGCTTGGAAGAGTCATTTATGGCCTAGTGGGCTTCAAAAAGTTTTATGGTTGAGATATTTTGAGGGAGATGAGAGCAATTTTGACTTGGGCTTGATTAGGAGGGTTTTAAGCTTGCTTAGGCTTGTGCAAATGATTAGAGGATGGATTAGGATGGTTTAGGATTAGCTTAGGGATAGGCAAGTGGATGGCATTTAATGAGGGTGGGTGAAGGAGGAGATATTTGTTAACTTTGGCTTGGGTTAGTAAGTTTTAACTCGTGTTTAGGGAATGTGACAAGGTTAGGAGGGGATTAGGATTAGGTTTAAAGACATCTTCTAGAAGAGTCTAGACTTTGGATGAGGATAAAGACTTTCTAGAATAGTCTAAAATTTCCTAGGATGAGGATGAAGACTTTCTAGAAGAGTCTAGAACTTCTTAGGATGAGGATAAATTAGATTTTTAGGAAATAAATAAAGTTTTATTTATTTCAATGGTTTGGGTTGAGGAGATGTTTATTAAAATTTTTTTAATAAACATGAGGATTAATATTTAATCTTAATTAAATATTTTGAGTTGGGATTAGGGGTAGGAAATGATGGGATTAGCCTTTAATTAAAATTAAAGAAAGATTAGAAGATTTTGGAAGAGGTTAGTGGTCTTAAGAAAATTGGCCAAGTTTTGGGCAAAAAAATTTTTTTTTATTTATTTTGTGTTTTTTGGTCAATTTATTAATTAAATAATTAATAAATAAGGAAATAATGTTTAAATAAGATTTAAAATTTTTTGGGAGGGATTCCTTAATTAAATATTTTTAATTAAGATAAAGGGATTTAATGGCATAAAAATAAATTAATTAATTAAATAATTAATTAATTAATAAATGATGATGTCATCAGGAATTTTTCAAAAAATAAAAATACTTTATTTTCTAAAGGTTTTTAGGTGTCTACACCCTAAGCATTGGAGAGTATTGACATGTTGCATTCATGGCTGTGTTTGTCATTGATGCCAACATAGTATGGTTTCTGTAAAGACTAGTTGAGTAACTGATTGAGATATTGGTCATACAGATAATGGTTTGATTGTCTGGTGATGTAGAGTCATGGACATGTTCAGCCCAATGTATTGATGATGTGGTTTAGTGCACAGAGTCTAAGTCAAAGACATACGGAAGTTGTACCTAATTTATAGAGTGCAATTTAGAGCCAGAGCATTTGGAAAGTAGTTCTTGATGTTTGTTTGCTATCTTATATCTAAGGTGTAATGAAAAAATGCACAGCTAGGCAGTAACAAAGGACAGTCAATTGGTGACATCAGCAAGTGCACAAGCCCTAATATTGCACATGTAAATTTTTGTATAGAATTTGAGACCATAGTGCTATTGTAATTGCAATTAATTAATTATCTTATTATAATTAATTAGGAAACTCTCAAGGCCGACTCAAGGAATTATTTTGAAGATGTAGTATAAAGGAAAGATGTTTTCCTTGATTGTAATGTGTGGAGATCATTGTATGAAGTGCAAAGTGCGAAAAGGAGTAGAGTTTTTGGTAAATGCATATAAGCAATCCAAGGGATCATTGGATGCGAGATTTTTGATCTAGTTACAAGATCAGAAGGAGCATAGGTCTAGTTGATAGGACAAAGATAGAGGAAGGAACTAAATTTCATTTCTATTGTTCTGCAAGGAATAATGCAGAGATCATTTGGATAGTGGGTTCATTGGTCTTATCCTTGAAATTATTTGGGCAGTGGGTCTAGCTGTCTTCCAAAACTCCTATCAAAGCTGGCACAACTCCTAATAGGGATACAAAGTCTCCTAACATGGACTTATATGTACTTAATGTATTCACAAACTCCTAACAGGGTCCATCCTCTAACAAGGAACATTTATATTAGTACATCATCTTGTGGGTACCATCCCCACCATGGTTTTCCCTAGTTAACATATTGGGTGGTATTGTGTATGTGTATCTTATTGTGGTTTCTAATTATATTGCTCATATAGTTAAAGTTTAATAAGGTTGATAATTTTGATATCAATTGGATAATTGATTCACCTCACCCCGCCCTTCCCCCCCCTCTCAGTTATATTGCTGGACTGTATATTCTAACAATACTATATTATGTACATTGTATAGGGTGTATTACCCATAGGATGTGCATTCCATATTGCTTTTGAGGGACCAAAAAATAGTTTGGAATCCTTTTGGTCCCCCATCTTTGGGACACTACCTAGTTACATTGTGTATTAAGAAATAAGAGTTAGTCACTCTCTTGATTACTATGGTTGAATATATTGTGGTAGTGTCTTGTTGAACTCAAGTTTTTTTGGATGACTCATCCTCTAAAGGAAATATTGGACTTGTTTGAAATCAATGAATTCTATAATTAAGTACTATATCTCTTTTGTTTAATTTTGGCTTGAATGGGTTAGAAAATCCTATCTATAACTACTAACTAGCAATTTTTTGGCAATTCTCCTTAAATTGTTAACTTTGAAAAATCACATACTTAATAGATTTTGTGGTTGTGAATTGTATACAACCTTTTGATAGTTATATTACATTCACAAGTTTAAAATTTTGATGAAAGTTTGAAGAAAAATATCAACCCTAAAAAGTCCATTGATAGACATTTATATCATTTGAAGCATTTTTGGACTATAAATTGGAACCTCTAATAACTCCACTAATAAAACAAGAGCTATAAAAGAGCTAGAGTCCCTGTCTTGTTGAGTTTTATTTCTCTGTTTAAAGTGTAGTGACTGAATGCAAGAAAAATGATTTGTATTACTAGTCTTAATATATGAATAAATTTTCTATTATTACTAGTCAAAAGAAAAAATTAGTATAGATACAAAATTAACTACTATAATTATTGGTAATTTAAAATATATAATATTATGCAAAAAGTATTTTCTTAATGTGATTTATTTTAAAATCATTTAAGATTAATATGTTAAAGTTCTATGAAATAAAAAGAACAAATATTTGAATGAGATATTTTAGGCTACATTTTCACTGAATTCATATATGATACTTTTTTAGGATTCCAATGGAACCACATATAGTAATTATTATTTTTGTATGGTGACTATGCAAAATGAAACTCAAATACAATGTTATGTCCAATGATTCCACCCAGTCCAATATTTTTCAAAATGTATCATTTGAGTGCAAATAATCTACTATAGGAAGATGTTGTATAGAGTATTTATAGTATATTTCGATTTCATAGGGGATTAATTTTGATTTATTCACAAGATTATTCTATTATTTCATTATCTCACATCTAGGCATTGTACCGCTTGCCCAGTCTTTTCACAAACAATAAATTATATTTTATCTTGCTATTTTTTGAAAATGGAGAGCTATAGTTTAAAAAGCCCTTCAAACTCCAAACATATTTTTGGAAATAGATAGAAATTCCTACTTTAATTTCAAATTTTCTAAACCACAATTACAGATAAAGTAGTGTTAGATTTTATCAGAGTTCCCACAACCATATTAGATATGGATATGACTGTGAAACCACTATATTGGCTAACATGATTTTTATGAGAAGAACCCATGTTTGAATCTAGCTTGACAATTTCTTTTGTACTCTTTTTTGGGAGCAATCACACTGCCCTCGCTATTATAAATTATTCCTCAAAAATATTTGGAATTGGTGACAACTTTCTAAACCATCTTTGGTGAGGCCCATTTTGTTGTTGAGCAAGGGAAGAAGTGTCACCCATGGTGTTGAAATTATTTTATATTTAAAAAATAGTTTTTAATTGTACTAAGTTAATTAATTTTACTATAGTACTTTAATTGTTATTTACAAAGAAGAAAATAAATTTATAATTAAAAACATCACTATACCAAAATACTTGACAAACTTAAGTACATTAAACATTCTCTTTTTAAAAATATATAATCAAAAAATTTTAATTTCAAAATATTTGTGACATGACCTATATTTTAAGAAGCTATGTAAAACATTCTTAATATCAAATTTTAAAGTATTAAACATTTATCAATATTTAATAATGTTGTGAATATAATTTAAACAATTGAAATAAATTATTCATTTTTTCTAATTTTTATTTATAGATTTTCTTTACAACAAAAATAAGAATTTATCAAAAAATTTAAAAAAATTCTATACTAAATATCTTCAAATATCAAGTGGAAAATAATTTCATTTATATAATACAACAATCATGCCCTTAAAATCAAACTACAGATATTTTAATTCAAATTAGTAATCCTTCCAAAATTAAATGAATAGCTTCCATATTGGGGTGGTTGGCAAGTTTAGGAACTATGATGATAAAGTAAATTCTAGAAGGTGTTAAAATAAAATGTAGTTGAAACATTGACAACACGATTGGAAATAGTAAAGACGTGAACAACATGATCATTTGGTATATTAAAAAAACAAAGTTGTACATATTTTTTTTGAATTGTCAGCCAAATGTGTTGACTCAGTATGTAGAGAAGACCATAAACATATGGAGTTGGGTTGGAATAGGGTTTTCAAGCAGTGGTAATCACTTGTTCTACAGAGCCCAACTTGTTCAAAGGTCTAGGGTTTTAATCCGAAGGATGGGGAAAATCTTCAAAAAATTAAGCTTCAAGCTCTATGACTCTTTCTCCATGGAATTTGTCTATTCAAACAATGACACTTGATGTAATTTGTCTATTCAGACAACGAGACTTGGAATTGCATGCAACCGACTAATAAGATTAGACTCTAGATTTATCTGTTGAGAATGGCATCGAAAATAGATGTTGAATTTGTAGTTTATTTTAACAATTTCTTGGAGAATTTGAGAAAATAGGTTTACAAATGTTTTGCATAGATTTTCTATAGTTCAAAAAAATAAAATCTGGTAGAAATTTCTAGAAATTGTTTTTATGTTCAATTTTTTTGTGCAAGGAAAACATTTTTACCCATGGTAAAATTAATATTAGCCAATCAGGAAATAGGCATTGTTGTTTAAAAATAATTTAAAAATAAACTTAGTTTTCAACTTTAGGAAATGACTAGTTTTGGCTCTAAATATTAATTGTGATCATCACCAAAAACATTAGTTCTCTGCCTATACATATGCAAGGACTAATAGCGTTTTCCTCAACGTCTAGTAAGGCATCATTTATGGAAGGAATGACCCATATCCCAAAATTTTCATTTGTATACACAAGAAGCACATTTCTCTACCTACAATTTCATATCAAGTTTTATACTACCCCTATTTTTGTTTTATAGTAGGCACTATATGAATGATCTAAGGATATCTATGCACGGATACAAAATATTTCATTGCACTAAATGTTACAATTGGAACACGTGCCACAATGCCCAAATGAATTACACATCCTTTTATGATCATGTCCAACACTAAAATTATCGTTACAAGGAAAGCCCATTGATATTTTGTTTTATTCATTTTGGGGATCTATTTAGCCATTTGGGTGTACTCTCAAAATTTTGAAAGATTATTTACATATAATATTTTTGAAAAGATTCTAAAATGAGATATGGCCTTAAGATTCAAAGGGAAATAATGGTTTTTTGAAAGAGAAAGTTTACTATTGAATTGAAGCCTTTCTCACTGTATAAAGATCAACTTGTCCAAAAAGAATGAAAATGTCTAGTTCCTATTGGAATATTCAGTCCAAAAATATCTTCTTAATGTTTAGATAAGGATTATTTATTAGTAGTAAAAAATAAATCAAAACTCTTTTTGAATGACTACTTATTTATTGACAACAAAAAATCCTTATTTTTCTCTTAAAAATTAAAAAAAATTACATGCTTATAATATAGAAAAAATGTAAGAATAACTCTAAATGACTTGATCTGGTTGTCTCAAATATACTCACTACCCTATATCCAATCTATTTCTACTCACATTTACAAAAATTTAATCATCTCATGTTGTCCATTATAAACTTCTTTACTATCAACATAACTCTCATATTCTCATCTTAAAAACTTAAACATGGTCACAATAAAACAAGAGTCCTCCTAAAAGACTTAATCTATCTATCCTAGATATACTCGCAACCTTATATCTAATGTATTTCTATGAGAATTTACACAACTCTTCTCTTCTCCTTTCCTCCATTAAAGGAACAATCATACTCTATAACAACAATCTCAATGTGTAAATGTATGGATATCATTTCTATACAATACAATAAACACTAAATAAACTTAGATAAAATAGGTAAATAAAAGAAAGAAAAGTGACTTTCTCTTGCAACTCCAACAATTTTATCAATGATTATCTTTTATTCTACAAGTTACCAACACATTGAAATACAATCAATTATTTTGTTTGCTTCGGAAATAAATCTTGTTGCACTTATGATCATTGCTCACCATCTACAAATTGATGTGGCATTTCATGATTCTCTCTAAATAGACCTAAGAGGTATAATCTTTGTAGTTGCGCTTATTTGTGAAACTCAACCACTAAATTGTTATGAATTTATCATACCCCTCCCCTCCAAAAAGAAAGGAGCAATTTTTTCAACATAACAGGAGTATAAAGAAACATTCTAGATATACTAAAAAAATCATATATTGCTGTAAAAACTAAATTGAGTTATGACATTACAAAGATGTTCTTATACATCATAAAGGAACCAACCACCATGAATAAAATGGAGGTGGTATTGAAATATTGAATCACATTAAACACATTTCTCTCCTCAATTCATTCTCTAGGTTTAATGTCATTTTCATCTTTTCCCCTTAAATATCCAAGATGTCATCATTGTCAATCTCCTTTACCATTGTTCATAGTCACAATATATAGATTTCTACCTCCAAATTAAACAACTCTTGAGAAATGTAGTTAGAAAAGTTCTCAAAATTGTGGCAACACTCACTATGCTACCAATACAAAATATCTTCTTAAAAATAATCATACAAAATTTACAAGTTGTACGAATTTAATGAAACTCCAACAAATTGGTTATAATGCAATTGAGAAAATTTGCTAATGTTATATCCAAAAGAAAAGATTCAAGTATATGACATGAGTTGAGATAGTATAAATACACTTTTAGTATTCCTTTTGCATTGAAAACCGAAAATTATAGATATAAAATAGAACAATTAGTGGTTCAAAAATTTTGCATACATAGCAAAAAAAATTATTTTAACCTCAACCATGATAAGAATCTATGAAAAAAATGCAGCAGATCAAGCAAATTTTGGTCACTGCCACTATTATCAACAACCCATTAGCATTTAATTCTAACCAATTTCCCAACTAAAACTCTAGTTGCTCCTATTATATATGGAACTAGTAATTTTTTTTCTCTAGGTTTAGTTGTAAGTATAAGTAAACCACCTCACTCCAAGAAGTCATCTCTATCATTCTCCATTCAATCCATAAAAATCATCAACTCTAGAAATTGAATGCCCACTAGAAGATGCACAAAAAGTAACTTTTCCCAAAATACAAGAAAATATTAAAATATGATTTTAAGTATAAGAATAGATCAATACCCAAAAGCCACATATAACTAGAAGGTAAATAAGTGTGATGTTTAAAAAGTAGAGAAGATATAAAATAATTTACCATATTATTCCTTCTTATGGTATCTGATAGATAGATTCCACTGAGGCCCACAAATTTTGCACAACAATCTCTTATTCCTTACATTCATTCAATTTCAATTGGGTTTCTATGTTTTCACTTTATAATCTACGATGGGCCCTTCATTGGTGTAAGAAACTAAGTATTGTTTGCTTCAATAAGGTTGGTCCCAAAATCACTCTTCAATTCTACTAGACGACATAGTGTAGCAAAAACTTAAAGACAAATATATTACTCACTTTTTAGCCTTATACAAAAACCGAAAATTACAATTTCAACATTTTCTTTGAAATGCATATGGATTTCCTCTTACAATTATCCCAACAATCAATCCTTTCAACCATCATTACTCACCATCAATTTTATTGTTGGCATTAGGCTAGTTTATAAACTTCACACTTTTTGGCATAAAATATAGACCACATGAACAATCATTATGTAAAGTTGAGATGCCAAAATGGAAAAATATCCACATTCAAGCTTTCTCAAGTGACACATGCAATGGTAGTTTACTCAACCTTTGCCACCATTCTCCATATTACTTAATCCTCATGGCAACATCCTTCACATCATAAGTAATATCTATAATATATATGTTTATTCTATTTTATTTTAATTTTGTATAGATTAATTCATAACCTACATGTAATGAAAATTATAACCTACAATTTACTTTACTTCTTATTATTGTTATATTTGACAAAATTATTTTATTTAACCTAAAAAGTAATTTAAATTTGTAATATATAATTTTATATAGTGAAAAAACTTCTAACATTAAAACATTTAAATAATTATAATAATAATGTAATTTGCTAATTTACAAAATCCAATTTTTTTTTATAAAAAAAATCTAGAAAGAATTATTGGTACAATTCAAATTATACACTGATTTGTTTAGAAAAATACAAATAAAATAAAATATAATTAATAAAATTAGATTACATGTATAAGGCGCATTGCGTCTCTTGTTCTTCATCTGCGATTTGATAGAAACAAATCATTTCATTTAGCAGCTTTGGACGTTTCAGGAAAAAATAAAACGGGAAATGGAAACATCCAATTATACAATGAAAAGCTACTGAGATATTCGAAACGGAGATACCAAAATCCAACGGCAGAAAAGTTTTATATCATTTTTGTGCACTTTTAAGACACTGTGAACAAAAATCTAAAAATCGAGTCTTGATGATTTAGCTGATTATGGATTTGGCAACAAAAATCTACAATTTAGCCCCTCTCTATAATTTAGCTAATAATGTATTTGGTAACATTTTTTTCTGTAATTTGGCCCCTCATTATAAATTTAGCCCATTATTCACTCGTCGACAGAGAGTTGTAGCAAAATATTTGTGAAAATGGAGGTATTGGTGAAAATGGCTATGATCTTGTTCTGCAGCATGGGAATAAGTTACTGGTGCTGTGCAAGGGTCAAAATTAGGCGTTTTGCAAAAATTCACATGGGCATAGTGCGGTTCAATATACTACCAATCAAGGACGCAACCAAGAATTTTAGTTGCGCCATTATAATCGATCAGGGTAATTTCGACGAAATAGTGTGTAACGAAAGACTTGCCGAAGCTCATGAGATGATTGCTGTGAAGAAAATGGATTACTCTTTCCATGAAAATGTTGGCCCAGTGCGGTTCAATGCGCGGCAATTGGAGGAGGCAACGAACAATTTCAGTTGCACCAATTTAATCGGACAGGGGCAAACTTCCCGACAGACAGATGATCGCCGTGAAGAGAATGAAGAAGTGCTCTGTCAACAATTTTTGGAGGGAAATTTAGAAATTTGTTGGCTCTCTGTGGTTTTGAAAAATAGGGCTTGGATCAACACATTTTTGGAGGGAAAATTAGAAATGGGAGAGCACTGTCATGGGAGCAGAGGAAGAAGGTAATAATCGGCATTGCAAAGGGGTTATGTTATCTGCATTGCGGCGTTCGGCCGGCGATATATCACAGAGACATTAAGGCCGACAATATTCTGCTGGATGACGACATGAATCCCTGCATTGCGGATTTTGGGATTGCAGCAAGGGAAGGGCAATCTCATTTGGAGTCAAAAGTAGCAGGCAGTATTCTCTGACTGGACTGCTGACAGATCGTTGTGATGTCTATAGCTTTGGGGTCGTGTTGCTGGAAATCATGAGTGTTTGACTGAATACCTTAATACTGATTGGGCATGGAGGCTCTTGGGAATGAGTAAGAGTAGTTGAATTGATAGATTGGAGAATGCACGAGAGTCATGAAGGGGTGAAAACAATGGATAGATTTGTTAAGGTGGGTATTTTGTGTACTCATGTTAATCTGGCATTAAGGCCGAGCATGGTAGAGGCATTGAAGATGTTGGAGGGAGAGGCTGCCATTGCCGCGATACCAGAAAAGCCTTTGCCAGTAGCAAATTACCGATCAGGGTATTAGAGAGTTATCCTTACTTCAACTCGTCTGTCATTGGAAGATAGGCGGCGCTCGTAACCCATGATGGTCCAGTACATTAATTGTTTATTCCTTGCTGTGCATGATTTTTATGGAAACATCTCAGCGGAGATGCCAATATCCTTGGTGTTTCTGAGAGAGAAATGAGCTGCTAAGAAATATAGTTCTTTTATTTTTATTTTTCTTGCCGCGGACTCCATTCATAAAGAAGTTTTACGCATTTGAAACTGGAACTCGAATAATATTATGCTGAAATTTCTGTGTTCAAAAATTAAGAATTATCAACTATTCATGCATTTTACTTGAATTAGCCTTATGAAAGAAACCAAAGGTCTTATAAATATAAAATATTTATTTTAATGTAGAATGTATCTATATCTTAAATTGATTGCTTACTTGAAATTTAAGAATAAAGATTTAGGTGTCAATAAATGAAAAAAGGTTTTTTAAATGTTCATATGAGTTAGTATATTTTTTAACAATTATTTCTAATTTTATCATTTAAAATGTTTAGATATAATTTTAACAACAAGACCTTTTTAGCATCAGGATTTTTTTCTTAATAATAATTGAAGGAAAGATTTCTTCTATGATATAATTAGAGTGTTTCAACATGAAACAAGGACAACAACACAACTCCAAGAAACCTCATTTTCCATAATTTGTTATGAAATCAAATCCTTTCTTAAAAATTGATTTATGTTCTCCATGACAACAACCACCAACAACTTATCTTGCACCATGATCTTGCTCTATGTTTCTAGTGTTGCATTGCATAATTACTTCAATATTTTAGTGAATGTTCAATTGCATGAGAGCATATGCTTCTAGATTTCTTTGTATTTAGATGATTGAGTTGAATGCAAGTAGTAGTGTCATTATAGATTATGTGTTTTGACATATTTCATAACCTAAGGCTACTATACCACTCCCTTTACTTAGACTTCAAACATAGTTCTCTTAAGAAAACATGCTACAAGATTGAGAAAGGACTAACGATCACATAATAACATCATATAAACACGACTCAACAAAAAATAAGTTCACTCTTTTTAATTGCTTTCTTAGATGTTTTAATATATAATATAATATAATATAGTTATATAAAAAAGGCAAAATGTCATAGCCCCATTTTTATTTTTTAATTTCATAATGGAAAATTAATAACTTTTCCAAGATAATTATCTAAGTCAAAGTAGAAAATAGTTAAACTATCTAACGTGCAATGTTTAATTCTTACTACATTAATGGAGTAAACAAAACATATTTAGCCAATTATAAAATTTAAAAATAAACAATGTCATATTGTGAAATATTAAATGCTAGTGGATCCTTATAGAGGTGGTCAAACATAAATAAATTTAAGTCTAAATGTTATTTATATAGCATAAAAGACTCTTGGCAAGAGGATCATGAGGGGGGAGAGAGATTGATTTTCAGCTTCACAATTTTAGAAAAAGTAACACAATTTGAAATTAGGAGCAACAAATAGATTATTTGGAAGACTTGAAGGACTAAGGCTATTTTAGAAGTTATCAGTGTAACTTTTAGGTTTTTATTTTTCTTACATAAGTTCTACTCAATAATTTAAGTGTGAAATCTTCTCATAACTGACTTTAGACTCCTATATTTCAGTATGCTTTGTCAACTTTGTATGACTCTTTTCACTTGGTTGGATGTTTGTTGACACAATTCATAATGGTTAGCTGATATAAATATTTGATCTAGATTTGCTATTTTTACATGTGATGTATTAGAATATGATGGGTTATCATTGTTAGAGTGGTGGTTATCATTGCATCAAAAGCTGAGCCTATCAATGCCTGATACAATTATTAAACTTATATAATTCACAAGAGGTAGTTAGTTTCTTGTCACAAATCTAAAGGGGAGCACTGACTATTTTGTGACTAGAAATAAATTGAAGGTTCTTCTTCATCTAGAACTTCTGGCTAGAAATAAATTGGATCTTTCAAGATTTGGAAATTATAAGCACTCTTCTATGGAGAATTATTATTTAGATAATTCATGTAATGATTCTTTCAAAATGTAACTTGTTAGTGACCCTAGGGATCCTAGTGATCTAGTTGTGATATGGAATTTGGATATTGTTGATTGTAGGGCTAGCCCCTTATCAATAAGGAAATTAAGGTAGGCCAAACATAAAAATATTAAATAAGGAAGGTGGTTCATCCATTTGAGGGATCTTTAAAAGTTAAAATGAATCAGTCTTCTAGAAGGAAATGTGGACATGCATGAATTAATGGTGTTGGTAGGGACAATAGTGAAGTATTGTGCTCCTCGTTTGCTTCTATATCCATTCTTTGTGCTATAGAAAAGGGTTCTCCCTTGATTTAGAATTATATTTTTTTGTCACTTAGGTTGCACTCAATATGTTAACTAGTAAACATATGGAGGAGGCTAATTGGAGAAAGCTAATTCATAAGTATTTGTACTAGTAAGATAAATCCTTAATTGATAGTCCTAGATGGATTATATTTGTTTTTGTCATACTTTGAGGAAGTAGAACAATGTAATAGCTTTCTTAGTAAATGGGCTTTCGAGAACTGAGGTAGGTAGGGTATGGACTATGAAGTTTCTTGAGATTGATTATAAAGGGGATAATAATAAAAATATTTCCACAATCCATATGAAACTATCAAATTTTATAATATGTTCTTGGATTTCATTGTGCAATTATTTTTGCATCAACATTTTAGACCACTCTTTGTGATCCATCATCAAGTTAAGAGAAAGTGACACTCTATTTCTCTCATGACACTCTATTTCTCTTATCCCAACGATGGATCACAGAATGTGATTTGAAGCATTGATAAAAAATAAAAAAATCACACAATCAAATCCAGAAAAAAAATATAAAGAGGATGTGGATAAGTTAATTATGGATTCCATAAAGTTGACTAGTTGTGACCTCTTTCAATTTGATTGTGTCTTTGCCTTGAGCTTTATTGTGTTTCTCTTAGGTTTTTCTTTGTATGTCTTGATTAATTTTGAATAAGTTAATTACCCCTCTTTTCAATATATAATATTGCATCTTTCTCTTAAATTCTAAACCTTTGATGTCAGAAAGAGGGTATACAAATTTTCAACAAACATGTGTAATTTTATTCTACATTCAAATGATTTTTTTTTTAATGAATCAAAATAATTGCAACACCACTCAATCAATTACATGCAAAATTGACAGAAAGAAGATAAGTGCATATTTCCATATATAGCTTATAAAGTGATCAAAACTTTTTAAAACATGAATATATTTAACTATGCAAAAATTGCTTTTAAAGCAATGAATACTCTTTAAAATATATTAAATACTAATTATAAAATATCAAAATGCGAAAAATTAAATTTAAAATAACCTCCTAAAACACTTCAACTCCATTCTTGACATTATTATCCAATGATTCTTTTTTAAAAGATAGAAATTTTTATTTATGCAAGTTTTACTTTTAAAGCAATGAATCTAAAAAATATTGAAGACACTATTTATAAACAATCAACATGCTCAAAACCTTTTGAAACACTACAAATCTATTCTTGACATTATTATCCAATAAAAATATGCTAGCATGACATTATTTGCAAATCTATGCAAGGTATTTAATTATGTTTTTGAGAAGTAAAGGTCTTGTGAGAATTTTATTTTTTGAACACAAGATTATTTAGAATTTTTTGTTGGAAAATAAGAGTTTCTGACTTTTAGATAATTTCCTACAAACCTGATTTTTTTGTTAGGTGTCAATCATTTCTCAATAATTTGACACTTCTGAATAAATTTTCTTTAAATATTATTTTAAAAGCTAACAATATGAACTCTATTTTTTATTGAATTCTCCCTCTGCAAATCCTTAAAATTCAAATACTTAAAGCTAAAATTCCAATAATAAAATTTATAATAAATAATCTACCATTAAAAGAAAAACTATATAATAATTTAAAAAAGAAATGTTCAGCCTGGGATATAAGCTATATTTTAGTGGTTCGAGCATCACATACAAATATCAGAGGTTCTAGATTTTAAATATTGTCGAAATGATATGTTTTATAATTTATGTTAGTGTATCGAAGGATGAAAATAATCAGAAGAAACATTAGCAAAGTGTCCAAAAATAAAACCAGATTTTCCTTTGCAGACCAAAACTACATCGGTCTGAGTGCTTTGTACATTACCCTAATTCCTTGAACTGAGTTTCATTTCCACAAAAGGACGAAAGCGTGCGTTGTTATTATGCCACAACAGGGGAAAGCATTACGTTAAAAATTAAGTATCTGGTATCGTATATGAAAGAATGATATTTTCCCACAACAGGGGAAAGCATTACATGAAAATCTGAGAAAATCTGTCCGGTCGGCCTCCGCTCTATTACGGGAACTGCAGTCTCTCCCTCCATTACAAATCTCTCCATTGTTTTCACCAATCTATCACCTCGAGAAGCTTCCATACCCAATCGGTAATATGGCATTGGACCGGCCTTTGCTACTGGCAAAGGCTTTTCTGGTATCGCGGGAATGGCAGCCTCTCCCTCCAACATCTTCAATGCCTCTGCCATGCTCGGCCTTAATGCCAGATTAACATGAGTACACAAAATACCCACCTTAACAAATCTATCCATTGTTTTCACCCCTTCATGACTCTCGTGCATTCTCCAATCTATCAATTCAACTACTCTACCCGTTCCCAGGAGCCTCCATGCCCAATCAGTATTAAGGTATTCAGTCAAACATTCCACAGAGATATCTAGAGCCCTTCTGCCGCTCATGATTTCCAACAACACAACTCCAAAGATATACACATCACTCCGATCTGTACGAATTCCATACAGAGCATACTCCGGAGCCAAATACCCACGCGTCCCGCTTATTTTTGACACGAGATACGATTCCCCTTCGCTCGCCATCCTCGCCAGCCCAAAACCAGCAACATAGGCATTCATGTCCTCATCCAGCAGAATGTCATTTGCCTTTATATCTCTGTGATAAATCGCTGGCCGAACGCCGTAATGCAGATGACATAACCCCTTTGCAATCCCGATTATAATCTTCTTCCTCTGCTCCCACGTCAGCGTTCTCCCGGTGGCGTTTCTAAAAATGTGTTGATCGAGGCTGCCGTTGGCGAGGTAGTCGTAAACGAGAAACCGCTGGAACCCCTTTTTGTCGTCACCGCCAACGCCAAAACCTCGCAGAGCCACCAAATTCCGGTGGCGAAGGCTTCTACCTCGTTCTAGAAATCCGCATCTTCTTCGACAGAGCACTTCTTCATTCTCTACACGGCAATCATCCGACCGTCGGGAAGTTTTCCCTTGTACACCATTCCAAAACTCCCCTGCCCGATTAAATTCGCGCAACTGAAATCATTCGTGGCTTTCTTGATTTGCCCTTCATTGAACCACACTACGCCTATCTTGGACTTCACGGCGTTGATCAGAAGGCTTTGATTTATTAATCTCTTAAAACGCCTGCGCTTCGTCCTCGCCCTCCACCAGTAAGTAATGGTTCTCATAATGCCCATTGCCATGGCGGCACCTACATCACCATGATCTTGCTGGCGGTGTTTTTGCAATGATCGGTAAAACGGCCAGTATCAGCAATCACCATGAACGCCTCCATTTGAATGTTTCTGCAATGATCGGTAAAACGGCCGGTACCAACAATCGCCATGAAATCATAAATCAAGAATCTCTGGCGCCCCTCTTTGTCATCGCTAGAAACGCAGAATCCTCTGAGAACCACCAAATTCCGGTGCCTAATGCTGTTGATGATCTCCACCTCGTTGATGAATTCCGTTTCTCCTTCCGAATCACAGTTCGTGATCTTCTTAACCGCAATCGGCCGCCCCCCGTTTGCGATGACGCCCTAATAAACTTTTCCGAAACTCCCCCGGCCGACCACATTGGCATCACTGAAATTACCAGTGGTGTTCCTGATCAGTTGAATGTTGAACCAAACGGCGCCCATATTGGGCTCCAAAGCCCCTCTTAACAGATTCCTGTTATTTCTTACAAAATACATGTGATTCGCCTTGCCCTTCAATCTGACCCAGAAGCAATACCCGAGGCCTAAAGCAGAAAGCATGAGGAATCCAATGGCGGCGCCTGTAGAATAAACGGCACACGGAGAATACACGAAGCGGCCTGAGTAGTCATGGGCCCAAATTCATTCACCACACCGGCCGCATAGAGGCAAATGAAATAGTTACATTTTCGACTAGTTTTCTCTGAAATGTTCTTGATCATGTCCGTTAACTCCCTATGAACTGCTTCCCCACTGGCAAAACACGCAGCACAGGCAGAGGCACCAGAGAGATCTCCTTTACATGCGTTATCCAGAGAAGTGGGTCCGAGCTTTTTAATCCAATCTTGCTTCGTCTTAATGCCTCCGCACAAATTGGGGCTTGAGACATAATCTGATGTATCGTTGAAACAGAGTTGAACCAAATTTGGGGGAAGCCCCATGGAAGTGAGCTTCTGTTGAAATTTGCTGAAACAGGCAGCGGCAGAGGCGTAATTCGATAACTCGAAAATGGATTGTTCTCGCAGAAATTGAGCAAGACCCACACCAATCACAGTTCTTAATGTCGTTCGACAATTTTCGAGTTGGGCGGGAGTTCGAATCGACTGGCAGTATGATGAATTCCACGACGTTTGAGTAACATAGTCGAGATTGATTGGGCATTCAGCATTGGCCACATGAAAAGAGTGCAGAAACAACAGAGGAATGAGTGCTCTCCAAATCATTCTTGCTAAAGAAATGATGAATGCAAATAATTCCGCAGAAATGCAGCCCTAAATTTGTAAGAGAGACCCGCGTTGCGAACTTTCATCGAACCGTGGAATTTGAGCGTTTGAATGCAGGACTGTGGGCACTGCTTTTTAGGGCTTTTATTATTTTACCATAGATGAAGAAGACTGCTGCAATATCCGATTTAATCGCGAAGACTTTTTGGGTTACTGGTCGGCGGAACCTGCTCCATCGTCAATTTATGATAAATTTGTAGATTAATTGCTCCGCGCACTACGCATTAGAAAAGACAGTGACGGCTTTGATAATACGCATCTGTATTGCACCAGGCGGTGTCATGATGGTTTCTTGGATCTTTCGACACGATGTTAACAGCGTATACGCAGGGAGACGTTGGCACATGATGAATCTGATCGAATCAATTGAAAAACAAATGTGAATGGTCCGGGTTCCATTTTAACTCTGCGGGGGAGTTTCGATGTGTAGATAGTCATAACAATTGTGGAACAAGTTCTCGTGTGTATGTAAAGTCCAAAAAAAACAAAAGAAATGATCATTTGGAGGTGTTGTGGATAGTTATGACAAGAGCTCTCGGTGAGCTGAAGTGAGGAGTCTTCTGAAAAAATGGGAGCAAAGATGAACTTGAAAAGCCTCATATATTAAATTGAATCTCGAATGGAATCTTGAATGTAAAACAAAAGCCATATTATGTTATGGAAGAGAGGAGAGCAAGTACGAGCTATATCTTGAAAACATTTTTGGATAAAATCACAAAGAGTTCAGGGAGGTTTAGAATTTTGAAATATGTAGTTGAAACATTAAATAGTTTCTATGTTGCAAAAATCAATTAATTATATAAAAATACAAACATAAAATATATTTTATTTTATAATTTTAATTTGTGAGATTAAATGTTGAATAATATATGTTGATTGATATAATATTTTTGAAATAGAAAATAAGAAAATTTAAGAAAAGAAAAATATATAAATATGTAAATGTAAAAGTAAAAATTAAATCTATTTTAAAAAGAAAATTTAGATAATCAATATTAATTCTTCTTAAAATTAACTTGAAATGAAAAAATAAATTTACAAAATCATATTTAGATTTATCATAAAATAAATAAATCTATCTTGTAAAATAAACTTACATATTTAAGGTTACAAATTCATATTTAAACTAACTTAAAATAAAACAAATGAATAAATCATTTTATCTTGAAAATAATATTACATTATTAATATTATCAATTTATTTTTTGAAAATTAACTTTAAAACACAAGTATAAACATTATACAAAACACATTGTCAAGGTAGTCAATATTATACAATATAATATTATACAAAATATTTTGTCTAAGGGTTATTCAGTGGTTTGATATAAATACTATGAATAAGTTATGGTCATTGGCTTATATGTATTTACTTTTTGCACAAATGAGGCGTCAGCCATACACATCTAGCGATTTTTCAAGTTTTCTTGAAATTAACATTACACAACATTCATCATGAGTCAATAAATTTGGCATATTTAATAATAATAATAAAGGAGAACTTGCCTACCAAACTTTTCTGATAACATTAATAACATCTGACAAACAGTTATTTTACTCTTATCTTATTCCTAGCTTTTTCAATTCCAAAAATAAGATTTTTCCTAGAAAATTTGGGTTGGGCCAATAAAAATTAAGAAATTAAAAAGGTGTAAAAGAATTTAAAAATATGAACATTCAAAACCTTAGTAAAAAAAAAAATCTGCCATAAAAGAATTAATATTATGGGGTTGTTCCAGGGACTAACAATTGCAATTGTGGAGATATTTAATGACACTTCTAAATTTTCACTTTTTTTTGGACCTATATGCACATTTAATTGTCCACTTCCACCACTAAAAGATATGTTGTACAACTCTTCTAATTAAAATGTCAATAAATACATACAAATAAAACAATCTAACAAGTATATGTAAAGGTCGAAAAAATGTTTTCCAATTCTTCTAAATGCTCATATTTTAGTACACACATAGTAATTTACTAGATTTTTACTTTTGAATATTTCGCTATTGTAAAGGAATTGATTAGCGGGTTAGGTGTACAATAGGTGGGTGGACATTGATTATGGAAATGTGCTCAATTAGAGATTTGAACTTATTTAGCATTAAAAGTACAATTTGATAGTTTGGTAGATAATTGGATTGATTATGTGCATGAAGCTTCAAAAGAGGTTATTTGGAGGAGTCAACTAATAATTACTCACAAACATCTCGACAATGAGGTGCCACAACCACCAAAAGAATATTATAACTCGTCTAATTAATGTCTCAAAAAAGTTTCAATCTATATGTACACAAAGACAAGTCATGTTCTAGACCACTAAAAATGTTGCAAATTCCTTGAATAAATATTCAATTATAAACTACAAGTGCACATGTAATACATAACAAGGCTTCTAGTTTTTGTATATTGATTATTATACAAGAATTGTTTGGGGGGTTACATGATGGATGACTATTTGTACATGGGTAGCTAGTGGACACTCTCGCTTAGTTTCACTGGATATTAAAAAACATATGATTTCCCTTTTGAATAAGCATCTTAACTTTTGAGAGTAGTTTTATTTATTTATTGTAAAATGTATCTATGATCATTAAATATATTTATTTATTTTGTCAAACATAATATAAAAGTAGACATGATGGGCATAATTACCATAGGTACATTTTATTGGAGAATAAATTCTATATTATATTTATAGCTAAAAATATCAAATTGGTATTAGAAAGTGGCTTGAAAGTTTCCACCAATTTGGAAACTTTCATATTTGTGTGATAAGGTATATGACTTTAAAAAAAGAAATTGTTACTTGAGTGATATAATTGTTTACTTATAGATCATTGCTCTCACTTAAAAAATCATAGCATCTACTACCTTTCAAAATAGTGTAACCCTCCCGGGTAAGTGCACCAAATTGTGGTGTCAAAAGGGGGGTATAAGTGAACACCTTTTTTACTTAAATCAGTAATTTCTAAACTTCAACAAGAATTCGAAGATAGTTATGCTCAAAATTTTAAGATATGACAAAAAAAAAAGTAGTAGTCCTTTGAATCTACTTTCTAAACTACTAATTTTTTTTTCAAAATGGTTTAGTTTTAGGTCCTCAAAAAAGGGGGGCCACAGAAAGTGGTGTTGTTTATTCAGAAAAAACATACACAATACAAAGTGTGGCCCCCCTAATTTTTTTTTTTTTTTTGAAATTCTTTAATCGCTCTGGTCAAAAGTTACCTAACATTGTGTAGTTTATACTAGATTTTTCAGGTAATTTTATAAGGTGTATTTTTTTAATGAGTTTTTTAATTGGACACATCCCAAAAATGTGAAATATTTTTGTGCTCCCCTTAGAAATGATTGAAAACTAATCTAAAATCAAAACTTCTTTTTTTCAAAGTGTGTAGAATGGAGCCTAGTTTCTAAAAAATTAAGTTGTTGCAAAATTTGATAAATGAGCTAAAATCTATAGCCCAAATAGTACATGTTGGTTTTTGACAAAAAATGGACATACATTCAAAAGAAATTATAGTTGAAAGGCTTGAAATAGTTCAAATAAAAAATAAGTTATATGCTTATATAGCTAACATAGAGACCTACAATGTCATGTAACTTAATTTTATCGATGCTCAACCACAGGGAAACTTGAAGGGGAGCACACAAGAAAAATCAATCATTTTTTGTATGTTTGCAGCAAAATACATCTTAGACTAGTTTAGAGACTCCAAACCTTTGGGTTGGATCCCCAAGGCAAAAATAAGCCTTAGGCTTGGTATAATGCAAAGCTTTGAATAACACGTGTGCACTATAGCGCGTGCGCACTATAGTGCACACATGCTATTTAAAGGTTTTTAAAATTCTAGTCTTAATAGTGCGTATGCACTTTAGTGCATACATGCTTTAGTGTGCACACACTACTAAGACCTAAATGGTAGAGCGAGAGCAAGAGAGAGACAGAGATAGAGATAGAGGAGACAGAGGAGAGGGGGATGGGAGTGTGTGTGTGTGTGTGTGTGTGTGTGTGTGTGTGTGTGTGTGTGAGAGAGAGAGAGAGAGAGTAGGGGATGGGAGAGAGAGGAAGTGTGTGACATAGAGAGAGAGAGAGAGAGAGAGAGAGAGATAGTAGGGGGTGGCATAGAGAGAGAGAGGATGGGATGGGAGAGAGAGCGAGTGAGAGTAGGGGATGGTAGAGAGAGAGAGAGAGAGAGAGAGAGAGAGAGAGAGAGAGAGCAGTGGGAGAGGGAGTGGGAGAGGGAGGGAGAGAGAGAGAGAGAGAGAGAGTAGGGGATGGGAGAGGAGTGAGGGAGGATGGGAGTGAGTGTTTATGAAAGAGAGAGAGTAGGGGATGGAAGAGGGGAGAGAGAGAGTAGCCTGAGAGAGAGAGAGAGAGTAGGGGATAGGAGAGAGAGAGTGAGAGAGATAGAAAGAGAGTAGGTGGTGGGAGAGGGAGTGGGAGAGGGAGAGAGAGAGTGCGAGAGTGTGTGTGAGAGATTAGGGGGTGGCAAAGAGAGTATGGGATGGGAGAGAGAGATTGAGAATAGGGGATGGGAGTGTGTGTGTGTGTGTGATAGAGAGAGAGAGAGAGTAGGGGATGAGAGAGGAGACAGAGGGGGGATGGGAATGTGTGTGTGTGTGTGTGAAAGAGAGAGTAGGGGATGGGAGAGAGAGTAGGTGGTGGGAGAGAGAGTGGGAGAGGGAGAGAGAGAGGGGGGATGGGAGTGTGCGTAAGAGAGAGTAGAGGATGGGAGAGAGTGTGAGAGTGTGAGAGAGAGTAGAGGTGGTAGAGAGAGTAGGGGATGGGGGAGAGAGAGAGAGAGAGAGAGTAGGGGATGGGAGACAGAGAGAGTAGGCAGTGGGAGAGGGAGAGAGAGAGGTATGGATTGTGTGTGAGAGATCTAGAGAGTAGGGGATGGGAGAGGAGAGAGAGGGGGAGGATGGGAGTGTCTATCTGTGAAAGAAAGAGAGAGAGTAGGGGATGGGAGAGGGGAGAGAGAGTAGCGAGAGAGAGAGAGAGAGAGAGAGAGTAGGGGATGGGAGAGAAAGTAGGTGGTGGGAGAGGGAGTGGGGGGAGAGAGAGAGGGGGGATGGGAGTGTGTGTGAGAGATCTAGAGAGTAGGGGATGGGAGAGGAGAGAGAGGGGGGATGGGAGTATGTGTCTATGAAAGAGAGAGAGAGTAGGAGATGGGAGAGGGGAGAGAGAGAGAGTAACCTGAGAGAGAGAGAGAGAGGAGGGGATGGGAGAGAGTGTGTGTGTGAGAGAGTAGGTGATAGGAGAGAGAGAGAGAGAGAGAGAGAGAGAGAGAGAGAGAGAGAGAGAGAGAGAGAGAGAGAGAGAGGGGCGATGGGAGTGTGTGTAAGAGAGAGAATAAGGGATGGGAGAGAATGTAAGACTATGAGAGAGAGAGTAGGGGTAGTAGAGAGAGAGTACAGGATGGGAGAGAGAGAGAGAGAGTAAGTGGTGGGAGAGGGAGAGCGATAGAGAGAGAGAGAGGAGGATGAGAGTGTGTGAGTGAGAGAGAAAGGGATGGGAGAGAGAGAGAGTAGGTGGTGGGAGAGGGTGTGGAGAGGGAGAGAGAGAGGGGGATGGGAGTGTGTGTAAGAGAGAGAATAGGGGATGAGAGAGAGTGTGAGACTGTGAGAGAGAGAGTAGGGGGTGGTGGAGAGAGAGTACAGGATGGGAGAGAGAGTAGGAAATGCGAGAGGGAGAGAGAGAGAGAGAGGAGGATGAGAGTGTGTGAGTGAGAGAGAGTAGGGGATGGGAGAGGAGAGAGAGAGGGGGGATGAGTGTGTGTGTGTGTGTGTGTGTGTGTGTGTGTGTGTGTCAAAGAGAGAGAGTAAGGGATGGGAGAGGGGAGATAGAGAGTAGGGGATGGGAGAGAGAGAGAGTAGGTGGTGGGAGAGGGAGTAGGAGAGAGAGAGAGAGAGGGGGGATGGAAGTGTGTGTATGAGAGAGAGAGAGAGAGTAGGAGATGGGAGAGAGTGTGAGAGTGCAAGAGAGAGTAGGGGGTGGTAGAGAGAGAGTGTATGGGATGGGAGAGATAGAGTGAGAGTAGGGGATGGGAGAGAGAGAGTAGAGAGGGAGAGAGAGTAGGGGATGGGGGAGAGAGAGAGAGAGAGAGAGAGAGAGAGAGAGATAGTAGATAGTGAGAGGGGGAGAAGGAGAGGGAGAGTGGGAGATAGAGAGAGTGAAAGAGAGAGAGTAGGTAGTGGGAGAGGGAGAGTGAGAGAGAGAGAGGGGGAAGGGTGTATGTAAGAGAGAGAGTGAGAGAGTAGGGGATGGGGGAGAGAGAGAGTGAGAGAGAGTAGGGGATGGGAGAGAGAGTGTGAGAGAGAGAGTAGGTGGTGGGAGAGGGAGTGGGAGAGAGAGAGTGAGAGAGAGAGTAGGGGATGGGAGAGAGTAGGTGATGGAAAAGGGAGTGGGAGAGAGAGAGAGAGAGAGAGAGAGAGAGAGAGAGAGAGAGAGAGAGAGAGAGAAGTAGTGGGAGAGGGAGTGTGAGAGGGAGAGTGAGAGAGAGAGAGAGGGGAGATGGGAGTGTGTAAGAGAGAGAGTAGGGGATGGGAGAGTGAGAGAGTGAGAGAGAGTAGAGGATGGGAGAGGAGAGAGAGAATAGGGGATGGGAGAGAGTAGCCAATGGGAGAGGGAGTGGGATAGAGAGAGAGAGAGAGTAGGCAGTGGGAGAGGGAGAGCGAGTGAGAGAGAGTGTAGGTAGTGAGAGAGGGGAGAGTGAGAGAGAGAGTAGGGGATGGGAGAGAGAGTAGGCGGTGGGAGAGGGAGTGGGAGAGGGAGAGCAAGAGAGAGAGAGAGAGAGTAGGGGATGGGAGAGAGAGTAGGTGATAGGAGAGGGAGTGGGCGAGGGAGATAGATAGATAGAGAGAGTAGAAGTGGGAGAGGGAGTGGGAGAGGGAGAGTGAGAGAGAGGGGGGATGGGAGTGTGTGTGTGTGAGAGAGAGAGAGAGAGGGAGATAGTAGGAGATGGGAGAGAGAGAGAGAGTGAGAGAGAGTAGGTAGTGGGAGAGGGAGTGGGAGAGGGAGAGAAAGAGAGAGAGAGAGAGAGAGAGAGAGAGGGGGGGGGGGATGGGAGTTTGTGTGTGTGTGTGTGTGTGTGTGAGAGAGAGAGAGAGAGAGAGAGTAGGGGATGGGAGAGAGTGTGAGAGAGAGTAGGGGATGGGAGAGTGAGTGAGTGAGAGAGATTAGGTAGTGGGAGAGGGAGTGGGAGAAGGAGAGTGAGAGAGAGAGAGAGAGTAGGGAATGGGAGAGAGTAAGCGATGGGAGAGGGAGTGGGATAGAGAGAGAATAACAGTGGGAGAGGGAGTGTGAGAGGGAGAGCAAGAGAAAGAGAGAGAGAGAGAGAGAGGGGGGGGGAATGGGAGTGTGTGTAAGAGAGAGAGTAGGGGATGGGAGAGAGAGAGAGATTAGGCAGTGGGAGAGAGAGTGAGAGAGAGAGTAGGGATTGGAGAGAGAGTAGGTGATGGGAGAGGGAGTGGGAGAGGGAGATAGATAGAGAGAGAGTAGTGGTGGGAGAGGGAGTGAGAGGGAGAGCAAGAGAGAGAGGGGGGATGGGAGTGTGTGTGTTTGTAAGAGAGAGAAAGTAGGGGATGGGAGAGAGAGAGTGAGAGAGAGAGAGAGTAGGTGGTGGGAGATGGAGTGGGAGAGGGAGATAGATAGAAAGAGTAGCTTGAGAGAGAGAGAGAGAGAGTAGGGGATGGGAGAGGAGAGAGAGAGTGAGAGAGAGTAGGAGATGGGAGAGGAGAGAGAGAGTGTGAGAGAGGGTAGGGGATAGGAGAGAGAGTGAGAGAGAGTAGGGGATGAGAGAGAGTAGGCAATGGGAGAGGGATATAGATAGAGAGAGAGTAGGGGATGGGAGAGGAGAGAGAATGAGATAGAGTAGGGGATGGGAGAGGAGAGAGAGCAAGAGTGAGTAGGGGATGGGAGAGGAGAGAGTGAGAGAGAGTAAGGGATGGGAGAGAGAGTGGGAGAGGGAGTAGGCAGTGGGAGAGGGAGATAGATAGAGTGAGAGTAGGGTATGGGAGAGGAGAGAGAGTGAGAGAGTAGGGATGGGAGAGGATTGAGAGGGCGAGAGAGAGAGTAGGGAGAGAGAGAGAGTAGGGGATGGGGGATGGTGGGATAGAGAGAGATTATTCTTCACACAGTGCATATGCACTATAGTGTGTACATGCTTTATAGGGCATACATGCTATAGTACATACGCACTATATGAGAACTCCAAAAAATGGTCATAACACAAGTTTGGGTCCCTTCTGATCCATATTCTTCTTTTTGTCTGTTGTGTATTCTATAGTTTTGATAGAAAACACGAGTTTCAAGCTGTTGGAAGTTAGCAAACACTATTTGAAGGCTTTTTTAATATTTTTTCATTCTAGTTGAAGCTAGCAAACACCAAACTCAATCGTTGGATACACTATTTAAAGGCTTTTTGAATATTCTTTCTATAGAAGAGGTTAGTGTAGTCCTTTTTAAATATTCTTTGTTGTTATATAGAGACAAATTTGATTATAATTTGACATGTTTAATGTATAGTGAATTCATTGAAATTTGTATGTTTGAATGAATTGTTATTTGGAAATGGTTAGGAATTTGACAAGTTGTTTAATATATATTATGTATTCATTGAAATAATTGTAATTAGTATATGCATTTGAATGATTTATAATTTACAAATTAAGTAATTCAGATGTTTGAATAATTTGACATATAGAAATCATTGTTATGTTAGATTGTGGTGACTAATCAAGAAAGTATTGTACATACTTCATAAATTCTTTGGGGCTCGAGACATCACCCTAGAAAAAAAATTTGGGCCCTATTTTATTGAGATTTTGGGCCAACATGTAATTATTTATTAGAACCCTAAAATGGTAAAAATACTTGTATACAAGAGCTTAGGGTTAGGGATTGTTTCATAGTTGTGATGCGAAATTGGTTTTGCAGAGGTATTTAGTTGTAAGGGATTACAGATTGTAAAATTTAGGTTATAACTAGAGCATAATAATATTGGACTTGTTTGGTGGACGTAGCCTAGGGATTGGGTGAACCACATTAAATCTTGGTGTCTTCTATTCTTTTCTATGCGATCTATTATTTTATAATATTGGTTATATTTGCATGTAATTGTTATTTATGTCTATGATTTAATCCTAACAAGTGATATTAGAGCAAGGTTGTTTCTTCAATTATCCTCTGCAAGATAGTTTCATAGTTGAGTGGGAGTCTCATGGTTGAGTGGGAACGATGGCAAAAAAGGGTAAGCTAAGGTTTCATGGGTTTAATAGGCATAACTTCTAGTTATGGAAGATGCAAATGGAAGATTATCTTTATCAAAAGGATTTATGGAAGCCATTATAAGGGAAAGCCAAGAATCAGGGATCTATGTCAAATGATGAATGAGATCTTTTAGATAGAAAGGCACTTGGAAGAATTCAATTATGCTTAGCACCATCCATGGCATTTAATATTAAAAAAGTGAAGACAACAAAAGAATTGATGGAAACCCTGGCGAAACTATATAACGAGCCCTTTGCCTCAAACAAGGTATTTCTCATGAAGCATTTATTTAATATGAAAATGGTAGAAGGTGGATCTATTGCAGATCATTTAAATGAATTTTATACTATTACTAGTAAGTTATCTTCCATGGGTATCAATTTTGATGAAGAAATTAGGGCTCTCTTGATTTTGTGTTATTTGCTCAAAAGCTAGAATGGCTTGGTAATGGCTGTGAGTAATTTTTTTCCTGGATCTAGTACCCTAAAATATGATTATCTGATCAATGTTGTTTTGAGTGAGGAAACTCATAGGAAAACCTCAGGTGGATCTACATCAAAAATTGCTTTCAATGCACAAAGCAAGGGTAGAATGACTGAGAGAGGAAGTAATTCCAAAAATCATGGAAAATCAAGAGGAAAGTCAAAGGGGAGGAGGTCTCAATTGGGAGGACCAACTGACTACTAGTACTGTGGGAAACTAGGGCACAAAAAGAAAGATTGTTGGAATCGAAAGAAAAATGAAGGAGATAAAGTAGATGAAGACCACGAGGGAAATGTGGTAAGTAACAAGTCTGAAGATGATGCGATGCTTCATTTCATGCTACACCTCATAGAGCTCATTTCATTGATTATGTCCAAGGGGATTTTGAACTTGTTTATTTAGGGGATAATGAACCCTATCAGATTGTTGGAAAGGGAAAAATTAATATTAAGTTGCAGAATAGGAATCATTGGCTACTACATGAGGTAAGACATGTTCCAAGTCTGAGTAGGAATTTAATTTCAGTAGGGAAACTCAGTGATTAGGGTTGTGTAGTTACTTTTAATGATAAAAATTGGAAGGTTTCAAAAGGTTCCCTTGTAGTAGCAAGAGATGTGAAAGTAGGCACCTTATATCTTTGTACAGGTCATATTGTTCCTTCTACTTTAATTGTTTTAGAGAAAAATGAATGTTCAGGACCAACTGACTACTAGTACTGTGGGAAACTAGGGCACAAAAAGAAAGATTGTTGGAATCGAAAGAAAAATGAAGGAGATAAAGTAGATGAAGACCACGAGGGAAATGTGGTAAGTAACAAGTCTGAAGATGATGCGATGCTTCATTTCATGCTACACCTCATAGAGCTCATTTCATTGATTATGTCCAAGGGGATTTTGAACTTGTTTATTTAGGGGATAATGAACCCTATCAGATTGTTGGAAAGGGAAAAATTAATATTAAGTTGCAGAATAGGAATCATTGGCTACTACATGAGGTAAGACATGTTCCAAGTCTGAGTAGGAATTTAATTTCAGTAGGGAAACTCGGTGATTAGGGTTGTGTAGTTACTTTTAATGATAAAAATTGGAAGGTTTCAGAAGGTTCCCTTGTAGTAGCAAGAGATGTGAAAGTAGGCACCTTATATCTTTGTACAGGTCATATTGTTCCTTCTACTTTAATTGTTTTAGAGAAAAATGAATGTTCAGGAATAGTTGCAAGTGTTGAGCAAGGAGAACAAATAGCTACTGTAAATTCTAATGCAACACCATGGCACAATAGACTTAGGCACATGAGTGAGAAAGGTATGAAAGTAATTCATTTAAAGAAAGTTTTACTAGGTCTAAAATGTGTTAATATGGATTTTTGTGAAAGTTGTACATGTATGAAAAATAAAAGAGAGTGAGTTTTGTGAAGATTGGGAAGGAAAACAAAAAGGAGAAATCAGAGCTTGTGCATACCGATGTATGGGGACTGATTCAGGTATCTTCCCTTGGTAGCTCTCATTATAATGTTACATTTATTGATGACACAACTAGAAAAGAATGGGTTTATTTTCTTAGATAGAAATCTAATGTATTTCAAACTTTTAAAAAATGGAAATGGTTGGTTGAAAATGAGACTGGTAAGAAATTAAAATGTCTCAGATCTGATAATGGTGGTGAGTATTGCAGTCATGAATTTGAAGATTATTACTCCATTAATGGCATGCATAGATAGAAAATTGTTCCAAGGACTCCACAAAAAAATGGAGTGGTTGAATGAAGGAATAGGACTATAATGGAGCACACAAGGAGCATGAGGTTGCTTGCTAGGTTGCCCTTAAACATGTGGGTGGAGACAATCAATACTACTATATATTTGATTAATAGAGGTCCCTCTACTCCTTTGGGTTGTGGTATTCCAGAGGAAGCATGGACTAGGAAGAAGGTAAGTTATTCTTTTCTCAAGAGCTTTGGTTGTGAAGCTTTTGCTCATATAGATTCCAAAAAATAGAACCAAGTTGGAAGCGAAGTCAAAGAAATGTGTATTTGTTGGATATGGCATTAATGAATTTCATTATAGGATTTGAGATTTTGAAAATCATAAAATTGTAAGAAGCAGGGATGTCATATTCAATGAAAAAGTGTTGTACAAAGATCTGTTGCAGCAACATGAGAAGAAAGAAGATGATTATGTAGTGTTGGATGATACTCCAAAAGCTGATGTTTTAGCTATTCCTCATGATGTGCAACAATTGCAACAACAAATACCACACACACTGGTGAATGTTAGATAGTCAACAAGGCAAATTAGACCTCCAAAAAGATTCTCTCCCTCTTTGTATTCAATTTTATTTAACAATGTTGGTGAACCTGAATGTTATGATGAAGCTATGCAGGTGGATAGTAAGATTTAGTGGGAGTCTACAATGAAAGACAAAATAGACTCTTTGCTGAAGAATAAGACATGGAATTTACGCAAGTTACCTGTAGGTAAAAGAGCTTTATAGAATAAGTGGGTTTACAAGTTAAAAGAAGAGGAAGGAGGTAAGAAAAGATTTAAAGCTAGGTTAGTTGTAAAAGGATTTGCATAGAAAAAGAGGATTGATTTTGATGAGATATTTTTTCCTATTGTTAAAATGACTTCTATCAGTATTATTTTAAGTCTTGTGGCTACTGAAGATTTGCATTTGGAGCAATTTGATGTTAAAATAGTCTTCCTTCATGGTGATTTGGATGAAGAGATATATATGGCTCAGCCACAGGGATTTGCGGTCAAGGGTAAGAAGAACTTAGTGTGCAAATTGAAGAAAAGTTTATATGGCTTGAAGCAAGCACCTCAGCAATGGTATCTGAAATTTGACAGTTTTATGCATGAACATGGATATAGTAGGCATCATTCAAATCATTGTGTTTATTTTAAGAGGTTGAATGATGACAACTACATTATTTTATGTTTATATGTTGATGATATGCTTGTAGCTAGGTCTAACATGGATCATATTAAGGGATTGAAACACCAGTTAGCACATGCATTTTCTATGAATGATTTGGGGTAGAAAAAAAAATCCTTGGTATGAAGATTTGTAGAGATATGAAGAATAGAACATTGATGCTATCTCAGGTTGATTATGTGGAGAAAGTGTTGCAACATTTCTCTATGGAGAATGCTAAAGCTGTAAGCAAACCTTTACCTAGTCATTTGAAGTTGGTTAAGGAGATGTGTCTCAAGACATAAGAAGAGGAGGATAAGATGTCCAAGGTACCCTATGCTTCAATTGTAAGAAGCTTGATGTATGCTATGGTATGTACAAGGCCAGATATTGCACATGTAGTAGTAGTCATTAGCATGTATATGAGTCATCTAGGAATTGAGCATTGGAATGCAATCAAATGGATTCTCAAATATTTGAGAGGAATATCCAATAAGTGTCTACACTTTGGGAACTCTACTATTAATTTATAGGGCTATGTTGACTCAGAATTGGCACGGGATATTGATACCAGGCAGAGTACTATAGGTTATATCTTTACTATTGGTGGGGTAGCCATGAGTTGGGTTTCTAGGTTATAGAAGATTAATGCTCTATCCACTACAGAGGCAGAGTATGTTGCTACTACAGAGGTAGCCAAGGAGATGATATGGCTTCAATTCTTCTTAGAAGAATTGGGACATCCTCAGAAGGATAATTATTTGTTCATAGATAGTTAGAGTGCCATTCATCTTGCAAAGAATTCCGCTCTACATTCAAAGATCAAACACATAGAGTTGCGATACCATTTCAGTCAGTTAGTTTTGGAGGATGGACAGCTAAAGTTGGAGAAGATACATACAAATGACAATCCAATAGATATGTTGACAAGGTAGTAACAAGGGACAAGCTGAACTCCTCTTCAACTTTAATTGGTCTTCTAGATTGAACATGAATATACTAATAGTAGAGTCCAGGGTGGTTTGATCTAGTGGGAGCCTCATGGAGTAGCAGCATAGCTATAGGATTAGTCTCCAAGTGGTAGATTTTTATTTAGTGTGGAACCTGATCAGTCCCCAAGTGGGAGATTGTTAGATTGTGGTGACTGATCAAGAAAGTACTATACATACTTCATAAATTCTATGGGCCCTATTTTATCATAATTTTGGGCTGACATGTAATTATTAATTATAACTTTAAAGTGGTAAAAATACTTGTATAAAAGAGCTTAGGGTTAGGGATTTGTTTCATAGTTGTGATGCAAAATTGGTTCTTGCAGCAATATTGAGCTATAAGGGATTACAGATTGTAATCAGGTTATAATTACTAGATCATAATAATATCAGACTTTTTGTTTGGTGGACATAGCCTCAGGATTGGGTTAACCATGTTAAATCTGGGTGTCTTGTGTTCTTTTATTTGTGATCTATTATTTTCTGATATTGGTTATATTTGCATGTAATTATTATTTATGTCAATGATTTAATCCTGACACATCATGCCAAGGAAGAAACCAAAAACTTAAACAACGGAAGAGAGGGAGAGACATTTGGTAATTAAAAGAGATAAAATGAAAATACTATGTGAACAAAGAAAATTGCGAAGCAATAATGAAGAATTGACTTTTGAAGAGTAACAAGAACCAGCGATACAAAGAAACAAAGAGGAAGAATTGGAAAGACAAAGAGAACGAATGAGACTATTATGCTCAAGAAGAAAATTGAATTGTGAAGCTACACCATCTTCTAATGTTGGAGTCTTATCTTTGAATTTGTGATATTTTGACATTTTATGAAACAAGGTCGGCATTTGATAATTTGTTTTATGTATTGTCAAGTTAACTTTAAATATTTGAAGTATAAGTGATCTCTACATTTTCAATAATTATGTTTGTATAGATTTTAGAAATAAACCTCACGGCCATTATAAATCTAAATTTTGATTAGGTGAACAAAAAAGAGGACTTCTTGCCCAGATTATAAATCACGAAACTACATGTTTCTGTGGATTGAGAAGATCTCGAAGAAAATAGTAATATGGAAACTTTCAAAAACTCTAGCATTTTTTCTTTGGAACATCAGAGGTTACAGTTAGACATGCCCAATGATCTCAGGCTATACTTGAAATAATATTTCAACATTTTTTTGGAGTGAACTAGGCACTTTCTTCATATGTTTTTATATTTTAAAAATGATTTTGAAGTTCTTATGTTTATCTTAACATCTTTTTGAATTATCTTAAAACAATTTTTTGAGATGGCTATTGGGATTCATTCTGATACTACTCATGAAACATAGGTCAATGAGTGCGAGTGTGAAACTACATAGTTGAATCCTGGTAGAAAAATCACAATTTGACTTGCTGTGGAAAGCATCTCCTACTTATCATCTGAAAATAATCTCTACACGAGTTTTAGAAAATAATATTCTTGTCAAATAAGGCTTTATTTGAGCTATGGAGTGATATTCCAGGACCCTACACTTTCAGACTATTCAAACTGGATACCAGTTTAAGTTCAGATCTCATAACAAAGTGGCCTAGGTTCCTCTATTTTTACATTTTATTTTCTTTGTATTGGTTTGTTTGAGATAAGCCTAGGCCATATGCAAGTCTGTAAAGCACCATGAAATTTATTTTTTTACTTATTTACAAAAAGTAAACCATAATTTTAGAAAATATTTATTTACACTTTTTGTAAAGCTATATACAAGTTATTGATAGGGCCATAGGACCAGCGTGACTAAATCATAGGTCTATATTCATTATCATGACCTACAAAATAATGATCCTGAAGCAACAAGCTAATATAGGGCCATAGGATGGGCAACCAAAACTACAAACTAGCAAGAAAAGAATGGCAACCAAATAAGAAACAAACGAGAAAGGTATAAATGCACAATTGAAAGTCTAAAAAAATAAGCATAACCTCCAAATGATTCCTAGGGATGTAAGAGAGCTTGTCAAAAAGTGGTTTTATGTAATCAAATTCATGTTTATGACTTTAATAATTTAATTTGTTTCAATAGGGTACTGCCTTAAATGTTGGAAGAATTCATAGGACTCTAGTTTGTGATGTAAGGTATTTTTTTTACATGTTTGATTTGGTTTGTTCCAACATCAATGTGAATCATCATGACACAAAGCCCAGCTGCAGTTCAAAATCTTTTCTAGACTATTTACACTTTTAATTAGAAAATATTTTAAATTAAAATCCATAATAATTTTTATCACATCTGGATGTGGACTGTTTATTTTTATGTCTTTTTTTATATTTTCCATGCAGTGGATATTGGAAGAAAAATTCTTATTCTTTATGTAAAAATTTGGGATAGAGTAGTCATACTAAAAAGGCTTGCTATAGGATTTGCTTTAATTGCCAGTTTAATTGCATTTTTTTTGTAGTAGATCACTACATTCATTTAAGCACACCAAATGTTGAATGATCATCTCACTTTATGGTGAAATTTGCATTGTATAAAATGGTTAATAAGAAACTATCTTGCTAATGATCATAACTCTATGCTCTTTAAAAATAGGTTTGCTGCTTTGATTGTAAGGAATATGGTCCTCTGACAAGTGGAACATTAAAATGTTCATACAAGAATTGTCAAAATTATTTTCATGAAGGATGTGGTCGTAAATGGGAAGCATCAAGAGGAGCACATTCAAACATAACAAGGAGAGCTTATATATGCCCACATCATTTTTTCCATTCATGTCACCAAGGTAACAACTGGGGTGCCTAGAAGCTCATATGATGTCTATGTTGTCTAGTAGCTTATCATACAAAATGTTTGCCAAAGTCTACAGATCAGGTTGAGAACCTCTTTAGTTTCATGATATGTTGAAGCCACGATAGAGGCTAGGTATGCACTATCTTAAATTACTTCAATCCTCCTTGATCAATCATCGTGTGATTGCTAGTTTTGTAGGATTCAGTGTACAATCACAAAGTTAATGTACACTATTGAAGCATGCAGATGACACCAAAAAAAAATTCAAGTCATTTCCATGGCTAGCATTTTTCTTATGTTCTACCAATTTTATATTCAAGACCACTGATGTTTTGATTAGTGTAGGTGGTTGGCATCACAGTTCTCTTTTATCTAATATATCCTAGTTTAATAGTGGCATCTATGTTTTGTAGTATAAGCATGACACTGTGAAATAATTGTTTTTAAACACAAGCTTGGAAATTTATCCATCAATAAAAATAGTCCTACTTCCTAGAACTTCGAGTAATTGTTACAGTAAAATCTATTTGAAAACAAAGTAAGGCTCATAATGTGGGAGACACTTAATAGATAGGTAGGTAACAAAATAACTTAAGCTGCAATATGATAAAAAATAATAAAATATAGGTTTAAGAAAGGTTGCATTTGCAGTGGAAATCCTAAATTTAATGGAGTCATGTCCATGCTGTTTGCAATTCAATCACCATGGTTTTCTTACCAAATTTGGTAGCTTTGAGCATAAAAAAAAAAAATCATAGAAACAATATGACCATGTATATGTGTTTTTATTATGTAAGAACCATCCAGCTAATGACCTTCATTTTTTATAGCAAGTTATATTATTTGCATAGAAAATAACAACACTTGCAATTTGTAATTACATTAAATATTATCCTTAATGGGTTGTCCAATTATATCATTATACTAGTTAACAGGCTAGTGCATTTGCTTAGGGTAAAGGTCCCACAAGTTTAGCAATCTACGTAATTGATTATGGCTATATAGGAGAGAAGTTGTGGCATTGCAATTAATAGAAGTCATTTTTGATTATTTGTTTAACTAGAAGTTGTGATACTGCTATTGGGATTTAACTGTGTGATTTTTGAGTCAAACTTATTGACCCATGTTTCATGAGTAGTGATTTAACATGAATCCATCTCTCATGAGAATAAATGGAACACTTAGCACTCATTAGATCTCCAACTGGTTTTTGCCTTTTTAGCTGCTCATAAAGATTTTCAGTGCTCAATTTGAATTCATGCTTGAATTTCTTTGCTTTGGCTCTGTCATCCCTTAAGATTTCATTCACATTCTCAAGTTCATGCTCATTGTGCTTTGTTTTATTTAAATCAAATTGTATTTGTCCGATGTGAGTGTTAAATTAGTCCATAGAACATGAAGGTAGGAAGATTGCAAAACAATGAGTTGTTGCAAGATTACATCCCTGGAAAGGCTAGACTATGGATAATATGATGTGATTAATATCAAATAAGTAAAAGCAGGGGGATGTATTTTATTGAGAAGGGAAGGTGAACTTTGTGGATTGAGGAGAAAAGCAGGTGTTTTGGATATCCTACAATCGTCAAAAATGAGTAAAAGCAGAAAGTCATCAGCAAAAAATTAATTTGATCTCTTATTCTGCTACAGTGAGATGTTGAAACATTTATACCAATTTCATTTGTGGGATACATACTCTTGATAAGTTAGTTAGCCTTGCGACTAAGGTCGATGGGGAATGTTGACATATGCAACCTGAGCATTAATTTGAATTTGGTATTTTCTTGGGGATATTTACTTCTTTGGAAAATAGAAGGTATCATCTCCATTTTGTCTATTCACTAGTACTTTTCACCAGTTATTATGTTTATATCTTATGTGGTCTGTCAAGGCAATTGTTGTTTGTATTAGTCTTAGTTACCATCTGAGGTTTTTGGCCTATAATCTGTTGTATGAAGTCACCAATGCTGGGCTGTACATTGTGTTTTTGGAATTTTTGAATTATGATTGATCAGATCTTCAATAGAACAATTTATTACTTAGAGATATATTTACTTTCATTATATACACCAAGTTTGTTATGATTCATTTTCACTAGCTTTTAATAAAGAAAAGGCAATTGATTTCCTGATAACTAATTAACTTCACAAGGGAATAAGTTTTCTTTGATGATATTGAATGTCTTATTTTCATTCATCAAAGTGTATACCAAATTGTAGATTGATCCATTTAGAAGAATGATCATTGATGTGAACTTATACTGAGCTTATGTTCACAATCTCATCTCTATTTTAATGCTCTCTAGTTTATCTATATATTGGATGACATATTGAGCTTATAGAAATGTATGAATATTTAATTTTTCTGATAAGATCAACTTTTAAATAGTTTTTTCATACATTGAATATATAAAATAGGGTGAAAGTATATCCTTCTATAGAGTCCCCTATTGTACTAGAGGATGTAGAATTGACTGGATTGAGCTGAAAGAATGGTACTGACTAAATTAAGCCTTACAAATTTCAGTCAATTCAATGGATTAGTCACAATGGACAATTGGGAAGGTGATTTCATTCCAATTAAAAGGTTAAGGTAAATTGGAAGATGGTTTGAGATTCCAACAAGTGCAGAATGATATATATACACACACTTTTGAAGTTTTCATCCTTACTAGAAAGTGATTTCATTTTTGACATCTCACACTTTACTTACATTTAATGTGAAGTATATTAGACATGAACAGAAAATCTAGTAAACATATAGAGTCGGTACATATTTGGACTTGTGTACTAGAAACATACTGACCCATATTGTAAATTTTTTATATGGTTTGCTTAAAATAATTAATGTTTTAGACTTTACCTACTAACAAAGAGCCATGAGAGTTGATCAAGGTTGATGTAGCAGTAGTGTTATTTGTGTTGTGCTTGTTCTTTCTCCTACTTGCCCCTACAGGCACATTTCTTAGAGTTCCTCCAGCAGTCCAATACCTTTGGCAATTCTTACAAAAATGCCTTGGTTGATTGACATTGTAGTTGTTGTAATAACAAAACTTGGTCTCCAAACTATCACACCTTGGACATGGGAGAAGCTTGTTAGGTTTTTTGGGTATCACTTTATCAGGAATGCTGCCTGAGCTACTCTTTTTCCCATTTGTTGATTCACTTGTCTCAGTTTCCTCAAAATTTTCCTTTGCTTTCTTTACTTTAGACTCACAATCACTATTTTCAAATGAGGCTCCTTGATCATCCTCACTGGGTATTGAGGATTCATCATTTGTTTCCTGTGAACATGGAAAAAACTCTTATTTGTAAGCCCATCATCAATGAATCCATCAATGGATATTTGAAAATAATTCAATCAACATCAGAATTTGAAGAGCGTGTAGGATCTATGGCATAAAAGAAAGATAAAATTAGATGTGCAGAATCTGAAATATGAATAACTTTCTCTTGCATCTTATCTATAAGTTATACAAATTGTATCACTCTCAATAATTGAAAGAACAGAGTTTTATGGTTTTAGTTGATAATTTAATAGCTTTTATGACCATTTATGTACTATCCACATTGATTTTCCTCTTCTATTGCCAATTTAACTACCTACCTACATGCCTAACAAGCAAGATTGTTAGATTCTATTGCTTTATTGAAAATTTTCTCATTCAGAATCTCAATGAATGAAATTAACAAAGAAGGCTCAAAAATTGAAGATGCCCTATCTAAATTCTCATGGTGGCGGTTAATGTTTATAATACTCAACTGAGCAGGGTCTATATGTTCATTTCCATTCAATCCTATCAATGCTCTCCAAGTATAACTATAAAGAACAATGATTATTTGATTATCCCTAACAACTGATGCATCTGTTTTGCTACCATGCTTTCATACCCACCATATTTTAACTAAAAGTTGGTAGAGATTGCTGGAAAAGAAAGGAAAAAGCTGATTTTGATAAGGAAAAGCATCTTTATCTTCAATAGTAGGTGTCAAGAAAGAGAAGCTTGCTAAGTTTATCCATAGCAAAATCATTGTAGAGAAACACCACAAAAGCATTTGACAGTGTAAAATTTGAAAGCAGATAAACAATAATTTGCTAAATGGGTTTCCTCATACATTCCAAATTCTGATACTAATCATATTCATATATCAAGGAGTAACTATAGGAGAAGAATATTAGATTATGGACTATTGACAAACACATGAACATACAATTACAAGCTATATCAAGGTAGTGGAATTTTTTTTCTCAACATTTTGATAAAGTTCTAAGAACATCTTTTGACACCGATTCAATTCATAACCTTGCCCCACTCTTGTTTAAATCTTGTTTAAAATCAAAGGGTAGGTTTTTGAAAACTAAATCAAAATACCTATTTAAGCGTTATAAATGTAAGTCTTGAAACCTGTTCTTCATGTTACTCTTCTGAAAGACATTAAAATCTTAGAAACAACCGAGTTGTAGAAATGAAAAGATAACAAAATCCATGAATGGTGAAGCTTGGGAAACTTATACAAGTAGAAAACTCCACAAATATCCCACACCACTCTAAGAGTGCAACATTTTTCTGGATGGGTGTTGTATCTCAGTCTAATAAAAGGTCCTGCTATCTCCACACACCCTTCTCCCATCTATCCTACCGACATGTATCTTAGCAATGTTATTCTATTTTCTTCTATGTTTTAGGTCTTGATATGATTGCCAACATATATGCTCCCTGGAAGATGATAATGTTGTTGATTTTAGGGGATCAAAGGAGAATTTTGAGATGCCAGACCAAACAATTCTTTACTCTATATTTGAGAAGCTTATTTATTAAATATGTATTTTTCTGAACCATTCAAAACTTCAAAGCCACATCATATATGTGGATTGAGATGATTATAGGGATTTGTATCCCTCAATTGTCCTAGAAAATATCTAACATCAATATTTTGACTGGATTTCAGGAAGGTTTCAATTTCTAGTTCACTAAATGACCTCTGACCATTTTCCAGCAAATCATTTTGCATAAGAAGCTGGAAAGTAAAATTATAATGGGGTATAATAGTTGCAAATCTTAATAAAAAACTAGAGCTGTATTATTTAACTATAGTTCACATAACATTTTGTTTTATTGAAGTTTCGTATACCCATTTGATGAGGATTTTTGTGGATATAGTTTTAAAAATATTTTCTATTTGTTTGTTAGTAGGGTGTCAAATGGAAAATGGAAATATAATACCTTTGACTCAGTGTCTTAGAAAAAAATTAATGAATAGATGGTTGTTTCCCAAGGATCAAGGTTTTGTGTCTAATATAATTGAATACTTCTTAGATAATTATTATTTAATATATGTCAATGAATTATAAAACTTCTATTTTATTTGCGATGCTCAGGAATTGATCAGCTTCTCTATGGTCCATCAGAGTGCCTGGAATATCAAATGTACTTGATAGTTGTTAGATTATGCTCCTTGCTGAAATTTGTTCTGTTGTCAAATGATGAGCGACTCCACATTCTTTCACCTGGAAGAACTACCAATGAAATAGATGTTGCCAAAGCATTATTGAGAAAGATTGCTTCTACAAAAGGAAGAGTTATTACTACACAATTTTCCTCAAATATTCATCATTTTGGTAGTGTGGAAGTAGCAGCTAAGCTCACTTGTAAGAAACTGGTAGGAATATAATTTTTAGTCTATATTTTATCATGTGCCACCACACATGACTTTGTATAAATCCATCAGGTGGCATCAAAGTATCAACAAGGTCTAATTGGGAGTTGATAAGTTGTAGGTTTCATCATCTAGGAGTCTTTGTCATCTTTAATGCATTGGTCCCTTTTTTCTCATCTAGAGAGACTTATCTAGTGTTCTCATAACACAAAAAAATTTCTTCATAGGATCACTCTCCTTGATCCAATCAATTCCAAACCATATTAGAGTGCACATATCATTCTCATGTGCCACCATAGACTCTACATCTTATAAACATAATCCCTATCCCTCAATCCATCCATTGGATTCATCTAAGCAATCTTGTCAACAAGTTATCAAATACTCACAATGCCCAATAGGCTCCAATCATGTCTTCACTTTAACCAGGTGTTTTTTGCACCTTCACTCACTTCATACAACTTCAATTAACCTATTCCCATGGTTCCCAAATCTTCAACTCATCATCTAATACCAAAACTCAATTCTAGCCCTTCACTAGGCCTATTCCCAATTAGCCCTGCCTAATCAATTTTTCAGTATTTTCTATCACCTTTCCCAAAACACTTTAAAAAAAAGACCATATCCTGATACCCTTTTGGACACTATACAACATACTATAAATTCTCATGCTACTTCCTTGGACCAAATGCCCAAACAAACACTGCTGCCCACAATTAGCCCACTTTTAGCCCTCCTGTTACAAAGCAACCACTAGTAGATCTCATTCCCAAAATCATTTGACCTTAAAAAAAGTTGTATCCTAACCCAAATTAAAAGATTTTCACATTCACAGGAGATTCCATAAAGTTTTTCTTGTCCAATCATCAATCCCTCCTTTCTAGGTGCATAAGCCTAGGGTTTTCCCAAACTCACCTCTCCAAACATTTCTAGACCCTCCCAATGGATCCAAAACCTTCACTTGATCCTAACATGACCTTCTTTGCAATAAAATAAAGCCCTCATGTGGATGGAATCTTCAGACCTTGATTGTTCCAACCACCAAGTGTTCCCAAACAACACTCTATCTCAACTAGAGACCTTCTTCTCCAATCTCATTGCACATTCCTGCATGAAAACAATACCTAAAAGAAGTATCATACATTTTTAACCCTCCTTCCATAAGAAACCACCATCTACATAAAGTGGGAGGGGCTCTTACTCATTAAAACAACACAACAGAGTTAAATTTGTCACGTGACTGTCTTATTACAACAAACATAATGACTTCTTTCTCTTAAACTTTCACTATCCAAATGTTAATAAGTCATGATCAAAGAATTATAAATATTTAGGATTCAAATACAAAGCTTTTTGATGCCAAAAGACTTACAAACTTTAAAACAAACCAAATTGCATCAGTCACTGTTTGTGACAATTATAATGTGACAACGAAATACAGAATTTTATTGATTTTTCAAGACTTTTACATTGAGATCTTTGACCATCATGCTTTTACGTGGATTGCTTTGATCCTTGGGAGAATGATGTAGGAGCATCAAGGTTAAGGTTGAAGGCATGAGAAGACATTAAAGTCTCAAGATAACCAACATGACCATGTTAGAACATTTGATGTAATAAGACCCTGTGAAGGTCCTTTTTGATATGTTTGTAATCATTAAAGTTCAAGTTGTAAGCCATTCTTGGTATCAAGATGAAAGGACAAGGGTCATTTATGTAATTTAGTAAAATTTCATGGGCAAAGTGAGTCCTAGAATGTACTAGGTTGATAAATGGGGTGAAACAGTCATAAAATGCATATCAAATACAAATTAATGCAATGTAATTGCAAAATATGTCAAAATGTTGCCAAACAAGCCACATATGGCACTATGGTAGAGTCTGTTAGAATTATTTAGAATAACTAAGAGGGGAGGGGGGGGGGGGGGGGTGGGGGGGGTGAATCAGTTATTCAAGGTCCAAATGCCCTATTAATACCTTTTTACTACTTTTAATGAATCCATACACTTTTCATCCATCCAAACTTAAATTAATCATATAAGCAAGTTACAGTAAATCAATATGCAAAGATAAAACATCAAAGATCAACACATGACACAATGATTTATGTGGAAACCCAATTTGGGAAAAACCACCAATAACATGCTACTTGATTCTCACTCTTCTGAAGTGATGCCCTATTAAAAGCCTACCCTGTTAAAGGCTTACAACACACTATTAAATGTGACCCTATTAGAGGATTTCACCAAACTGTTAGGAATGGGCCTGGTTAAAGGTCTTTAGAACATTCACTTGGAATGTCACCCTGTTAAAGGATTTATCTTATGGCTATTAAACCAACCTAAGTCCATAGGATTTGAACTTATTGTTACAATTTCTAGAAAGTAACTATAATGGTCTTTTGATCTGATATAACTTACAACATACTTTGCAGATTTTAGATCACACTTTCGGTTCAATCCTTATGCTTGGCTTCAATCACTCTAGCTCTGACTGCTTGTCTTCCTCTCAAGCTTCATCTCCTTGAGTCTTCTTACTCATTTTGCCAATGCAATCATCCTTTGGTCGTCTATCCAAATAGAGTTCCTGTGCTTTCTTCTCCTTAGCACCTTCTTTAGTACTTCATGCTTTTATGCTTGACCACCTCTCTCTCTCTCTTTTATTAATCTTATGTCTTCTTAAATAGAAATCTTATTTGCCTTTGCTGCTCAATTCTCCCTCTCCAATTTTAGGGTTTCAAAATGGATTAGGTAGGATACAATGTATCTACCCCATATCTTGTTCTCTTCTAGAAACTTCGCCAGTTGTATCCTTAAAAAAATTCTACATGTTGTTCTGTGCCACCAGCTCGTCATTCTTATCTTCTTTTTAATTCAAAAATTTCTACATAACAACATTGTCAGCTTAGATCTGGCGAATCTTTGATTTCCAAAATAATGCAGCAACTTGACATTATTGAGTTACTGGTGCTCGGCACCTCTGTGTTACTCGGCACCTATACCTACTCGGCACTTGGTTCTGCTCGGCACTTGATAAACTCTATGTCACTCGACATCTGAACTTGCTCGACATCTGAAGTTTACTTGGCATCTGAGGTTTACTCAGCATCTGAAGTTTATTCGACATCTGAAGTTTACTCGGCATTAACTAAGAATTTTCTCGGCTCTTACTAGCTTGCTCGGCTCCTTCTCTCTAATGAACTTAGTTGAGCTTTACAAAAGACTTAGCTAAAACCTTAAATATTTGATATGTTTCAGTGTGCCCATTCTCTGTATCTTATAGTATGTCATCAAATACATTTTTTCATCAATGGCTTAACTGATCCTTGTACTTCATTACAACATCATAACTTCAACCTTTCTCTAGGTGTTCTAGTTACATCTTATTGATTGCCTCCTCCTTGACAATCAACTAATTGATAGTATTTGGATCACTAAAGCAATTGTCATTCCTCTAAGTAGCAAGTTTGACATCAATGACAAAACAATGATTGAGGACATTCTTTACCAATTCCATATATTATTTCAACAACTTTTCTTATGATCATTTCAATCATTTCCAACAATCTCCCTCTTTGGCATTGGTGGAAAACCAAACTAATCAATTAATCAACTTAGTTACCACCAAGATTGTATATGTTGTCTTGCTTCATTTTTACTACTGATCTCATATATCTCCCTCTTTCATATATATCTCCCTCTTTCTTTGTATTGATCAGATTTCTGCATATTTCTCCCTCTTTGACATAAATGCCAAAGATGTAGCATCTTTATCATGCAAAATATAAGCTTTGGCTTCTTGTTGATTTTCTCCCTCTGTCACCATGCTTGTGACTGATTTGGAGTTTCTGCTCTTGCTGTCATCCTTTGCATCAACCTATTAATATTTCAATTATTTATTCCTGTTGATGCAGGGTAGCTTCCTTGTTTCCTTAAACTGCTTGAGTTAGGGGTATTACCCCCAACTTGCCTCTAAGATATTCATAGGCATCCTTGGGCAATGGTTTGGTGAAGATATCTGCAGTTTGTTCCTTTGTGTGAATGTATTCCAACTTTACTTGTTTGTCTTCTACCAATTCTCTAACATAATGATACGTGATTGCAATATGCTTGGTTTTGGCATGCATCACTGGATTTTTGGATATGTTTATAGCACTTGTATTATCACAATACAATATCACAGGTTTTGTTCCTTCTTTTTTCATTCCATTCAATAGATGTGTGAGCCATACAATGTTTGTGCAATTGACTGCGGCTGCCACATATTCTGACTCTGTAGTGGACTGGGATGTACATGTTTGTTTCTTGCTAGTCCAGGTGACCAGCCTTTTGTCTAGAAATAATGCACCTCCACTTGTGCTTTTTCTATCATCAATGTTACCTCCCCAGTCTACATCTGTATATGCATTGAGCTCAAATTTTCCATTCTTTTTGTAGTATAGACCAAAGTTATCAGTTCCTTTAAGATATCTCATTATTCTTTTTACTGCTATGAGATGATTTTCTTTGGGATTAGCAGAGAACCTAGCCACTATTGCAACTGCTAATGCTATGTTTGGTCTACTATGTACAACATATTGTAGTTTTCCAATCATGGATTTATACATTGTTTGATTGACTTCAGCTGACTCATCATTTTTGGATAGCTTATTTCCTATTGCCATTGGTGTGCTGACTAGTTTGGATTCCTCCAATCCAAACATTTTAAGAATTTCTTTGATGTATTTTGATTATGTAACAAATATTCCATGTTTGAGTTGATGTACTTGCAACCCAACAAAAAATTTGATTTCTCCAAACATAGACATCTCAAATTCATGTTTCATTTTGTCAGTAAAGCCTTTGCAAAGTACTCCCTTACCACCAAACACTATGTCATCCACAAAGATTTCAGATACAATAATGTCTTTACCTTCTTCTACTTTGATGTACATGTTGCTATTATCATCAGTTCTTTGAAATCCAATTTGCACTAGATACTTGTGAAGTCTCTCATACCATGCTCTAGGTGCTTGTTTCAAACTATAGAGTGCTTTATGTAGCTTACACACCATATCCCTATTTTTTTCATCAACAAATCCTTCTGGTTGTTCAATGTAGACTTCTTCTTCTAATATACCATTTTAAGAAGGTAGATATTACATCCATCTGATAGACTTTAAAATCTTTGTAGGTAGCATACGCAAGTAAAGTTCTTACTCCTTCCATTCTAGCAACAGGGGCAAATGTTTTCCCATAGTCTATTCCTTCTTCTTGAACATAACCCTTACATACTAGTCTAGCTTGTTTTCTGGTAATCTCACCATTCTCATCTAGCTTGTTTCTGAATACCCATTTGGTGCCAATCGCATTCTTATTAGTTGGTCTGGGAACCAAACTCCAGGTTTTTTTTTTTTTTAATTGATCAATTTCTTCTTCCATAGCTTTATACCAGTTATCATCTTGTAATGCACCATATACTGTCTTGAGTTCAGATTTGCTGATCAGACATGATTCATGTCTTAGTTTGTTCCTTCTCATTGGTCTTGCATCTTTGTCACCAATTATCTGTTTAGTAGTGTGATGTCTTTTTACATATTTGGATAATCTTGGCTCTATCCTTGTTTCCATATTTGATCTTCTAGATTTAGGATCACTATGCACTTCGTTGTCAGGTTGTTCTTCATTATGTGTACTATCTTTAGAATTAGATTGTCCATTTCCTTCATTCTACAACTCGGCTTCTGAATGCAACTCGGCATTCACTGGTTGAGACTCAGCTAAGACTAAATTTTGTTGTTGAGTTTCAATTTGATTGACATCATCCTTATCAACAGTCATTCCTTCATAAGAATACACAAAGGTTCTGTACTCTTCCATTTTCTTTGGTACTTCAGCTTGGACTTCCGTGTGCTCATCAAAATTTACATTTGCACTTTCCACAATTTTGTTAGTGTTAATATTCAAACACTTATATGCCTTACTTCTAGTGGAATAACCAAGAAATATACTTTCATCAATTTTTGCATCAAATTTTCCATTTCTAGCATCTTTAAGGATAAAGCATTTACAACCAAACACTTTGAAATGTTTCACATTGGGTGAGTAACCATACCATAATTCAAAAGGTGTTGTATTTGTACTTGTACTTGATTTAGTGTATGAATAGCTACACTTACCACTTCTCTCTAGTATTTTAGAGCAACAGTCTTTTCCATCATTAATGTTCTGGCATAGTCAATCACAGATCTATTTCTTCTCTCAGCAATTCCATTCTGTGGAGGATTTCTAGGAGCTAACATTTGTCTTTTGATTCCTTTATCATTACAGAATATCTCAAATTCATTTGATGTAAATTCACCACCTCTATCTAATCTTAGGCATTTCAAGCTTTTTCTAGTTTCCTTTTCAACTCTAGCCACATACCACTTAAACATTTGAAAAGCATCAAATTTTTGTTTTAAGAACATAACAATCATCATCCTGGAATAGTCATCAACAAATAGCATTATGTATTTATCTCCTCTATAGCTTTGTATTTTCATTGGACCACATAAGTCAGTGTGAACTAACTCAAGTATCTCTTTAGATGTATAGTTTTTGCTTTTGAAACTTGACTTTGTCATCTTTCCTAGCTGACATTGTTTGCACATGATATTATCAGGCTTCTTTAACTTTGGTAAACCTCTGACTTTCTTCATTTTACTGATGTTGACTAGATTGTTAAAGTTGACATGACATAATCTTCTATGCCATAACCATTCGTCATCAAATTTTGCAAATAAACAAGAAACATCATCCATATCAAGGTAAAAAAAATTACTCTTTGTTTGATCTCCTTTTCCTATCAGTTTACCATTAGTATCATAGATTTTTGCAATTTTGTTTCCAAATTCCACTTTGCAACCTATATTGCCTAACTGTGAGACACTCAGTAAATTATAGTTTAATCCTTCAACATAGTATGCATTGTCACATGAAATTTGTTCTGTGAGCTTAATGGAACCTTTTCCTCTGATTTGACATGGAGCATCATTACCAAATCTAACACAATTTCCATCATACTGAGTAAAGTTAACAAACTTACTTTTGTCTCCTGTCATGTGATGTCAGCATCCACTATCTTTGATCCATCTGTCATTCTTGTTTATACATGTTACCACTGCTGTGGGGTCTTCTTCATTAGATTGGTCCTTCATGGCTACATAAACAACTTCATCATCAGTGTCATCAGAATTTTTTTCAACAATATAACACTTCTTACCTTTTTCTTTGTAATCTCTCTTGTCATCATCTCTTCTATACTTGTATTTTTTCCCTTCCTTGGAATCCTTTTTCTGTGGACACCTTGCAGCAATATGACCTACTTCATTGTAATTGAAACAAATGATAGGCATCTTACCTTTGAATTTTCCTTTGCCCCTGTGAAATCTTCTAGCAAGAAATGCTTCCAATTGTTCCACATCTTCCTCATCAGTGCTACTATCACTGGATACATACTACATTTTTCTTTCTTTCTTTGATTTCACTTATTCAGCATCTTTCAGTGATAACTTGGCCTTAAAAGTAGATTCAACATTTTCAGGTCTGTAGTTTTCAAAGTTAGATAACTCAAATGCAGTGATTCTACCTATTATACCTTCAAAACTTAGATTATTTCCTGGTATACATCTTAGCTCTTGTATTGCTGATACTCTAATAGCATAGATAGGGAGCAAGGTTCTTAAGAACTTACTATTAACAGTATCTTGATCTAGTTGACCACTCAAGCATCTTATTGCACTTACCACTTCCTTTATTCTTGCACCATATTGAGCAGCATTCTCATTTTCTTCCATTTTCATGTCATCAAACTTTCCTCTAAGACTTTCTCTTTTTGCTCTTCGTACATTCTGATCTCCTCCATAGATGTCTGATAGGGCTTTCCACATTTTGAATGCAGTGTCACATCCTTTGATATCATCAAATTCAGCATAGCTGAGTGCAGAGGGAATTTCCAGCATTGTCTGATTGTGTTCTTGCTTATTTTTCATGTCTTCTACAGTAGGAGCACCTGTTGGATCTACATGTTCAGTGACAATTGAATTTTGGGCATAATCTCCTATGGATCCAAGATGTAGCTTCATCAAACTTTGCCATGCAACAAAGTTTTCTTTGTTGAGCTTGGGAACTTCTCTCTTTGGTATTTTGATCTTTTCTACTTGTAATCCCTTTAAACTAAATCAACAGTTAAGCTCTGATACCAATCGTAAGAATTCTTTAGAATAACTGAGAGGGCGGGGTGAATCAGTTATTCAAGGTCCAAATGCCCTATTAATACCTTTTTACTACTTTTAATGAATCCATACACTTTTCATCCATCCAAACTTAAATTAATCATATAAGCAAGTTACAGTAAATCAATATGCAAAGATAAAACATCAAAGATCAACACATGACACAATGATTTATGTGGAAACCCAATTTGGGAAAAACCACCAGTAACATGCTACTTGATTCTCACTCTTCTAAAGTGATGCCCTGTTAAAAGCCTTCCCTGTTAAAGGCTTACAACACACTATTAAATGTGACCCTATTAGAGGATTTCACCAAACTATTAGGAATGGGCCTGGTTAAAGGTCTTTAGAACATTCACTTGGAATGTCACCCTGTTAAAGGATTTATCTTATGGCTATTAAACCAACCTAAGTCCATAGGATTTAAACTTACTGTTACAATTGATAGAAAGTAATGATAATGGTCTTTTGATCTAATATAACTTACAACATACTTTGTAGATTTCAGATCACACTTTCGGTTCAATCCTTATGCTTGGCTTCAATCACTCTAGCTCTGACTACTTGTCTTCCTCTCAAGCTTCGTCTCCTTGAGTCTTCTTACTCATTCTGCCAATGCAATCATCCTTGAGGTCATCTATCCAAACAGAGTTCATGTGCTTTCTTCTCCTTAGCACCTTCTTTAGTACTTCATGCTTTTATGCTTAACCACCTCTCTCTCTGTTTTTTTATTAATCTTATTTCTTCTTAAATAGAAATCTGATTTGCCTTTGCCGCTCAATTCTCCCTCTCCAATTTTAGGGTTTCAAAATGGATTAGGTAGGATACAATGTATCTACCCCATATCTTGTTCTCTTCTAGAAACTTCGCTAGTTGTATCCTTAAAAATATTCTACATGCCATTCTGTGCCACTAGCTCATCATTCTTATCTTCCTTTCAATTCAAAAATTTCTAGATAACAACCTTGTCAGCTTAGATCTAGCGAATCTTCAATTTCCAAAATAATGCAGCAACTCAGCATTATTGAGTTACTGGTGCTCGGCACCTCTGCGCTACTCGGCACCTATACCTGCTCGGCACTTGGTTCTGCTTAGCATTTGATAAACTCTGTGTCACTCAGCATCTGAACTTTCTTAGCATCTAAAGTTTACTCGGCATCTGAGGTTTACTCAGCATCTGAAGTTTACTCAGCATCAACTAAGGATTTTCTCGGCTCTTACTAGCTTGCTTAGCTCCTTCTCTCTAATGAACTTAGTTAAGCTTTACAAAAGGCTTAGCTAAAACCTTAAATCTTTGATATGTTTTAGTGTGCCCATTCTTTGTATCTTATAGTATGTCATCAAATACACTTTTTCATCAATGGCTTAGCTGATCCTTGTACTTCATTACAACATCATAACTTCAACCTTTCTCTAGGTGTTCTAGTTACATCTTATTGATTGCCTTGACAATCATCTAATTGATAGTATTTGGATCTCTAAAGCAATTGTCATTACTGCAAATAGAAAGTTTGACATCAATGACAAAACAATGATTGAGGACATTCTTTACCAATTCCATATATTATTCCAACAACTTTTCTTATGATCATTTCAATCATTTCCAATAGAGTCATGGGATTAAGTGAAGGTTTATGAGTCTTTTAAGCATTAGAAAGGTCAAATAGTCTCAAAAATGTCACAAGAATTGAGTCCTAAAGCCCGAGGTTATCATAAAGGACTTATATTAAAGATATTAAAAATTGTTCTAAACTATCCCAAGATAGTCACAGGGAGTTTGGTCGATTTTAGAGAGTTAGGCAATTCAAAAAAGGAAAAAAAGAAGCTTATATGAACATGATAGATGAATGTGTAAAGGTGTTGAGATTTCAATGTGATAGCCCTAGAAAATCAATAAAAAAACTCTATATTTCACTGTTAAAACTGTCACAGAATAGTGACTATGCAATTTCATTGTTTTTAATTGGTGCAAGCTTTATTTCACTTCAAAGCTTTTCTTTGAATATGAAAATGATTGAGAAGGTTATTTTCTTTATACATTATAGGATCTTAAAATATAAGGATTAGGAGAATTATTATGCCAAACTTGTATTCTGAGATTTGAAGTCAAAATGCCTCTATAATTAATGTCAAATTCTCCTAGACATCTATTCCCAAGATGTCCTAGGATGGATCAGCTAAAGGAGAACCCAGGTATGTATCTCAGGACAATGTAGGATTATTTTTTTGTGTTAGTAGTTAGATTTTAGCAAAATGTGAATGTCATCTCCTTGCAAGAAAGATTATCAATCAACAAAGATGCTAAGTGATGTTCTTTGCTAATGCATAGGGTCTACTTTGGGCTTTCTGAGTCTATTGTTTCAAGTAGAGACATCAAATTTGTTGGGAAATTTTGGTCCACAAGGATACAAGGCTCAAGAAGAGTGTTCCTTGTCACACACAGATAAATGACCATGCATAGTTGATAAACATGAACTCAGTGCAACTCATAAGAGGATACAAGAATTAGCATCCTCAAACTTGGAGTGTATCACTTCCCTAAATTTAACACTATTATAAAGGAGGTCATTCTCAACAAATTAGTCACCTTTTAAAGCATATCTAGGTCATTTTCCCTCAGCTCCAATTGACATAGCTTTGGAATAATAGGAAGAGAATGTAGGAGAAGATTTCTAAGGAGTTAGACATTAAAATTTGTTGAGAGATATAGACAAATTTAAGACATTAAAATTTGTTGAGAGGTCTAAACAAATTTAACTCCAAGTAAACTACCAACTGTAAAAAACTCAAAATATGTACTACCAAAGAAATGATCAGCATACTACTTCTTTTGATATGACAAAATTTCAATAATGTGAGGATAAATTAGTCCCTGTCAGACTGATTGAAGTTATAATGAAAGCTCTTTTGGTTCAATTCTGTGTATTTTTTGCAGAGAAGCTTTCCTATTTGGATTCTTTTGTCAAATTTGATTTTGACTAAATTTGATTTAGAGAGATTTCCATTCTCTGCTTCTCCCATTTTGATTAGAGTTTTAGTTTTGTAACTTGACATTGTGAGTCACATGTGTAAAATTTTGAGTGAATGATGTTGAAAATTGTTAATTGGAAATAAAAACACAACCCTGATGGAATGGAATACTAAAGAAACTAAAAGAAGAGATCAAAGAAAGAAAATGAAGAGATGAAGATGATGAGGTTAGGATACATTTTTTTCTTTTTAAATCCTAGTTGTATTAGAATGCCATGATAAAACATATTAGAGAATATTAATACATCAAATCATTTGCTATCCTTTATGCTATAAATTAGTATGAAGTCTCTTAATATGAATTGATCCATAGCTATACTTGAGAGAATGCTCATTGCAAAATAAGAGTTTTTAAACTTGATATTTTTAAACAGAATAATATTAAATTAAATAAAACAATAGTGAGAACGAATAAGAAGATCTTCACCAGATGGAGTTTGTTGCATTGACTAGTTCTTATAACAGAAAGCAGAGGCTGAACAAGATGAAGTTGAAGCAATCCACTACGAGATTCTGAAGTTTTATCTATTAAAACATTAATAACCTCAATAACCTGCAGAAAATATAACATTTAGCACTGTAGAAACCTTGTATCATCAAGAGTAATACTTTTGACTATATGAAAAATCATCATGGTTTTGTTTTGCAGATCATCTTGCATTTTGGCAAGTATCACCAATAGATCACAAACAAGAAAGACAGTAATCAATCTCAAATTATTTGTTGAAAGTGTGTTAAATAGAATAAAGAGCAAGTTATTAGATAAAGGCACCTATTTTCTTAAGCTAAAGGAAAGGCCTACTTAACTGCACCAATATTCAATATTTTCAAAGCTTGCCCTTTTGCAGATCCTCTTGCTGGTTGTACAATGTACCCAGTCAAATGCTTGATTAATTAATCCATTGTCACGCAATTCATGAAATATTCCTGCTTCAAGCAAGTGGAAAAGAATCCAAAGCCTATCCAAATAAATGTAAAAAAAATTAATGCAGATAATAAGAGGTGCTTTGGAAAATGCTTACCAGGTAAATCAAAGTCACAAAGATAGAGAAAAGTGTCCATGCACAGATTCTGCTGAGGTTCTTCTTGTTGAATGACCATAACTCACAAACTTAGAAGTTTTAGAACATAATGAATTATTTTCATATGAATAATGAATAGAATTGAATTTACTCACTACTTCGTTGAAGATTACTGCCAGCTTTCTTAGAGCTCCAAGTTGCAATGCTTCAGAATGTGTAGTTGGACAATGGTGAAGTAAATTTCCTAAAGCCAACAATGCATTAAAGCATACAGAAGCACTTTCATGTGATAGAAGGGAAACTAATTTGTGAGTTCCCCAAATATCTATGAGTTACAACACAAATATTTCATCTTATGTCAATTTGTCTTGATTCAATAGAAATGCCACCAACACTCGAGCAACTCAAGATAATCATTATAATAATAATAAATGCTTATATTCAAACCTTGCCCTTAGCAGAAGTTCTTTGTTGGGATAGATTATTTGGATTGGGAACTATTAAGCATACCTTGTCTCTAAATTCTTCAACATGTTTTGATCCCCTTGCAGTATAAAGAGCAAGAAAATATGAAGCTCCAGCCAAAGCTCGACAACTGACTTCATTTGATGTCAGGATATGAAGAACCCATGTACAAATCCATTCATCATAAAGTGCTGAAAGCTCATTTTCACTGTTACAAGCTCCTGACTTGTCCTGTTTAATTTTTGTTTCCCCAACAAAATGTAAGAAAACATTTTGTATTTACAAAGCAATATTCTTTCATCTCAAATATTTTTCTAAAGATTGTTTTTTTAAATGGAAGACTGAGAACCAAAAAGTAATTCTAAATCTTCCCAATAAGGTGAGCTATATGCTACAATTAACTTTTGAGGGTTCAGAGTGCTTGAAGTTAATCCTGACAGTTTGATCATTTAAAAAAAAAAAAAATATTTGCAATGTTTCCTTCCAATAAAAAATCCATAATTTATTTTAAAATAACAAATAACTGAGACCAAGGAAAGAAAAAAATTTAAAGGTTTAAAACTTAAAAATAATGGTGCAAAAAGATTAATTTAAAAATTAAATACATTTCAAGCTTAAGAAATTATAAGTTTGTTGGGATTGAAGTGTCTCAACCTTAGGATTCCTAAATGGATTTAATATTATATATGTTGTTCTCTTATTTTTGATCAAATCAATGCTATATTTAATGTTTCCAAATTGCATAGCTTAATTGCAGAGCCTAATGGAAGTTGGGTGTCATTAGCGTTGAGTAAAAAGAGAGGTTGTGACACTTGTCGTGAGGAGGGATGTTTTAAGAAAAGAGTTAATAAAGAGTTCCCAAAACTTCTCCTAAGTGACAAGTGGCTTTCTTATGCATGGTTTTAGAAATATTCTCAAAAGGACCAAATCTTCCACCCAAAAAGTCTTGGAGTGAAATAAAAAGATAAATTTTGGCAGAAACCTTGGTTATCTCATGTTTCTTTTGCATATGGTACCCATGTGGTGATACATAACATAATTAATTGTACTTGGCACAAATACAAATGTCAATTTCACTGTCATTTTTGTGAAGAATATATTTTTTGTTCTCACAATCAATGTCCCTTACTAATGTTTTTCATCCTAATTGTATAAACTTGTATAATTCTTTTCTTGTGAACTATATTGAATTAAAGGATGCTTTTCTTTGAATAGGGTTGTTATGATTTTAGCAGATGTATAAACTATTAGTGTTGGAGCTCTATTTTTCATGACAGATTTTGAGTTTTTGATCACTTCATGTATAAATCTTTCAAGCTCTGAAGAAATTTCTGGATGGAGATGCCATATTAACGTTAGATCCAAAAATAAACAAAAACCCTGCTACAAACTTGGTGATAGAGAAAGTGCTATTAAGGAGAGGTTAAAAGGCTTGGCAGTGATTTGATTTTGATCAATCAGGTACGCTTCATGTGTCCAAACTTTGTCTACTCAGAATTTAGCTCTTGTTTATGGCCTATTATTATTATGAGCTTTATAAGTTTATATAGTTCATTTCTCTATTAAAAAATGCTATTACATTTTTCTTTTCTTTGTATTGTACATAATCCAAATTAAACCCATTTATTTCTTATTACAAGGCTGCATCAGCCTTATGCTTGAAAAAAGAAGAGGAAGCCTCATGTTATAAGAGTAGAACCATAAGAGCCATAGGAGAATGTCGAAGATAGTCATGATGTGCCTATTAGCATCATGACTATCTTTGACATTCTCCTATGGCTCATAAGGGAGATCAGCTAGCGAAGATGCTCTATTAGCTTTTAATATGCTTCATTGATCAGATTGCATTATATGAGATTCATTACTACACTTTGAAATGGGCTCATCTTCAATCTTTAGAAGATTGAAGATGAGCCCATTCCCAAGTGTAGTAATGAATCTCAAAGCTCCTTCAGCCCGAGCATATCATGTCCTTTGGATGATCTTTCTGAAGCTGCATCAACATTGTATCCTTCACGTGTTTGATTCTTCATCTTTCTTCTTTATTATTCTACAGAACAATTCTTATGGTTTAAGTTTTTTAGCATCAATTTGTAATTTCAGTCAGAAATCTCTATATATCTTTTCTTGCCAGACAGGGTTACTTAGTTTTTTATGTAAATGTCTTTTCTTTTGTAGCTTGGACTTGAATTCACCACCAATGTTCTTTATACTTAGCCAACAATATATTTATACCAAGTATAGTGCATTGTAATGGTATTGTTCATACAATGTTGATGTTTACTCAAGAAGACTATTTTTATTTAGTCTTATTTTCCAAGTTTCCTTTTTAGTTTGATTTTGAGTTGGTGGCACTTGAGAATCAAATGCCTACAAATGCTTCATGCAGTGTCCAGTCTCAAGCCCCGATCACTAGGAAAACTCGTAGCTCTTATTATAGTTTGCTTACTGCAATGTCACATCTATTTTGCATGTGATTCTACTAACCTAAAGGACCCTTAATCAAAAAAAACAGTAGTCTCCTCTGCCCAAGATAATGCAACTTTGTTTCGATTTAAATAAGAAAATCGCAGTAGCATTATTAGTGAGGATTTGTGTCTGCTTAGAAACTTCTTATCTAAGAAAGCCTTCCTAAGGGTTGTGAGGTTGTGAGTTGAGTCTGATGCAAAGAGCATCGAGCATGGTTTTGAGTGGACCCTATGTTCACGAGCTTGGGGTTGTGTTTAAGGTCTCTCTATGGACCTTGTCCTATGTTTACTTAACGATTGGATTGATCATATTGGAGTTAGAGCACTTTTGGTGGCTATTGGTAATGCCTTCTTTATTTCTTGGACATATGTTGGAGATTGTTTCTACGATCTTTGATCCATGGGAGTTATCTTATGTGATCTTGGATCTGGATTATTGGTGATAAAGTGTTTATTTAATGTAATCTGCCAAGTGGACTTGTGGTTTCCTAGGTATAAGTGTAGTCTTGATATGTCTAGAGTCATCAGTGGTAAGCATGGACTAGCTAGGAGCATCTTCAAGGATGATAGCTAGGAGGTGGAAGCTCACATATGATATTTGAGTTGTATTCTTCTTTGTAGTGGCCATAACCTGGAAGGCCTTACAACCCAGCATGTTGGATATAAATTTTATGATTCTATTATGAGAATATGTGTTGTTTTGGAACTGAATCTTTGTGTTATTGATTATGTTCCACTATGTGGTTATTTTCTAGGGGCTAGGTCACCTCCAAGGGTGGTACACCTTGCCTTGCACTCCATCAACATGATGTATTTCTTTTTGCATTCACACCTCACACACTTTTTTATTTATTCCACATAATGGTCTCTCTTATAAATCTTGTCTTATTAAGAGACACTCCTTTATTGTGCCCTTTTGGCCATTCTTAAAAAAACATTTTTAAAATTAAATCAATGATATCAAGTATCTTTCCTTTGTTTTTATTAATTTGTGTGCTAAAAAAGGATACACACGTAAGCAATGTGTTTTCTTTTATAAATATTTCTTTTACTTTCTACTATATTTCAAAACATGGATCCTTTGGTATATTTGTTGTTTGTTTTGAATAACACAAATTAACATTTGTCTTAACTAATTGTTGTATTCCCTTAAACCACTTCATTCAACAAAATATTTTAGTCATTCATTGGTTTTTCTTTTACCAACAATCTGCTCTATACCATGATTGGTCTTATATAAGACAAAATCCTTTTTAGAAAATGTTCAATGCCCTTTCTGTTCTTATTTGTAGATAAGATAATGACTTTTTCTTTTGTATTTTTGTCTTATTTGCTTTTTTTAAATCCTTCATTTTCAATTTTTTTTTATGTGTACTATTAATTGCTGATGTATACTGGTAAAGCACAACTTGGGTTTCCATGCAACAAATCTAGTAATTTAAGTTCATGATCAACATAAATTTGCATAATGCATCTCATACTTTAAACTTCAAAGACCATCTCTGTTGATTGTGCTGTTGTATATTTTTTTGAGCAACTCTTTTATATGTATAATTATTTAATACTTCCAATGCAAGGTTAGTACTGTAGCTGGCAAGAGCTTTTAGGCATTTCTCAGGTACCAAATAGTAACTATGTGTGCAAACTCAAAGTTAGATACAAATATTCAAATTTAGCTCATCCATGTCTTTGCCTTTGCTACACAGGTGAAGCAATGCTATTCAATTTATTCATTGACCTCTAAGATAGATCATGACCTCTATGTCTATCTTTTTAATGATGTGTTCCTGTGTTTCTCTAGTTTTTGTTCTCCGACTTTGTCTTATTGACCTTCAATTTTGTCTTTCTTGCAAAAGTCCATTCCCTGTAAAATCTTGTCTACATTTTTGCTAGAGATAGGTGATGCATTATTCTTCATCTTATTTCTTTACTTGCAATATTGATCATGATCTCTGTGTCCATCTTTTATATCATCTTTCCCCTGATCTTTGACGTTGTTTTCTTATATCAAGTAAGATCATTCACTACTTGAGCAACATCTAAAATTTTATAGGGCAGCCACATGAACTCTTTCTTAGTTTCTTATATGTATTATTAGTTATCTATGCTCTTCTTTTTCAAATTTAATCTTTTCATTAATTTGTCTTCTTAGTAATCTGACCTTTACCACCCCTTTGACATCAATGCTGATTCAGATTATTAATTTCTTCTCGACATAAATGACAACTTGCAGTAGTCTGTATCTTTGACATCAATGACGAATTTTCCAACAATACATCCATTCAAAAACATGTCCATCCAGTTTGCATGTGATTCTACTAACCTAAAGAATCCTTAACCACAAACAATAGTAGTCTACTCTGCCCAAGATAATACAACTTTGTTTTTATTTAAATAAGAAAATTGCAGCAGCATTATTAGTGAGGATTCGTGTCTACTCAGAAACTTCTTATCTAAGAAAGCCTTCTTGAGGGTTGTGAGATTGTGTGCTTCTCCTTTAGATCAAAGGTTCAATGTGAGCAAATTGCTAAGACCCTACCTAAGGTTACAAATGAAAAGTGAACTAGTTTTTAATGCTTCTCACTAGCAATAAAGCATGTTTTATTAGCCCATCATCTAGCTAGTTCACCTTTATTTCAAATTTAATGTAGGGACGAGGAGCTTCTTGGTTAGGGTCTTGCATTGAATGATGAATTAGATCGTGTGCTAGGGAAACACGACTCCATTACTACAAGGTCTCCTATCACATGAAAAAGAACATCAACTCATGTGGCTCCTCTTGTCAATGTCAACTCATGTAGTGCGTGATACATCTTGTCAATACAACTTCGTAAGTTACATTTTCTATTTATGATTTTTATTTGGAATCCATTGTTTTAGTTCTGAGATAAATTTGGTAAAATTCTTTTTGAAATGAGTGAATGAGACACCTGTCAGCCAACTCACTGGATAGACCTACAGAGACTCAAACATTGCGAGCCAATACTTGAACAAATAGGATTAACAAATATGTTAAATAAATTTCATCCCTTTTCATATGTGCCTACAAGGCTCTGATTGGACCACAATACATCCTCCAACATTGGAAAAAAAGAAACACAAATACAAACACAATCACCAACCTTTGCTATTCGTTAGGATAATATACATAATGAAGAGTTTGAGGAGGCTTATACCACAGAAGTTGTTTTGGTCTATCCCATTAATTTGAAAGTGGCTATAAAGAGTAGTTAAAGGATCTTGACTAACTCCAAGATTAGCAAAAATGTCCTCTGTCACATTTAAATGGAGTGTGCAATTTTGAAACCTAACATTGACAAACTTAAGAGCCCAGCAAAAGAGCTTCTTTTACACAATGCCTCAACCTCCAATCGGGAAAGGAACATTGTACATGACTTTAATTGATTTAACAAGAAGGAATCATAGTTCCAATATATGAAATCATAAACACTTACTAAAATAAATTGAAAGAAAAATAAGGAGTGGGGGCCTACATATTGTTCTGTGATACTTATGAAATGCTAAACACACCTTAAATATTAGCTACACACATATTTGCAATTCCACTCACAATTAAAACAATCCTTTTTGCATTTACAGCTTTCAACTTGGAGAGTATGGAGACAAGGAAGGACATTTGTATAGTTTATGACACATCACCCTAGAGTATTCACTTTACTCACACAAATGAAACTCATGGATTTAAATCTTGAAATTCAAAATACACCTTCCTTGATGTGAAATATGATGATTTTATACAAAATCTACAAGTGGTCCCAGGGGCACCCCAGGGAAGTTGGAGAGCAATCATACTGCTTTAAATCTTGACAATCATACTGCTGAGAAAAATTGGTCTAGCTTTAATGTTCTTGGAGAGGGTAATGCAAAACATAATATTAGAACTTCAATTTGGGTGTTTGTTGGATGAGGAGTTCTAGTTGTGAAGGTTTATTTTATACTCAATGATTATGTTATATGTCTTCAACTACTAAGCTCATGTTTTTGAAGTTTAAACTTTAAAAGTAATTTAGACATTTTATCTCGTGACTTCCAATTTTATCATGTTATGATCTTCTTTGGGTAATAATTTGCACTTTTGGACAATTTTATATTATCTTTTAATAGATTTATATTTATTTTTGGACAAATGTATAGACACCACAATGTATATGGGAGGTCCTTTTCTTATGAAAATGCATGCATCCACTATATGTAGATGCTTTTTTTAATGTAAAATTGTAAGTGGATCTGCATGATAGTGGTTATTGGTTAAACATTTTTAGGTAGAAGGAAATATAGTACATATAATGAAGGCATTAGCTAGTCACCTCGGAGCAGCACAAAGTCTGATTGAAGATGATTCACTTCAACTTTTATTTCAAATGGTTGCAAAAGGGGAAAATATTGGTACACTTCCTTTGCACATAGTTCAACTTCACCGACATGTTGTACAGGTTAGATTTAGCCATAATTTATGCCAATTCTAGGAATAATATGAGGGTTTTGAGCTCTCTTAATTATAAGATTTTAACTACCATTTTAGTTGTAATGCAAATACTTGGTCTCCTTTTGGTCAATGATAATGGAAGCACAGCCAAGTACATTCACACTTGACATTTGGTGTGTTTTCTAATGACTAATTAGGCTTATTAATTCAATGTATTGAGCAGTCAAATAATGATTCAGTGGATGAATGGCCTTGAACTTATTATGGTTTTATAACTTGTTAAATATTTGATTTCTATGGATTTTAATTTTCTAAGCTAAAGCACATGTTGATCTTTGTTACTGTTAGAGTTATTTCTTTATCTAGGGGCAAAGATAAAATGATCGTTTTTTATTTCAAGTTTCAAAATTATTTTGATCAGTCATTTGTTTCCTAGCTAGATTTTTCTTTGTTGGTTCTTTGTCATTGTTGTCTCGAAACCATTCCATTAATTCTCAAAATACATCTAATCAAATGGCTAATGTAGATAGTGAACAAAGAGGAAGGTCTCTATATTGTTGCAAACATTATGAATTTGAGGTATACTTTGATTTTTATTCAAGCATTTGATGCTGAAGTTGGCCCATTCATAATATTTCTCCATCAGAACTATTCCACTTTTTGCTATGTCATATTTTAGATTCATAAAGATGGATACAGTTTCTAGCTCAAGTGATTTATCTTTAATACACATGCTATTCTTATTCATTACTAGCAAAGTGACATGGATCAAGCATCTAATAGGATGGGGCTAGGCCAAGTTAAAAAATTGGTATTGTTGAAAATATAAGATATAGTCAAAATAAGCTTGCCAAAGATCAAGTCCACCTATAGCAGGGATACAAATGACTTGGAGAGTTGATCTAGGGGGCAGACTTGGTGAGCAAACTTAAAAAGTCGACTTGGTAAGTGTACTTGAATTTTTAGCTTGGTGAGTTCACTTAGGGAGCCGACCTGGCAATCTAACATGGTGAGTGGGCTTAAAGTGGTGACTTGGTGGGGCAAGTTAGCAAGATGACTTAGCGAGGCCACTTGGAGAGGCGACCTGGCGAGCTGACTTGGTGAGAGGACTCAAAGACTAACCTTGATGAGGCACTTTGGTGGGGTGACTTGATGAGCGAACTCAAAGTCAACTTGGTGAGCGTACTTAAATAGTTGACTTGGTGACATGACTTGGTGGCGTGACTTGGCGAGCCCACCTAGCGAGCGTACTTGAACAGTTAACTTGGTGAGCCGACCAAGTGAGCTGACATGGTGAGTGGGCTTAGAGAAGCAACTCAGTGGGGCAACTTGGCAAGCACACATAATGAGCCAACTTGCCGAGGCAAGGTGGTAAAACCACTAGGTGAGTCGACTTGGTGAGCTGACTTAAAGAGTCGACTCATTAAGGTGACTGGGTGGGGGTGACTTGGTGAGCTGACCTAGGGGGTAGACTTGGTGAGTGAGCATAAAGAGTCAACTTGGTGAGTGTACTTGAATTGTAGGCTTGGCGAGCTAACTAGGGGAGTCAGCCTGGCGAGCTAACATGGTGAGTCAACTTAAAGTGGCGAGTTGGTGGGGCAAGTGGGGGTGACTTGGTGAGCTGACTTGGAGAGTTGGCCTTGGGGGAAGACTTGGTGAGAAAACTTAGAGAGTCAACTTGGTGAGTGTACTTCAATTGTCAGCTTAGTGAGCTGACTAAGGGAGCTGGCCTGATGATATAACATGGTGAGTGGGCTTAAAGTGGCAACTTGGTGGGGCAAGTTGGCAAGTTGACTTAGTGAGGCCACTTAGAGACGCAGCATGGAAAGCTGACTTGGTGAGCAAGCTCAATGAGAAAACCTAAAGACTAACCTTGATGAGGCACTTTGGTGGGGTGACTTGATGATCGAACTCAAAGAGTCAACTTGGTGAGCATACTTGAACAGTCGACTTGGTGGGGCAAGTTGGCAAGCCGACTTAGCAAGTCCACTTGGTGCAGTGACTTGGCGAGCTGACTTGGTGAGAAAACTTAAGAACTAACCTTGATGAGGTTCTTTGGTGGGGTGACTTGATGAGTGAACTTAAAGAGTCAACTTTGTGAGCATACTCGAATAGTCGACTTGGTGACATGACTTGGTGGGCTAGCTTGGCGATTTGACCTGGTGTGCATACTTGAATAGTAGACTTGGTGAGCTAACTAAAAGAGTCAACTCATTGAGGTGACTGGGTGGGAGTGACTTGGTGATCGAACCTAGAGAGTTGACCTAAGGGATGGGCTTGGTGAGAAAACTTAAAGAGTCAACTTGGTGAGCGCACTTGAATTTTCAACTTGGTGAGCAGAGTTGGGGACTTGGTAGGACATGTGGATGAGCTGACTCGGTGAGGCGACTTGGTGAGCTAACTTGGTGAGAAAATTTAAGGACTGACCTTGATGAGGCACTTTGGTGGGGCGACTTGATGAACGAACTCTGAGTCAACTTGGCAAGTGCACTTGAATAGTCAACTTGGCAAGCATACTTCAATTGTCATCTTGGCAAGCTAACTTGGGGAGTCGGCCTGGCGATCTAACATGGTGAGTGGGCTTAAAGTGGAAACTTGGTGGGGCAAGTTGGCAAGCCGACTTACTGAGGCCACTTAGAGATGCGACATGGCGAGCTGACTTGGTGAGCAAGCTCGATGAGAGAACTTAAAGACTGACCTTGATGAGGCACTTTGGTGGGGTGACTTGATGACTGAACTCAAACAGTCAACTTGGCGAGCATACTTGCACTAGTACATTTGGGTTCATTTTTTGACCTTTATTGGTCAAATTTTTGAACCAATTTTTGACCGAATTTGACCAACCCATTGGTCAAAATTTTTTTGCTCAAAATTTTGACCAACTCACTAGTACATGATTTTTCTCAATCATATAAATAATTATATATTCTTCATATTAGTTACTGTCAGTGTTTTTCAGGCATTCTATAAAATAGTTCACATGCCTTGCGTATGATATGACATTTGAACTATTTCATAGAATACCTGAAAAAAATTTACACCAACCTTTTGGTGGAAATTTCCACCTTCATTGGTCGAAATTTCCACCAAAGCCTGGGTTTTTTCTACCTTTGTTGGTGGAAATTTCCACCAACGCCTAAATTTTTTTCTACTTTTGTCACCTGAGTTTTTTCTACCTTTGTTGGTGGAAATTTCCACCAATGCCTAAATTTTTTTCTACTTTTGTTGGTGGAAATTTCCACCAACGCTTAAATTTTTTTCTACCTTTGTTGGTCAAAATTTCCACCTTCATTGGTCGAAATTTCCACCAATGCCTAATTTTTTTTTACCTTTGTTGGTGGAAATTTCCACCAACACCTAAATTTTTTTTCTACCTTTTTCGGTCAAAATTTCCACCTTCATTGGTCAAAATTTCCACCAATGCCTAAATTTTTTTCTACCTTTGTTGGTCAAAATTTCTACCAAGGCCTAAATTTTTTTCTACCTTTGTTGGTCAAAATTTCCACCAATGCCTAAATTTTTTTTCTACCTTTGTTGGTCAAAATTTCCACCAACACATAATTTTTTTTCTACCTTTGTTGGTCAAAATTTCAATTAATGAAGGTTGAAATTTCAACCAATTCCTGTATGAACTTAAACAATGGCTTTGGTGGGTTTTCAACCAATAGATTGGTCAAAATTTTAACCAACCAGTGAGTTGGTCAAAATTTTGACCAGAAAAATATCAATGAATGGGTTGGTCGAATTTGGTCAAAATTTGGTCAAAAATTGGGTCAAAAATTTGACCAATAAAGGTCAAAAAATGAACCCAAATGTACTAGTGTTTGGTTCAAGGTACACAAAGCACTCAACTTTATGTTGATGTTCAAAATGTTGAGGGAATGGAAGAGATTATAACACCTTCTAGAATTCATTTTAGAAGACCAAAATATTTGATTGATATTGATACTAACATTTTGAAATCAATGCCTGACAAGATTAGCAAGTGTACTTCTCAAAGAAAAGTTAATTGTATGTGGAGATTATTATTTGAAGAATTAAATATTATAATTCAATGCCAATTATTTGTTGAAATGATGAAAATTTTGAAATGTAGGCCTGTCATGAACATTCTTGGGCTAAGAATGATGGACAATTCAAATGAAAAAAGTATTTTAAAGAATCTAATGAGTTCTTATGACAAAGTGGGTTCTAAATTATACACCAAACATAGTAATATCATAAGATGAGTACTTACATTGACAATAGTAAGTACCCAAATGAAGAAAGCTTGACTCATGAGAAAAACAAGCAAAACATTGAAAATCGGTAGAGGTACTCTAAGGAGAGCAATACTAAGGTGTGAGAGATTGG